>JANAVB010010000.1:9374296-9408287 GCA_029216955.1 Iris pallida | reverse complement strand
GAGCACCTTTCGCTTCCAGATCTAGAAGTTTCGCCGTCGAATTTCTCCAACTTGTTAAAGCCGGTACGACAAGCGAAGCACGAGTGTTCCATCGAATCGTATAGCTTTGAGATTGTTAGTCTATTTGCAAACAATCGATGGAAAACTCAGTTGCAATCCCTAAGAAGAGATGCAAAGAATGCAGTTGCAATCCCTAAAAAGAGATGCAAATAATGCAGTTGCAATCCCTAAAAAAGAGATGCAATATGCTGATTGCGTAGCCTAAACGATTAAAAAAAAATCGAATCGCGTTTGCAATAGCGGTTTCTCGAAGGCAACAAGAGATGATCAACAACAGTTGAGTCTCAGATTCTCGAAGGCAACAGAAAGAAGGAAAAGAAGAGCGGATCTCGCTGGGGTGTTGAACACCGGCGCTCAAAGCTATACCCGCAGTACGGATAAGCTCCCAGGAACCAGCAAGTTCAGGAGAACTTCTGGAACGCTCGTAAGTCAATATTTGAGACTTGAACGGGCTTCCTGGACTTAACAGACTCCCTCAACTCTCTTCTTGGTGCATCTTTCAAAGGAAGCCAAGGGGCTCTATTTATAGAGTGGAGTTGAGACTTCACCTCTTCTCCTATCCGATGTGGGACTAAAATACCAATACTCAAAAATAGAGTTTGATATTTTAGATCATCCCACAATCAGCATAGAAGTGTGCCAGTCCACGCCTACCCCCCGAACCCTCCCGTGCATGCACGAGACATCTTGGAGTCCGCGTCCGAGTCCGAGTCCGCACAACAAAAATTAACTTGCATCCTTGTTGGATTTAATCCTTTTTCCTTCTAGGAAAATACTTCCACATGGCACAAACTTGTGCCCTACTACACCTCATGTGCACACCTCAACACAAGCAATGCATTATATTGAGATACTCACCATTTGGTGTAGCCGATGTGGGACTATCTTTTCTAGTCCAAAGGCAAAAACACCAACATTATGATATTATAATAGCAGGGAGGCTCGAATGCTATAGATAAACTGCTATTGTACGCTCTTTTAATAGCACTGTGAAATGAACGCTATTGATGATGATATTCTATAGCAGGGAGACTTGAACGCTATAGATAAACTGCTATTGTATGCCCTATTTGTAGTAGTGAGCCCGAGCCTCATCTTCATGAGCCAAAAATCAGAAGAGATGCCTAGAGATGGACATCTGTTGTAGAGAGTTGGTTTTGTGTATAAAGGGATGTAATGTATGAAACTGGATCATTGTAATCTGTAATGTTTCTGAGAGAATGTAAGCATTGTATTAGAGAGAATTGAGAGCTTGTAATCTGTTCAAATGAAATCAATAAAGAGATTTGTTTCTGCTATCTTGTGTTCAATTATATTATGCAATATGTCCACTGCTACTTCAAATATCTGCAATTTTTTCGCTGCGTATTGTCTATCTTGTCTATTTTGTCATTGTACAGGTTTTGGCCTTATGCAAGCACAACTTAGGCTTGCACGACATCACGCCCAAGCGAGGACGAACGGTTTCACAGAGTCCGAAGCGATGTCAAAAGGACTCTGCGGGATCGGGACGTGACAGTAAAGAATGGAAGAGAGATAGAGAGAATTAAGTAGGGTTTTAAAAGAAGGAGAGGGGTGAAATATGACCATTAGGTTGCTGCCATGTCAGCGATCCATGGCCCAACCAATCCTAGCCATCTAATATTAAATCAAGTACCCAATGGGTAATAGTCCAGCCAAGTCAGCAAGCTGATTGGGCTCACTGCAGTGCACACAGTATAATGTCAGTATTCTGATAGTATATTGACAACACTATGCTATATGGACAGAAGAATAAAAAAAAATCCTAATTTGGAGATTTTTGAATATCTAGTCTATACATGGGTCCTAGTATGGATCTAGGACAATACCAATGGGTAATCTTAGGGGTCCCTGATAGTCTCCCATGTATCAAAACAAAATCCAAATTAACACAATTCAAAACTTTGATTACAAAATTCAATTACAAAAATTATGATACCGAGATACACAAAAATACGAAATACAGTACAAACCACGATTTACAAAAAAAAAATTAATACCAAAAATTCATAAATAGAAAATCTGTGAACGAATGTGACAGGCCCCATGAGCTTAAGGCCGGTCCTGAGGAATGGTTACATGTTGTAAAAAGGGGCATAGGTTCTCTTGGAAGATCGTTGCTTGTGTTTGAGTGCTGACAACACAAATTAATTAAGAAAATAAAAGAAAGTGACCAAAAAGGGAGATTGGGTTTCTCTAGACCTCTTTATGTGTAATTCTAATGATTTTCTTGGGTTCTCTTTTATGCTTTCTCTTATATTAGGATTGTCGCAGAGTTGTAGCGGCCTTGTTAGGGCTGCTGTTGAGAATCAATAAGGGACTTTTAGTCCCACATCGGAATTTGTAGTATGTAGAGGAGCTAGACTCCCTATAAGTAGTGAAGTAGTCCATCAATAAAATTACACCAACTATTATTTTCTACATGGTATCAGAGCCATAACTCTCTCTCTCTCCACAAAAAAAAAAAATTTAACTCTCTCCCCCCCCGGGAGCAGCAGCCCCCCCCAACCACCCCTCCCGACCCCCCCCCCCCCCGGAGCAGCCCCCGACCCCCCCTCCCGGAGCAGCAGCCCCCCCAACCCCCCTCCCGACCCCCCCCCCCCCCGGAGCAACCCCCCCCCCCCCCCGCCCGACCCCCCCTCCCGGAGCAGTACCCCCCCACCTCCCTCTCCCACTCTCGACATGGAAACCCTAACCCTAGCCCTAGCAGCCCCATCAAAACCCTAACCCTAACCCTAGCCGCCAAAAAAAAAAAAATAAAAATAAAAATCAGTACCTTCTTTTTAGAAGATCTACTGCAGTTGCCTTCGAGAATCAGTACCTTCTTTTTAGAAGCTCTACTGTTGTTGCCTTCGAGACTCGGTATCTTCTCTTTAGAAGACCTACTGCTACGCATACGAAATCTTTTTAGATTTTTGTCTTGCTTCTGTTACGAAATCTCTTTAGATTTTCGTACACTCAGAATCCTTCTAGGATTTCTGTTGCGGCGTGCTGCATACTTCGCCATGCAAGAAGGCACAACTAAGTTTGGGCTGTCCGAACACGTCATAATGACGCGGTTCTAGTTGGTCGCATACACTCCAACATATCAGTGAGGAAACTAGTTTGTTGTTTCCCTCCCTGATCTCTATCTCAACTGTCAGAATATACAGTTGACGAAGACGCTACCTGAGATCGGGATTCACAGCAGATTGCTGACTAAGACGAAGACGAAGCAAACGACGACGACTCAGGAAACAACAAAACCTCACTGATTACAGTTGCAGAAACCATGGATTCCATCTATGGGAAGTTGACAGCAGAAGAGATGAAGGCCCTGGTCGAGGATCTCCTGACCAAGAGATTACCGGAGGCAACCTCACGCGTGACCCATACTGATGTGGATCCGTCACCGTATAGAATGGGGAAGTTGGACAAACTGGAGACGAAGCTGGAAGGAACGACCAACTACTTAAAATGGTCGCGACAGGCGATGCGGACGCTGAAGGAACGTGGCTTGGTTGGCTATGTAGATGGCCACACCAAGGCCCCGGTCGATCACTCCTCGAAGGAGTTTGCTGTATGGGAGATTGTCAACAATGTCGTGGCTGGTTGGTTGACAGCCTCTTTAACCGATCAAGTGTCGGGTAATGTTGAAGCAATGGAGGGAGCTGCTGATATCTGGAGAACATTGAAAGATATGTACTCCAGTTCAGGTAACCCAATGCGAGTCTTCCAACTGCAAGATGAACTCGAGCGGGTAGTCCAAGACGATCGTACCACATCTGAGTACGCCGCCTTGTTGAAGAAGTACTGGTCTGATCTTGACCATTATGATCCTCTTGGAATGGAGGATGCTCAGGTTGAACCGTCCTTCGCAAAATATTTCCAGAAATTTCTGGATTATATCTCGCGGCAACGGATGATGAAGTTTTTGAAGGGGCTCAACCCTGCATTTGAGCAACGGAGGAATGTACTTCTTGCGCAACCGAAGCTGCCGACCTTAGAGGATGCCATAGCTGCCATGGCACAAGAAGAAGCACGGTTGAAGCTGATGCCCACCAGGGGCATCTCCCAGGGGGAGCAAGTCGGAGTTGCCACATCTGCTCTTGCTGCTTTCAACCAGCCTCCTTCTGCGGGAGGCGTTTGCCACAACTGTGGTGACACAGGGCATTACATCCGCTTTTGCCCAAAACCAGTACGGAGTTCCTCGCGTGGTAGGGGCCGTGGTCGGGGTGGACGACGAGGTGGTCGAGGCAGCTACACTGGTGGAAGGGGTACTTACTCTGGAGGCAACACGGCAAATCTGGCGGATGAAGGCTGGGACAATCAGCTGGCGGACATAACTCCATTTGAGAGAGAAGTTTTTGAGAAACTGCGGGGCTCAAAGATTGGTTCTGGTGACCGACAAGTCAATTCTGAGGTGCCGCCCACCTCAGGAGATTACTGCACTTACTTTTCCCAAACCAGTGACGGTATACCTCCGCGTGCTCTTGCATCTGTCTCTCAGCCAGTCTGGATTATGGACTCTGGGGCATCCCGCCATATCACGGGGTTCCGAGGTGAGTTCCGGGAATACTCTAACCTAACGCCGCCAGAAAGCATTCAGACTGCTGATGGTACCTCCAGGCCTATTATGGGTAAAGACACTATTGATTGCACTCCTTCCATCACTCTATCTAATGTCTTACATGCTCCTTCCTTTCCTGTCAATCTTATATCCATTAGCGCCATTATCCTTGATCTAAACTGTACTGTTTCCTTTGATATTCCTAAGGTAATCTTTCAGGAGAAGGGAACGGGGAGACGACTGGGCACTGGCACATGGCATAAGGGTCTATGGTACTTGGACAGGAACGGTCTGGACAGAGCACTGGCATCATTGGTGGTAGACACACAACCAGAAGTCCGAAGTCGAAGTGTCGAAGCCGAGCTACTCCTACACCATCAGCGTGTAGGACATTCTTCCTTTTCTGTTATTAGTCGCATGTTTCCATCCTTATATCAAAAAGCAAATAAAGAGTTGTTAGTTTGTGATGCTTGTGAGTTGGGAAAACATACCAGAAGCTCCTATGTGAGTTCTGGGCATCGATGTACTGCTGCTTTTGATATGATTCATTCAGATGTGTGGGGTCCTTGTCCTACAACCGGTGTTAACGGTTATAGATGGTTTGTCACTTTTATTGACTGCTCTACCCGCGTAACGTGGGTCTACCTACTGAAGAATAAAAGTGACATTTTTGAAGCATTTCAGAGCTTCCATCAACGCGTAAAGACACAATATAATGCTCGTGTTAAGTGTTTTCGGTCGGATAATGGGACGGAATATACCCATACGAGGTTTGCTGCATATTTATCCTCTCATGGCATACTGCATCAAACCTCTTGTACATATACACCGGCTCAAAATGGTGTTGCAGAACGAAAGAACAGGCACCTGCTGGAAGTAGCTCGAACGATGATGCTAGCTATGAATGTGCCTAAATACTTGTGGGGGCAGGCTGTCTTGACAGCCTCTTATCTCATCAACAGGATACCCTCTCAATTGCTGGACTGGAAGACGCCGTTGGAAATGCTCACGGGGACAACTGCATACACCGTTCCTCCGAAAGTATTTGGATGTGTATGCTTTGTCCATGATAACAGACCTGGAGTTGGTAAGCTGGATCCTAGAGCAGTTAAGTGTGTCTTTGTTGGGTACACCGGGACACAGAAGGGGTATGTATGCTGGAGCCCGGTGGAACGGAAGATGTTTGTAAGCATGGATGTTACATTCAGAGAGGTGGAACCATATTATGGTTCAGATGAGGGCTCCGCGTTTGGAAACACACCTAACACAGCGGGTGTTAGCCGTGAGGGGGAGATAATACGTCCAAGCGTGGTCGTCGGATCGGTACCTTGTCCTGTTGTTGCAAATTGGAAGGAAAGAGGAGGAAGCATCAGTAATACCGATACGGAGGATGAAGAAGACGATACATATATTATGCAGGGGGAGAAGCAGACAAGGAAAAAAGAGCTCCAAGTGTACAGAAGACGACAGCAGAGATCCAGTACTGTGCCGTGCCCTGTGCCAAATGTGCCAAGTCCCTCGTCTACTCCTGCCCCAACTCCTGAAGATGTTACTCCCGTACCGGATCACTCGGATTCAGAAGCGGGTCTCTCCGACTCGGATGGTATGCTTTCCCCACCTCCTATTGCTCCCTTAAGGAGGTCTTCTCGTATTAATACGGGAAAGGCTCCTATTCGTTATCGAGATTATGAACATGATATCGCCAACTACTTGTCTTATTCTTATATCTCTCCGACTTATCAAGCCTTCCTCACTTCGTTAGACTCCACTTCTTTACCTAAGAATTGGCAGGAAGCAAAGAAGGACCCAAGATGGAAAGCTGCAATGATGGAAGAACTTGGGACACTAGAGAAAAATAAGACATGGAAGCTGGTGCCATTACCTGAAGGGAAGAAAGCTGTGGGATGCAAATGGGTTTACACAGTGAAGGAGACACCAGAAGGAAAAGTTGAACGATACAAGACGAGACTGGTTGCAAAAGGCTATACCCAGACATATGGTATCGACTATGATGAGACTTTTGCCCCAGTAGCGAAGATGAGTACCGTAAGAACGCTGGTCTCCATTGCAACAAACTATGGGTGGAAGCTACACCAGTTAGACGTAAAGAACGCATTTCTTCATAGAGACCTACAAGAAGAAGTATACATGGAGACTCCTCCGGGGTGCTACTCTGTGTCAGATTCAGGTGAAGGAACGTCACATGAAAAAGTGTGCAAACTGAAGAAGTCGCTGTACGGGCTGAAGCAATCTCCTCGAGCCTGGTTTGACAGATTCAGAAAGGCTGTCACTGGCATGGGGTACCATCAGACAAATGCAGATCACACGGTCTTCCTCCAGCATACAAGAGGCCACATAACTATACTTGCTGTATATGTGGATGATATAGTGATCACAGGTGATGATGCTGATGAGATCACTAAGCTGAAGTCGAAACTCGCTAAGGAGTTTGAGGTGAAGGACTTAGGACAGATGAGATACTTTTTAGGTATCGAGGTGTGTGATGGTGAACAAGGAATTGTTCTCTCACAAAAGAAATATGTACTAGATCTACTGAAGGAGACAGGAATGCTGGGATGCCGAGCAGCAGTCACTCCAATTGACCAGAAGTGCAAGATGGGAGCATAAGCAGGAGAGCCTGTTGATCGCGAAAGGTATCAAAGGCTAGTAGGCAGACTAATTTATCTAGGGCATACTCGTCCTGATATCTCATTTGCAGTAAGCGTTGTAAGCCGCTATATGCATGATCCAAGAACGGGTCATATGGATGCAGTATTTCAGATCCTAAGATATCTGAAAGGGACGCCGGGAAAAGGACTGTGGTTCAAGAAGAATGGATGCACAGATATTGAGGGATACTGTGATGCAGACTGGGCAAGCTACATAGACGACAGAAGGTCTACCATGGGGTACTATGTTTTTGTAGGAGGAAATCTGGTTTCATGGAGAAGCAAGAAACAGTCAGTGGTAGCACGGTCGACAGCTGAAGCAGAATACAGAGCAATGGCTCTAGGGGTGTCAGAACTACTATGGGTGAAAGCACTGCTGACAGAGTTGAAGTTGGATAAGGGGACACCGTTGCATCTTCTGAGCGATAGTCAAGCCGCAATAAGTATAGCGAATAATCCGGTTCCGCACGACAGAACGAAGCACATCGAAATCGATCGATTCTTTATCAAGGAGAAGCTGGAGCAAGGGATACTGAAGATTGGCCATGTCCGCTCAGAAGAATAAGTGGCAGACTGTCTGACTAAGGGTCTTAGTTCATTAAGTCTGTCGAAGCTATGTAACAAGATGGGGATGATCAATATCTATCGTCCATCTTGAGGGGGAGTGTTGAGAATCAATAAGGGACTTTTAGTCCCACATCGGAATTTGTAGTATGTAGAGGAGCTAGACTCCCTATAAGTAGTGAAGTAGTCCATCAATAAAATTACACCAACTATTATTTTCTACAGCTGCAAACGAGCCGAGCCGAGCTTTTGTAAATTTGAGCTTGGCTTGACTAAAATTATTTAAGCTTGAGCTAGATAAGTTTTTTATTTTGAAGCTTGAACTTGGCTCGAGCTTGTTTATAATAAGCTTGAGCTTGGCTTGGTTTGAGCTAGATAAGTTTGAAATGAATCTTGTCGCTCAACTTTATTTCAAGCTCATTAAGCTTGATTTCAAGCTAGTTATGTTTGAATTCAAATATCTGAAATATTAACAATTCATTTACAAAAATTTATGGGACCAAATGGGGGGGGGGACCCAGCTCCCGCTCCGCCCCGCCCGAAGCATGCCCTGCACCCCCTTCTCCCTTCCCCCTCCCCCATACACACAGTCCAATCTGGCCCATTCTCCCTAATAGGTTTGGACTGAGTGTTCTCGCACAGGTCCGGTGGACTAGACTGAAGCAGCCTGGTCTGAAGCCACGAAACCCAACCCCAAATGTTATTACTGATGGGACCAAATGGGGGGGGGGGGGGCCCCAGCTCCCGCTCCGCCCCGCCCCGTCGCTGCGACTGTCGTGCCCCCGCTCCCCCCAGCTTCGCCCCCCTCCCCAGCTCCCGCTCCGCCCCTCCCCTGCGCTCTCGCTCCGCTCCCAGCAGCAGCAGCGGCAGCAGCAGCAACGGCGGCAACCGCCGGAGGGAACGCGCGACGGACGGGGGGGGGGGGGGGAGGGGGAGGGGGCGCGGGGGTGGGACAGGGAGGGGGGGTGGAGGACGTTAGCCGGCAGGGGCATGCGCGCAGCACGGCGCGTCTTGGAACGGGGGTCGCGGAGAAGAAGAGGACATTTTCGTCCAAATTTATAGGTCAACCGCGTTGACCGTTGGTATTGGACGGAAACCATCAAAAATGGGGTGCACCTTAAATTTGGGTAAAGCAAGTGGGGTGCGACTCAAAATTTTTCATATTATAATTGGTGAAAAATTTGTAATGAAAATATTTCCTCTAAAAAAAAAAGCTCAATCAAACACAACTAGTAGATCGGAATAATATACAATTATTGTTATAACTCAGTTGGTTATAATACATGTTTGTGGGTGGAAGGTTTTCCAAATTTCAGTGGCAGCAGTTTTTTAGATTTAAACTAGAGACCTTCCACCCACAAAAATGTATTCTAACCGATGGAGCTTTAACAATAATTTGTATCTTATTAAAATTTACTATAAATTTAGTTTTTTATAAGAAACTTATAAATTTAATTCTATATACGAAACTTATAAAATATTTATATAAAAAAAGGACGCTTAGGGACGTCTCAAGTTCCAAACTAAGGTACGTGAGTTGTGGTCTAATGGTAGCAACGGAGGTCCCGACACGGAAGGCACAATTTTAAATTCTCTCTTAGCATTTATCATGTTGGAGAAAAGAACACTTCAAAAAAAAAAAAATCAGCTAAGGACGTTTTTTTCTTCTTGTTTTTTATAAAGGACATTTTTATCATATAATTCTAAAACGTTTTGGACATTTGTGTTCTCTCTCCAAAAAATTTCTAATGTATTTTCTTTTATGAAATTTCTCTAAAGTTTAATGGTTTAGCAGAAAATTTCTGATAAATTTAACATCTAGTACGCAAAAGTCCAAGAAATAATTGGAAGAGCAAGATGACGTTGATGATGACGACGACGACCAAGAAGAAGAAAGAAAAAGTTTTCAAAGACTTCTCCACCAAAAAAAAAATCACACTTCTTTTATACATATTATTTGTTAAGAATTCTTTTATAAATACCATTAGCTAACAATTATAAATCCCATCCCGTTTCTTTCACCACTAATCTCCAGCTGTCCTCCAATGAATCAATCACACAGAGAAAGAACACTAAATTAATTTTCTTTTCTTTCTTCATTTTCATTAATTAACAGTGAGCAGAGATTAATCCATAATTACTGCCAGTAATCAATCATTAACAACAGAGGAGAGAGAACGTGTTGAGCTGTTCATATATTCTTCCTCTTCTTCTCCTTCACTCCTTTTAAGTAGCGAGCATGGTGGTGGGAAGAAACTAAGAGAGAAAAAGTTTTGAGCTTTCTCTTCCCAAAATACCCCTCCTCCCGCATTGCTCCTCCTCCCGCCGAGAGCTCCCGAACCCACCAGTATCTCCCCGTGCCCACGCCGGATCCGGAAGAAAGACCCGAGCTTTCGAGCAATGGCGGGCTCTTTCGGCTGGTGGGGGGCGAAGGAGGCCCACCGGGGGACGCCGGTCGTGGTCAAGATGGAGCACCCCAATTGGTCCATGGTCGAGGTCGACGAGGACGACGAGCGCCCCGCCGCCGCCGGGGGCAAGGGCGGGCGCGGGAAGAACGCGAAGCAGATCACGTGGGTGCTCCTGCTGAAGGCCCACAAGGCCGCCGGCTGCCTCGCCTCCCTCGCCGCCGCCGTCCACCGCCGCTTCCGTTCCGGACGGACCGACTCCGACGCGAGGCTCCGGACGAGGCTCTACGCCTGCATAAAGCTCTTCCTTTGGCTTTCGCTGGCGCTGCTCGCGTTCGAGGTCGCCGCCCACTTCAAGGGCCGTCGCCTCGGCGCTCCGGACCTGCGGAGGTTCGTGGCGGCCTCTTCTTCGTTCGGGGTTCGGGACTTCTTCGATTCCTTCTATTCCGGCTGGGTCCGGCTCCGCGCGGAGTATGTCGCGCCGGCGCTCCAGTTCCTCGCCGACGCCTGCGTCGTCCTCTTTCTAGTGCAGAGCGCCGACCGCTTGATACTCTGCCTCGGCTGCTTCTGGATCAAGTTCAAGAAGATCAAGCCCGAGCCGAAGCCTGCTGCGGAGCTCGACGACGCGGAGTCCGGCGGCGGGAGCTTCCCGATGGTGCTCGTCCAGATGCCCATGTGCAACGAAAAGGAGGTAAATTTCTCGGCCAAAGTTCCGATTTTGCGACGTAAATTGTGCTGAACACTCGACTGCGCGATGTGGGTGCTGATTGAAATGTGCGGATGGGGGACTTTGTTCAGGTTTATCAGCAGTCCATCGCCGCGGTGTGCAACCTGGACTGGCCGAGGCCGAACATGCTGGTCCAGGTCCTGGACGACTCGGACGACCCCGCGACGCAGTCGCTCATCAGGGAGGAGGTCGACAAGTGGAAGCAGAGCGGGGTTCGGATCGTCTACCGGCACCGGGTCATCCGCGACGGGTACAAAGCCGGGAACTTGAAGTCGGCGATGGGCTGCAGCTACGTCAAGGACTACGAGTTCGTCACCATCTTCGACGCCGACTTCCAGCCGACGCCAGATTTCCTGAAGAAGACCGTGCCTCATTTCAAGGTATACACACACTAATCTGCACAAAATTAGTACTATTTTTTTCGCACATTTGAGGAATTTAGCTGTAATGTGCATGAGTGGCGGTTTGCTTCAGGACAACGAGGAGCTGGGCCTGGTCCAAGCGAGATGGTCTTTCGTGAACAAGGACGAGAACCTGCTGACGCGGCTTCAGAACGTAAACCTCTGCTTCCATTTCGAGGTGGAGCAGCAGGTCAACGGGGTGTTCCTCAACTTCTTCGGGTTCAACGGGACGGCCGGCGTCTGGAGGATCAAGGCGCTGGAGGATTCCGGCGGGTGGCTGGAGAGGACCACGGTGGAGGACATGGACATTGCGGTCCGCGCTCATCTCAGAGGATGGAAGTTCGTCTTCCTAAACGATGTCGAGGTAATCACTCCGGCCGCTACCTGCCCTGCTTCTAGAAGAAATGTTAGCCGAAAACCTGACGTCTACGTTTACGACAATGCAGTGCCAGTGTGAGTTGCCGGAGTCGTATGAAGCGTACAGGAAGCAACAACATCGATGGCACTCTGGTCCTATGCAGTTGTTTAGGCTCTGCTTGCCGGACATTATCCAATCGAAGGTATATACAGTACTATGTTAAGAAAATTATGGAACATTATGATTGATACTTGTTAGTAGAACAACCATAAGTAGAAATTAGATGGAGTACTTCCTGAGGATCTATGCGATAACCATAAGTAGAAATTAGTAGATATTAATGTGACGGAATTTGTACATATGACTGGAAGGTCGTCTCCTATCTGTTTTTAGATGAATTATTTTCGGTGCCAATGCTATATATGTGAATAAGATGGCCATCAGTTTCTAAGGGTAGAAATTAGGGCTAATTAGGGTTTAGATTCTAGATTTTATACCAACTTAGAGTTTTAAGCCATGACATGTTCAATTGGAAAGTTTGGACCATGGATTCTAATTTTTGTCTTCCCTTTTTTCCATTATACCCTGAACATGAGTAAAAGAGCAACAACCAACACATGCTAGAAAGGAAGGTATAATGGGAAAAAAAGAAACCAAAAATAAAAATATAGGGTCCAAATCCAAACTTTCAAACTGGACATGTCATTACTAATGGGGCTAATTAGAGTTTAGATCTTGGATTTTATATCAGCTTAGAGTTTAAGCCCTAACTTGTCCAATTGGGTAGTTTAGACCCTGGATTTTTATTTTTTGTTTCAGTTTTTCCATTATACCCTCCCTAAGCTATATAGGAAGGTTTTATTGTCAAACATGGGAGGGAGGGTATAATGGAAAAAATGAAACAAGAAATAAAAATTTAGGGTTTAATAGATCCCAATTGGACAAGTCGGACTTAAACTCTAAGCTGCTATAAAATCCAGGGTCTAAACTCTAATTAGCCCTTACTAATATGATATGGAACTAATAAATAGAGAACTTACTAAAGTTCGCAACTGGTGTGCAATACCACATTTAGCTTGTTTTGTGTTGCTGCCGTTCCCTTCGATATGCTTATTAGCCCCTAAATGTTATGATACTTGAACCTGCAATCGCTTGAATGCCTAGGAAGCCACATTGTTCTTTAACATTTTAGCTTCAAACTAGGTCGAATCTGTTGTCATTGAACCTTGGGTCTAGTGGATTTCATGAAAACCACATCTTTGCTCAGCCAACATTTTGACCTTGTCTCGATACTGACTCTTCACTGGATGAGAGAGAGAGAGAGAGAGAGAGAGAGAGAGAGAGAACTAGTTCCGAAAGGCCTAGCTGGCATGCTTCCCATCTCAATCTTTGATTAATGGGAATGGTCTGGCTAATTTGCATCTCACTATATGGTCTGGCTTTGCATCTCATGATACCATATGTTGAGGAAGAGAGGAAAGGGAGACGCTGGATCCCAATCAATAGGACAATATCAAGAATAGGAGATTCTTTTGTGGGAAGATCCCAGGTGTAGGCTGCAAAAGCCGCTCCTGAGCAACTTTACGAACTTGCGATAGGCTTCATGGGCGACCAAATACCGATTGTAAGGCCTATTTCACGCACTAGAACTGGATTAATGAGGGTTGAACTAGCATACCAGTTTCGTAGGCGACCTATCAGTCACCTTTCTTTCTTTCTTTTCCGACCGCATCATGCCCTACACAAATCCCCGTTGCCTTGCAGAAATATACATAGGATAAGGTTTCCAATGAGATTGAGGTACTTATACTACTTCAAACTTGTCCAAATATGTCGTTACGGAACCTTGGATCTTTTAATGTCCACCCACATACTTCCATAATGTAACTCCATGCTTGAAATCTTGCTGACCCTAAAAATTTGGATTAAAGGCTCTGTAGTTTTCAACAAATCTGCAGATGCCGTATCTGTTTCTTTGCACTGGCCATTTACTTTGAAGTTTCCTGCCTATGGTTATAGCTTACGCTATGACCACAATTTATAATTTAGGGTTATTTAGTAACAAGGTTTCACATATATATGGATATTAGGGTTTGGGTATCGAAAACGACCAATGCTAGAGTTTGGGTCTCGAAATCACTGTTCAGCTAGGCTAATGAACAATGATTTCGAGACCCAAACTCTAATGTTGGTCATTTTCGAGACCGAAATCCTAATTTTCATATATATATATATATATATATATATATATATATATATATAAGACCCTATTACTAAATATCCCTATAATTTATTCCTATCAATATGCTGACCAAGAACAATTGTTTGTCTGTTGCAGATTGGGTTCTGGAAGAAGTCCAACTTGATCTTCCTCTTCTTCCTCCTCCGGAAACTCATATTGCCGTTCTACTCCTTCACTCTCTTCTGCATCATCCTCCCCATGACGATGTTCGTCCCAGAAGCCGAGCTACCTGCATGGGTGGTCTGCTACATCCCCGCCACCATGTCTTTCCTCAATATCCTCCCTGCTCCAAGAGCCTTCCCTTTCATCGTCCCTTACCTCCTCTTCGAGAACACCATGTCGGTCACCAAGTTCAATGCTATGATATCCGGTCTTTTCCAGCTCGGTAGTGCCTACGAGTGGGTGGTCACGAAGAAATCAGGCCGTTCTTCCGAGGGCGACCTCCTCTCCTTGGTCGAGAAAAAGCCCAAGCGTGAATCCTCCCTCCCCAACCTCGATGTTGCCTTGAAGGAGGAATCCCGTAAAAAGAAAGAGTCTAAGAAGAAGCACAACAGAATGTATCGGAAGGAGTTGGCCCTCGCCTTCCTCCTCCTGACTGCATCTGCCCGGAGTTTGCTCTCAGCTCAGGGTATCCACTTCTATTTCTTGCTCTTCCAAGGGGTCTCGTTCTTGTTGGTCGGTCTCGATCTGATAGGTGAGCAGATTGAGTGAAAATGGGGGTATAGAGTATATGCATCGAGGAAACTGGCACACCAAAGGAGTATAGGACGGATACACACATCTTGATTGGTTGAGATATGTTATTGAACATGAGTTTTGATATGATCTGGACCGTGATTTTTATGGATTGATGATGGCGAAGGATGAGGACTATCGCTGCTATGGATATCTTAAGTTCCTCCTTAAGATTCGAAGATGAAACTTTTTCTCGGCGGGTAATTATGTAGGAAATTTATTAAATTAAAACTTCCTCCCCTTGGAGGTGTAGATACGAGCTATTCTCTGCCCGTTAAATGATCATCTTCGTTCTTCAAGGTCTTCAATTCTTTTGTAAGAAAATTTTGATTTTTGTGTAGCTTTATAAGTTTCAAAAGGAATTCTTTGTGCACTGTATTATTGTTATATACGCGAGAAAGAGAATTAAAACATATTGGAATTTGGAAGGCAAAGGCGAAAAACTCGAGTTATCATTCAACCTGTCAATGTTGTGCTGTACTTTGGCAGTTTGGATACTCTGTTGTGCAGCATTGCCATACATATGCAGGAAGAAGATGTGCAACAACAAAACTATAGCTGTATATTTGAAAATCTATGAGCAAAACCTTCAGATGATGACAACCAGTACCTAGAGTTTGTCTATATCTTGACCTGTTTCTGTTTGTTTACCATCTTTTAATTCACTTTTTCTGAAGATTCATCTGATCTGTCTCTATTCTTGGAAATTAGTTACTAACATATTGTTGAAAAATTGAATGTATATTTGAAATGTTAATAATAATAATTGTTTTCTTACAACGAATCTATGGTAACAAATCTATTGAAAAGGTAACGAATCTATTCAACGAATATATTGGAAATGTGTCATTTTTATTGTGTCTCTTTATCATCAATAAAAGCGTAAGTGTTTGAATAATTCACTTACTCAATCCATTCATCAAACATTAAGTATAAGAGAGAGCGGGACTACCAACATTGCTTCGTCCAGTTCCTGTGGTACTACCAACATTGCTTCGTCCAGTTCCTGTGGTATGAAGTGCTGCTACCGAAGGAGAAGAATCGTTGTATCCTGAGAGACTAATCGCCATTAAATCGTAAGCACCAATGCGGGACGAATATTGTCTTAAGGACATTGAACTAAGTCCAAGTCTCGATCTCGTTCAGATTATTATTTATTTACATTATATTCTATTATTATGTCTCTTAAATACAGAGTTGGAATTATTTTATACTAGCGCATATATCCAAAAGAAGTCTTACATTTGTAGGGACTTGAAACAGTACGAGGGTTGTCTGCCTCTAATTTTCTTGGATTGCTAGTTTGCCACATGTAGACGACAGCTGCTCAGCCTGCATGTCATTTGGCACTTCACTCATGGCTGTGCAGTGTAGGCTGCCGCCCATTCTTTGCCAATGCAGGATGACACAATGCAAAGTGATGAGGCTCTGGTAAATTTCCTAACATCATTCATCTGCTTGGCAACATTGAAGTTTCTCATCAAATTATATTGTGTCATATTATGTGGGAATTCATCTTGCTTGTGAACCATAGTTTGCAGTAGTATCGGCCGATACTGTATCACGGATACAGTTTGGCATGTCCCTATCCGATATCGATATTGACCGATATCAGAGGGGTCTCTTTTCAGTCAATACGGCAAAAAAAAAACTGAACGAAAAAAGAGAAATTAGCAAGGGTGTAAAAGTGTAGTAAGATTGTAAAAACCATGTAAAATAGAGGTGATAATTATTTTATTCAATTTCAAAACTACTAAAAAGTAACACAGAAAATACGTATAATTACACCTAAATGTATAAAATATTTTTTTCTAAAATTTTAATAATTTATTAAAATAATTTACTTTGTGATACCAAAAAATTTGATATTCGGATCCGAACGATCGATACAGCCGATATCATCGATACCAATACTTACATGGACGGCCTGATACCAATTCTGATATTGATACTGTAAATCTTGTTGTGAACCTGAAGTTACATATGAGACAAGGTGACTAAATATTATCTAATGCTTCTTGCTTGCCATTAAAGCCTTCAAGAATGATACATTGTTGACCTTATTTTTTTCTCTTTTTCTTTTTGGGAACAGGGATGAAGCATTCACTTTGATGGTTCTATTTGCATGAGAAATTATTGTGTGGTCCGGACTCACCATCTGAAAATGGTAAATGGTGAGCACGGCCACTAATTTCTTGACACTTGGCAGAATATGACATAAAACTTTCAAAAAATCATAAAAAATATATTTAATATATAGAAATTCATTTGGCATATAATTAGAAAAAATAATAGATTTTTTTTTCTTTCAAAAAAAATAAAAAAAATTGACCTAGAAAATAAGAGAAATATAGTGATATAATTGACTATGCCAAATGTCAAAAAATTAGTGGTCGAACTCACCATTCACCATTGTCGGTGGTGAAGCCGGACCATCCAATAATTTCTCCTATTTGCATGGCTGGTATATTTTCAGGTCATTTGAGATGGCGAGTTATTCACGAAAACTAACACAGGTACATTCAATTTTACTTGACAGTGTCCTATTTGTGCACTGGAGAAATCTTGTGGGCATCCTTGGAACCAATAATTTGGAATTTTCAAACATGGAAAGATGTAGAGTTGCATCATAGCATGTGGCCTTTGGTGGGACAGAGTACTTCTGTTGCTAAAAGGGTTGCCCCTGCCTCAAGATGTGAGGTGGGCTGGCCCAGGCCCACTGTGACCGGGTCTGATCGGGTTTGGGCCGGGTCGGGCCGATCCGGATTTACAATATTCGAACCCAGCCTGCACCCAGACCCGGACGGGCCGAGTTGGGTCCGGGCCGGGCCCGGGTTAGCCCGCGGGCTGAATTTTTTTTTTTTTAAATGGCTTAGTTTGGAATGTATACTTTATTTATTTCTACTTTTAACACAAACCAATTTGGAACTATTGGCTAGCAGTGTTGTTGGTGGATATTTGCTAGGGAGGTCTTGTGGGTTCATGAGCCCCTTCTCCAAAGATTTTGAATTTGTCAAAATAAATCCGGGCCGGGCCAGGCTGGGCCGCGGGCTAGATAAAAAAATAAATCCAGTCCGGACCCAGTTACGAGTACGGGTCGGACTGGGCCGAGCTGCTGGGTCATTACCTTTGGACTCTGTCCGAACCCAAATTTAGTATGGGCCGGGCTGGGCTTGCCCGTTGACCGGTCCGAGCCGACCCAGACCTGGTTTGACCGGGTCGGTTCAGGGCCAGGTTCCGGGCCGCCCGCCCAATTCACACCTTGACCCCTGCCTCTGAATTGTAATTGCACTTTGGCAACCATAAAATAAAGAAATATATTGTATAATAAATGGACAGTCACTCACTGTTCTTAAGTTTCATAGCAAAGATCTCAACCACTAAGCTATTAGACTCTTTCGGAAAAGAGTAAAACTCCGTTGGATCACTTGCCCAACCCTGGTCTCGACGACAGGTGTGCCAAGTGCCGTGCTGACGGGTCAAGAGTTTATAATAGCTGACATGTCATAGAAAATAGAGGATTTTTTTTGAGGTGTCTTTTCTCCAAATCGGACCGCGCGTGGCTATATAAGCTATCCAGCCGTTTGAGGGGGAATTCGAATCCAAGATCTGTGCTTGGACGACCTCCCACACTATCACTAGACTAGTGCCTTACGGACCAGAGGAACTTGATTCTCGAAAATATAGGGTATATTCGTACTCTTCCCGACATCATGCAGATGTGTATTTATGTCATGTTTCTCCTCTATGAGACATTCCACAAGGGAAACAGGTGTTGGTCTCTCCAGTAGTGAAGTATGGCGAGCCCATATAATTTCGAAAGATATATGGATCAATGCTCACAATAACAGTATCGGACCATTCCTATGAGTATTGGAATTGACAGTATTGACGGTTTTGAATTGGAGGATTGGATTCTTTGATATAGGAAAGCAAGTAATTATTAATAAATTAGTAAAATTCTAGAAAACAAATATTTTACACATTTAGACATAATTTTAAGTATTTTCTATGTTGCTTCTTAGTAATTATGGAATTGAATGAAATAGTAGTCACCATTCCTGATTGTTTTACATGCCATAGATAAGTTTTCTCCTTTTACAATTTTATTATGCTTTTGCATCCTTTTTGATTGGTCTTTTTCTTTCAACATTTTTTGCCGAATTGACAAAAAAAAAAAACCACCAATGTTGATGTCGGTCAGTATTGATCGTTATCTAATTGAGACATGCCAAACTGTTTCGGTATTAGTCGTATCGGATCAATATATGTTAGTGTTTTCACTTGGCTTTAGGAACTTTGTCCCACATTGGAAAACCACCATGATGTATATCTCAATATATAGTTGTGCTTGTATTGGAGTATGTACATTCGGCGAGGTGGCCCATGTGGGTTGATTTTTCTAGAGGGTTAAGTTTAAACCACAAGGAACAAACTTTTGTTTTGTCACTCTCTTTGGGAATCCATAAACCTAAGTTCCGTAGGGGCTTAGCGATTCGGATTTGGACTCGGACAAAGGGCGCAAAGTGGCGCTTTGATGGCGCACTTTGCACTTCGCATGGCGTACGAGCGTGGCTTACTTTTTTGGCGGACGCTCGTGGTGCACTCGCATGAACTATGCGCGTGGCGTATGCTCGTGGCGTACTCGACTGGCGAAGACGGCGTGGCGTGCAGCATGGGTGGCGTTAGCGGCGTTGTCTGCGTGCAACATGGTGCTGTGTCACTACATTCACGCATAGGTGTTGGTCTTCTCTATAAATAGAGAAGCCCTCTCTCCATTCAGTGGTTGGAAAAAAGAGGGAGTGCTAGAGTCCGCGTGCTTACAAAAAGCCAATACGACAGCATCAATTCGAGTTCCAAGTTCTTCCAAGAGTGATTAAGTGCGTTCCAAAAGTTCTTGCTAGAACTTGCTAGTTCTTGGGAGCAGATTGCAAATAGTACGAATCTTACTTTGAGCATCGGTGACCTTGTTCATCCCAGCAAGGAGTTTCTTTTTTTATTTTCTTCTTCTCTTTGTTCTATCTCATTGTAGCGTCTGCGAACGTGAAGAGAATAACACTTCTATTGTTTGTTGTTGTATTTTGTATTTTCTTGTAGTCTGTTTGTAACATATTCTTATTGTTCCATTTGTGTTGGTTTGAGCGCAGACTGTGTCTTACATTTTCCATTCCTCTCTTGGTGTTGGTTAGAGAGTAGATTTTGAATTTTGCATAGATTTCTCTGTCTTCCTTGGATCTCTCTACTCTTTAGAACTGTCTTGAAGAATAACAATATCGGCCGATACTGTAAACTATGATATGGGTCACCCTCACGTATCATCAAGTTGAGAATTGATTGTTCAATGCTTTTCCTCAGAAACAGCAGCAGCATTCATGTTCTCTTCCTTCACTCACACACTGTATGAACTCAAGGAAGACGAGTGCATTTAAGTTGTGGCATCTGTGCCCACTGCCCACTCTGTTTCTCATTGTCGATCTTATCTGGATTGTAGTAAATGCTGCAGATGTACTTTCCAAAATGTAGGACACTCAATAACTGTTGTGTGTTTGAGAACAATATAATAGGTAATTTCAGAACAATCTTTACTAGCTGATTTCATTTTGTTGAACTCAACTGAGTCAGTAATTTGCTAAATGTTATGTCAGAAGTGTCAGTTATGTCAAAACTTCTTATTCCAGGACCATTCTCATATGTTCTGCTATTCCAGGGCCATACCTGATACCTATCACCACCAAAACTTGTGAATATGTAGGCTCTACCAGAAGCAAGACAAAAATTCAGCTCCGTTCATTGTATATATAAGGTATTTTGGAAAAATTACTCTATGTGTCGGATTTACCGTGCGCATCTTTCGTCCTCAAACTTTAGATTGTAAGGAGATATGTGCATGCACATATTTTCATGCAATCTAACGATTGACATGGAATATGTGTACGGTAAGTCCGGCACAGAGAATAATTTATCCTTATTTTGTTGGTGGCAAATCCTGACCATATATTTCTGCACGAAGTTTCTAGTTTATAAAATGGTTATTCCTCTTGAGGCTCTCTCTTACTAGACTTCTAGTTATGGGGCGAGTATTTTTCGGTTTTGTACCAAAAATCGAATCGAACGATAGATTCGTTTCGGTTTGAAAAAATTTATGTTCGGTTTCGGTTTTGAAATAATAAGCTTTTTCTATTAGATTTTAAGATTTGGTTTATGTCCAAAATCGAAAATCGAATAAGATTTGTACAATTATGTAAATATCATCATCAATACATATTTTATGATTAAAAATTTATATATGTTATGTATATTTTGAAAATAACAATTTTATGTATATATTTTGAAGCTCAACCTTGATAATTTTACAACTAATCTAACTTTGGGCCCAAATTTGAAATGCAACAATCGTACATATAAAAATTATATTTTTAAATACAGTTTAACAACAATTCCAACTTTGGGTCCGATCTATTAAATAATAGAAATAGTCCAATCGAACAAACCGAATAGATTATATCGGTTTGGTTTTGGTTTTGGTTTCGATTATGGCTAATTCTGGTTCGATTTCGGTTTTAGATTTTTAGAATTTCATTTTATTCTATTTTGACTATTTCAGCCTGTTCATGTCGAATAAACCATATGCTTACCCCTAATTTTAGTAGTGACTCTGATGGATGAGCTTGCTCAGATCAAGCATGTTTTTGGGCAAATAAAATTAAGGTGTGTCCAGCTCACTCTGGTACTGTGTGCTTATGGCTCTTAAGAACCAAGATGAGCTTCATAGGTATTTTGAAAGTCACTGTCTAGTAGTACTTGCAATACTAAATGAACTCCAAATGGTCAATGAAATAGATTTCCAGATATAGAAACCTGAAAGCGGACGACCAATAGATGTGAAGGCTTGCAAGCACGGAGGAGAGGAGCTCAATTCCGACAGTCTTCCTTTCCAATTGCGTCTTCGGCAGCTGAACTTATCCAAGAGCAGAGATAGTCGGAGTGTGTCAATCTGGTAGATACTAGGGGCTGTCTCTAGTACTGGAGATAGGGCTGGCCCACGGAATTGGGATGCCCTATCCAGAGATCAATTTTGTTGTTCCTTGACTCTTATTATGGGTCGATCCTGGTGGATCATCCGCAACCCCGACCTCTTGTGGGATCATGTTAAGTCTGGAGGTTTGTTTCAAGTAGAGGGGGTTGTCCAAGTCCGAACTCTTGTCTAACTTATCCCTGAACTGGCCCTGACTAGAGAGGGAGGTGCACCTCACAAAAGCCAAGAGTACGAATACATATAAATGTATATAAACTTGTATTAGGGGTTTTAGTTTGTGATCCTGTGGAGTAGTACATGTAGCATTGCGTTTGAAAGAGTTGTACCATTCCGGGCTTTTAACCCCTGATTCTCAATAATGATAATATGTCCCTCATCCCTGGCCCATCCATGTTCCCAGGCTCACAAATGTGTCACTTTGATCCAAAATTTTCATACAAAGGCTTTCTTGCTGTCATTATGTTCTTGACACATAAACAACCACATTACCAGTACTACGGATATACAGATTGTTCGATGTATGGCTGTTCTTATGGTTCGTAATTGTTAGCAATAATGCAATGGTGTTGGCCCGAAGCGATGCCAAATCTGCCTGAATATAACGAAGCAATTTATCACGAACGTCAAGACAAATCAAATACAGTATATGTTCGATAACTACGTCATCTGAACAAATCACAATATTTGTATCTTTTAACAAAATACAAGACTGAATATAAACATGTTGAACTCTGTTGAGAATCAATAAGGGACTTTTAGTCCCACATCGGAATATGTAGTATGTAGAGGAGCTAGACTCCCTATATATAGTGAAGTAGTCCATCAATAAAATAATTCAACTATTATTTTCTACATGGTATCAGAGCCATAACTCTCTCTCTCTCTCTCTCTCCACAAAACAAAATTTTTTTCCCGCCCCAGCCGCCGACCCTATGCTACCCCCCCCCCCCCCCCCTCCCACCGGCTCCCACCCTCCCGAACCCCCCCTCCCGTCGAACCCCCTCCTCCCGCCGAACCCCCCTGAACACATCCGCCCCCCCCCCCCCCCCCGCCAGCCTCTCCCGGCCCCATTGAAGCCTCATCCGCCCCCCCCCCCCCCCCCCCACCCCTGCCAGCCCCTCCCGACCCCCCCCCCCCACCCGACCCCCCCCCCCACGACCAGAACCTCCCACCCGACCCCCCCCACGACCAGCACCTCCCACCCGACCCCCCCCCCCTCCGACCAGAACCTCCCACCCCGACCCCCCCCCGACCCCCCCCCCCCCGCCCCCTTCAAACCCTAACCCTAACCCTAGTTTTTTTTTGCCATGGACACCCTATCCCTAGACCTAGCAGCCCCATCAAACCCTAACCCTAGCTTTAAAAAAAAAACGGCGTATTTCGAATAGAGACGGCTGTCAAATCTTTATTTGCACCAACTCTGTTCCGTGCTTACGCCGTTTGGAACTAACAAATATTTTATTTGTTATTCCTTCTTCACATCGGGATCTTTGCAGAGACTGGTCATGTCTTCTCTGGTGTCCTGATGTGTTCACTTTACATGCGCGCGCCGGTGCTGGCCAAGTTAGTAGCGCATTAGTAAAGTATCTGGCGTTGAAGAAGACGACGTCGACGACGAAGACGACGAAGACGACGACGTTGGGTCAGTTGCCGACTCCGACGACGACGAAGAAGACGACGAACTGAGTTCACAGTTGAAAACGCCATGGATTCGATCAGTAGCAAACTGACGGCCGATGAGATGAAGGCCTTGGTTGATGATATCTTATCCAAGAGATTAACCGAGGTAACCCCACGTGTGATCCATACTGATGTGGATCCGTCGCCTTACAAAATGGAGAAGCTGAAGAAACTGGAGACGAAGTTGGAAGGAACTTCCAACTACTTGAAGTGGTCGCGGCAGGCGATGCAGACACTGAAGGGACGTGGCTTGGTTGGCTATGTCACTGGCCAAGCCAAGGCGCCTGCCGATCACTCCACCAAGGAGTTTGCTGTGTGGAAGATTGTCAACAACGTCGTGGCTGGGTGGTTGACTGTCTCTTTAACCGACCAGGTGTCGGGCAATGTCGAGGCTATGGAGGCTGCTGCTGATATATGGCAGACTCTCAAAGATATGTACTCCGGCTCCGGCAACCCTATGCGAGTCTTTCAACTGCAAGATGAACTCGATAGGGTGGCCCAAGACGACCGTACCATCTCTGAGTACGCGGCCCTTTTGAAGAAGTATTGGTCTGATCTGGATCATTATGATCCTCTTGGGATGGAAGATGCACAAGTCGAACCAGCCTTCGCAAAGTACTTTCAGACGTTCCTGGCTTATATTTCCCGGCAGCGTATGATAAAATTCCTGAAGGGACTACACCCTGTATTTGAGCAGCGACGGAATATACTCCTTTCCCAACCCACGCTCCCGACCTTGGAAGAAGCTATAGCTGTGATGACACAGGAAGAAGCTCGACTGCAGTTGATGCCCAACAAGGGCTCCTCCCAGGGGGAGCCAGCCGCAGTTGAAAAGTCTGCCCTTGCTGCCTTCAATCAACCTCCATCTATGGGTGGTGTTTGTCACAATTATGGTGACTCCGGACATTACATCCGATTTTGTCCAAAACCCTTGCGCAATCAGTCTACTGATCGAGGACGGGGTCGTGGAGGCCGACGTGGTGGTAGAGGAGGATATGCTGGTCGAAGGGGCGGCCACAAAGCAAATCTGGCTGAAGAAGGGGGAGAGCATCACCTGGCTGAAATAACCCCGCTTGAGCGGGAGTTCCTTGAGAAGTTGCGTGGCACGAAGCTGGGTTCGGCCGACAGTCCGGGGGCGTCTTCAACCTCGGGAGATCACTTCACTTGCTTTGCCCAAACCAGCATCGATGATTCTGCACGTGCTCTTGCATCTATCCATCAGCCAGGATGGATTATGGACTCTGGGCATCTCGCCATGTCACGGGATCCCGTGGTACGTTTCGGGAATATACTCCCCTACCATTGCCGGAGAGTATTCAGACCGCTGATGGTACATCCAGCCCTGTAATGGGTAAAGGCACTGTCGCATGCACCCCTTCCATCACTCTGACCAATGTCCTTCATGCTCCATCTTTTCCTGTCAATCTTCTATCCATTAGTGTCATTATACTTGATCTTAACTGTACTGTTTCCTTTGACATTCCTCAGGTGACTTTTCAGGAGAAAGGGACAGGACGACGACTTGGGACTGGCACATGGCATAAGGGGCTGTGGTATTTAGACAGGACTGGACTGGACAAAGCATTGGCATCCTTGGTAGCAGCCGCACCACCAGAAGCTTTCTGTCGCAGTGTTGAAGCCGACTTGCTACTCCACCACCAGCGTGTCGGTCATTCCTCTTTTCCGGTTATTGGTCGAATGTATCCGTCCTTATATCAAAGGGCTAATAAAGAGAAGTTATTTTGTAATGCTTGTGCTTTGGGAAAACATACCAGAAGCTCGTATGTGAGCACAGGGAATAGGAGTTCAGCTGCTTTTGACATGATACATTCAGACGTATGGGGCCCTTGTCCTACAACCGGGATTAACGGCTTTCAATGGTTCGTCACCTTTATTGATTGTTATACCCATGTGACATGGGTCTACCTTCTGAAAAATAAAAGTGACGTCCTTGAGGCCTTTCAGGACTTTCATCGACTAGTGGAAACACAATATGGCGCTAAAATTAAGAGTTTCCGATCCGACAATGGGACGGAGTATACGAATAAGCGGGTTGCTGAGTATTTTTCAACTCATGGAATACTTCATCAAACTTCATGTGCTTATACTCCGGCTCAAAATGGTGTGGCGGAACGAAAGAACAGACACTTGCTGGAAGTTGCACGGACGATGATGCTGGCTATGAATGTCTCAAAGCACTTATGGGGGCAGGCTATATTGACGGCCTCTTATCTCATCAACAGGATGCCATCTCAGGTATTGAACTGGAAGACACCATTAGAGATGCTTACTGGAGCTAATACATACACTGTTCCACCAAAAGTTTTTGGATGTGTATGCTTTGTCCAGGATACTCGGCCAGGCGTTGGCAAACTGGATCCTCGGACAGTTAAATGTGTCTTTGTCGGTTACACGACGACTCAGAATGGTTATGCCTGTTGGAGTCCAGTCGAGCGGAAGATGTTTGTCAGCATGGACGTTACTTTCAGAGAACTCGAACCATACTATGGTTCGGATGAAGGTTCCGCATTTGGTGACACACCTAACACAGATGGTGTTCGATGTGAGGGGGAGATAATAAGCCCAAATGTGGTCGTCGGATCGGTTCCGTGTCCGATTGTAGAAAACTGGACGAAATGGGGAGAGCACAGTGACTCAGATACAGAAAATGAAGAAGAAGATCCATATGTTACGCAGGGGGAGCAACGGACAAGGGAAAAGGAGCTCCAAGTCTACAAAAGAAGACAACAGAAGTCCAGTACTGTACCTATGCCATGCCCTGTGCCTACTGTACCAAGTCCCTTGTCTACTCCTGCTCCAACTCCTGAAGATGTTGCCCCCGCACTGAATCACTCGAATTCTGATGCGGATCTCTCCGACTCGGATGATACGATCTCTCCACCACCTATTGCTCCCTTAAGGAGACCTTCTCGCATCAATGCGGGTAAGGCTCCTGCTTGTTTTGATGATTACGAACATGACATTGCCAACTTCTTGTCTTATTCTAACATTTCTTCGAATTATCGAGCCTTCATTGCATCGTTAGACTCTACTTCGTTGCCCAAGTGTTGGCAGGAAGCAAAGAAAGATCCAAGGTGGAAAGCTGCAATGATGGAAGAACTTGGAGCACTGGAGAAAAATAAGACATGGGAGCTGGTTCTATTACCCAAAGGGAAAAAAGCTGTGGGATGCAAATGGGTGTACACAGTGAAAGAGACGCCAGAAGGAAAAGTAGAGCGGTACAAGGCGAGGTTGGTTGCAAAAGGATTCACACAGTCATATGGAATAGACTATGATGAGACTTTTGCCCCAGTAGCAAAAATGAGCACCGTAAGAACTCTGGTCTCCATTGCAGCGAACTATGGGTGGAAACTGTACCAGTTGGATGTGAAGAATGCCTTTCTTCATGGGGACCTGCAAGAAGAAGTATACATGGAGCTCCCGCCTGGGTGCTATGCGACGGAATCAAACGGAGGGACGTCGCAAGGAAAGGTGTGTAAACTGAAGAAGTCACTATACGGGCTCAAGCAATCCCCTCGAGCCTGGTTTGACAGATTCAGAAAGGCTGTTACAGGCATGGGATATCGTCAAACAAATGCAGATCATACGATCTTCCTTCAGCATGCAAGAGGCCACATCACTATACTTGCTGTATATGTGGATGATATAGTGATCACAGGTGATGATGAAGTCGAGATCACTAAACTGAAGTCAAAACTTGCGAAGGAGTTTGAAGTGAAAGATTTAGGAGCGATGAGGTACTTTCTAGGTATCGAGGTATGTGAAGGCGAACAAGGAATTGTTCTCTCACAGAGAAAATACACACTAGATCTGCTGAAGGAGACAGGGATGCTGGGATGCAAAGCAGCGGTCACTCCAATTGACCAGAAGTGCAAGTTGGGAGCAGAAGCAGGAGAGTCCGTTGATCGTGAAAGATATCAACGACTTGTAGGGAGATTGATTTATCTGGGACACACTTGTCCTGATATCTCATTTGCGGTGAGTGTAGTGAGTCGCTACATGCATGATCCAAGAAAGGATCATATGGAAGCAGTATTTCAGATCTTGAGGTATCTGAAAGGAACGCCGGGAAAGGGGCTATGGTTCAAGAAGAATGGATACATAAAAGTTGAGGGATACTGTGATGCAGACTGGGCGAGCTGCATAGACGACAGAAGGTCTACCACGGGATACTGTGTTTTTGTAGGAGGAAATCTGGTCTCATGGAGAAGCAAGAAACAGTCTGTGGTAGCACGGTCGACAGCTGAAGCAGAATACAGAGCAATGGCTCTGGGAGTGTCAGAGTTGCTATGGGTGAAAGCATTGCTGACAGAGTTGAAGCAGGATAAGGGAGCACCATTGCGTCTTCTAAGCGATAGTCAAGCTGCAATAAGTATAGCTAACAATCCAGTTCAGCACGACAGAACGAAGCACATCGAGATTGATCGATTCTTCATCAAGGAGAAGCTGGAACAAGGGATACTGAAGATTGACCATGTCCGCTCAGAAGAACAAGTTGCAGACTGTCTGACTAAGGGTCTTAGTTCATTAAGTCTGTCGAAGCTATGTAACAAGATGGGGATGATCAATATCTATCGCTCATCTTGAGGGGGAGTGTTGAGAATCAATAAGGGACTTTTAGTCCCACATCGGAATATGTAGTATGTAGAGGAGCTAGACTCCCTATATATAGTGAAGTAGTCCATCAATAAAATAATTCAACTATTATTTTCTACAAACTCTTTATCCAAAGGTTGAACCTCCTCACCGAATTCAAGAAAAAAAAAAAAAAAAAAACAGAAGATTACAATGAAATCACTCACCCTACCCGTAGCAGTCTTCTTGTACGAAGACAACGACTACCCACACAGATCTCCTATTCATGTTGTCTCGAATGACGAGCCTAAGATAGGAAAAAAAAAGGTATGATTTTCTTAGCTTCCTGTGGTCGAACACCATGAAACTTCCGTATTGTGCTATCCCTTGTGCCTCCACCCTCAACGCATAAAAAAAAAAAAAAAATCTAATTTAGGGTTTAGAAAATTTCCAAAATAATTGACCTTCAGATCTAGCCGTCAACCAACATCCAGTGGTGCAGATTAGCAGTTTGGACGCTGCCAACAGTTTTGACTACAAACACACAAATCTCGGACAGAACTCTATTCCAACCGAACTCGGTTCGAGTTCGATCCTGTCTCGGCAGAACTGCATCGACGTCCAGACTGACCCCAACACTGTGTTCTCTGTTCTTCATAAGCGCATATGGTGAAACATGCTAATAATTCCAAAACCAACTACTATTAAGCATGGTCAAATGTGAATGTAACAGCTTCCGACTGGGGCTTTAGTAAGATTTGCATCAGCCACATGCCATCTTATCAGTATCATTTTGCAGAAGGAGATTGAAACAAACTAATGCTGCCGAACCTCATCCAAGAAGCCCCTTCCAAAACCCATTAGCTCATGAATATGTAAAAGAAAAGTTAAAAAAAAAAAAAAAAAAAATCGGCGTTATGATCATCTTCGCATATACAAGAAGGATAAGTTTCCGATCAGAAACCGACTTAATATTGAACACATCAAAGTATCAGTGTTGCGTTGTCCTGATTCGCTTATTTTTCTTACCTTGGATATTTTCGTCGTAATTATTTTCAAAATAAGAAAAGTATATATAATAACCATAAAACATATAAAAAAGGTTAGGGTAAATAACCCATGCAACTCCTAAACACCAAATTATAATCTCTACTTTTATAAGGTAGCTTCAAAACGGCTCCAAATTAAGCGGTATAAGTCGTATGTATATCATCAATCATTTCATTTTAAAAAAATTACGGAATAATAAAATTTAAAAAAAAAAATTCTTTGGCATAACGGAATGTCCTCTTTTTTATCGACAAAAAATCACGAAAGATTATAATTTTAAATTTTCTCTCATTTTCTTCCGCATAACCGAATACCCTATTTTTTTATCCATTATATATATATATATATATATATATATATATATATATATATATATATATATATATATATATATATATATATAATAAATCTTAATTTAAATTTAAATAATTAAATTAGTTTTTGATAAGAATAGAAGAAAAAATATATAATCTAAGTACAACTTACGTGCTTTTACTAGTACAATTAAAGACCAACAACCTGAAGTATATAGTCAATCCACTTCTTCTAAAAATTTGAAAACAAATGGTTAGACCTATATCTATACAGTTCTCTTTGTTTAGGAACAGAGAGTGCCCAAGCGAAGGTCATAACAGCTCAGTTAGTAGAAAGCAGATGACTATACCCACAAAGCATTTACAGCTCCCACCTTCATGGTTCCTACAAATCCAGACAATTCAAACAAGTTAGTGACCCAAGAGACCTTATCAGTACCACGTGTCGAGGCCGGACCACTGAATAATTTTTTATAGTAGAAAATTATTCAGCCGTCCAGTCTCACCACGTGACAGTCGTGAGAAGATCTCCTCCAATAGCAGTATGACACACCACACAGCACAGGAAGAGCGAGTAGCATGACACTACAAGACTGATGTGTCATGCTGCTATTGGAGGAGAGCAAAATTCCATCACTGTCACGTGGTGAGGCCGGATCATTTGTTGCTATCTCATGTGAGCGCTCAGCCGGAAACGAGATACAACCCAACAAGAAGATCTCCTCCAGTAGCATTCTCCAATAGCAGTATGCACACCACAAGAAGAGCAAGTAGTATGACACTACAAGAATGGTGCGTCATGTTGCTATTGGAGGAGAGCAAAGTCCCACCACTGCCATGTGGTGATGCCGGACCACTGAATAATTTCTCCTTCGTAGTGTTCTAAGCAAAGCTGCGATGGTTTACCATCCGTCCATTCGACACGAAGATTAGGGATGATGAAAGCCGTCTGGAAAGCATTCCGATACTCTCGATCCCACGAAATCGGTATCGATGTTCATAAGAGGGTTGATGGCTCTTAGCAAGTCCCTTGAACTGGGAATGCCTGACATTGCAGCCTCCGCTCGCAAGCGAGGGCGTGGGGCGGCCATTTCCGGACAGTAACCAAATGCAGACGAGCTCCCGTATCTCGTCGAATGCAGATTCTAATGTGCAAGAGAGAAAAACAAGAAAATGAACAAAAAAAAAAAAAAAAAAAAATTGTCGACGAAAATAAAAGCGATGCATCTAAACATAGTACACTCGTCTTACTTCTCTAGCGAAAATCTGCTGGACGTCCAAATTGATCTCTGGGTTCACAGTGGCAAGCTTCATTGATAGAAACTGCACATTCACGTCATATTAACATAACATAGTTCAAGAGGCTACATTCCTAATGGTTAGCATGACAATAAGAACATACCTCGACTTGTCTTTGGAGTGATTGCACATAGTTGATTATCTCGTCGAGCATCACTGCCTTCCCGTTAATCTGTAAAAGCAACAACAACAACAATCGGAGTCGTTTCTGAGCACGTGCAAGTTGTGTGTGATCGCACAGAACCCCCCAAAATCGGAAGGCCCAAAAAATTTAACTTTCATATATATTACTAATGCGAAATCTACATTTCATGACCCTTAGAATGTCAGAAACGGCCATGACAACAACGACGACGATCGTGCTAACTATAGTACAAGCTAAGAAGAGTAAAGACTTTTTTTTTTCCTAGAAAATTTGCTCTAACCAAACTATTTTTAATAAATTAGGTGAAACGAAAGCATAATTGAAAAATTATCTGGAAAGTCATTTTCCGCTAGCGGCGTTGGCAGAAATTGGACTTGTGCGGTTCCGCCGTCTTCGTTGATGGAATTTCACCTGCCCGTAAAATAAAAAAAAATTGTTGAAATTCCGCCAACTCAGTTGGCAGAATTTTAGCATTTTTTTTATATTTGTTGCAGAATTTCGACATTTTTTTTAATTTGGGTCGGTGCTAGCAAGGGGTGGATCTTTTTTAACCAACAAAAATACCAAAAACCCCACCCCCCTGCTAGCTTGGAGAACCCCTCGCCCACCCGTGCTGGAATTCCGCCATCTCAGTTGGCGAAAATTTGGCATGTCGAATTTTCGCCAACAAAGATGACGGTAGTTTCTGATATTTTCTCAAAACTTGTTTCGTTTTAACTAATTTATTCGAATATAGTTTAGCTAAAACAAAATTTCCGTTTTTTTTTATTCCGAATCCCTGTATCGGAAGGTACCTTGTTGCAGCCAGGAACAATGTCTTGAAGAAGCCTCATTCGCTCGCTGATCTTCTCCCTTCTCACCTACAAGAAAGACGAAGTTGAGTCTACAATCGACGGCGCAGAGGGGGATAAGTGGCGACGGAGAGGTCGAGTATCGGGAATTTACTCTCTCTGCGAGGCTGTGACTGTTGGTGGCTTGACCTCGTTTAGCCCGGACGTGGATGTAATCTTCCTTGCCGGACTCTCCAGCCTCCTTGTCATTCTTCTTCTGTTGTTCTTCATGTTCTTCGGCTTCGGCACTCTGCAAGAACACGGAAACATTTATCAAGGGATGAGAATGGGAAGTAAGCACAAGAAGGGAAGTTCAAGGTCAGCTACTGACTTGAGTATCGCCATGCTTCCGCTTCTTCCCTTTGGGGTTCTTCTCAGTCCTAATTAGCTCGGTGGCCATCTGGGCACCCTGCGGCGACGCAAAGGAGTCCATGATCTCGGAAAGGCTCTCGCTACCGAAGCACGAGAAGCTCGGCAGCCTCTCGCCCTCTGCGGGGTTGGCATTGCCAACATTGTAGGAACACTGATCCACCGGACGAAGCGGATCCCAGTCAGCTGCCATCGGAGAAGCTCCTTCGCGAGCGGACATTGCGCGATCACCTAAGGTTGGTGCAATCTAAAGGAAAATCTGTCACTGCGGAAGCACACTATCAAAGTGAAGCGAAAATGATGATTAGAAGCAACACCAAGGATGGAAGAAGAGTAGCTCCAAGTTCCAAATGGTGTAAGTGTTCAAAGCCACAGTGAGATCACCAAAGAAACAAGATGATCTTTAAGTAAAAGAGAGGGAGACACAGGAGTTTGACTGGTAATTTCTTGTAGAACTCAATAAGGAACCTATGAACATTGCAGCTTTATACCAAGAGGGAGTTGGAAGCAAAAGTAATTCTCAGCATCAGCAGTAAGAGCGGAAGTAAAATACTAAAGACACTCCATATTTTACTTCCTTGCTGTCCATTAGAACTGCAAGTTAACAGTCCTAACGTTAAGGAGGACTGCCAACTTCGTTGACAGTCTATCTTAATATTCAAATTCTTGACAGTCCTACTTTATGTTAGAATTGCAACAAGTTGGCAATACTAGGACTGGACTGTCCTGGAGTAAAATGTGGAGTGTCTTTAGAATTTATCCAGCAGAATCCAATACAACTGCAGAAACTCAAATAAGAACTTACAATATTTATATAAATACGACACGTAAATTTTACTAATAACTAAAGTGTACTTATTTTTTTTTTCTCTTTAACACCTTGAATAACAAAAATCCTGGAGGAACTCATGAGTCCTAATTTTTAAAACTCGATCATGAAAAGTCGTTGGATTGCATAGAATCCCATTCCTTGAAAATTCTTGATTTTTTCAAGGGACTAAAAAGAAAAACGAGAACACTTTTATTGTTAGTGAAATTCATGCGTCACATCTATATTGCAAGTTCTTATTTGAGTTTTTGTAGTCGAACTCCTTGGGGGAAAAAATCTAAGTTATAGGATGCTTTCATGGCCGAGTTTTAAAAATAAAAAACTAATGAGTTCCTCCAGGATTTTTGACTCCAGTGCATGCATACATACACTTCAGGCATATATTATCTACACTATCCACCGGCTGGAGGATCATTTAAACCATGAGACTACATGCAGGGTCGGTCCTGGGGTAAGTCTGACAATACTTTTGGCTTGGGCAACCCCCTCTACAAGAACAACCCTCTCGATCATGTGACCTTACAAGAGATCAGGATCACGAATGACACCTAAGAACGGCCCAAAATAAAGGTCAAGGAACAAGATCAGGATCACAAATGACACCTAAGAACGGCCCAAAATAAAGGTCAAGGGACAACTAATTTTAATTTCGGATAGGACAACCCAACCTCTCGGACCGGCCCTAACTACATGTACCATTAATTATTCTACTGCAAAGTGACCCATAGCAAGAAAGTGAACCTTTCAACAGGGGGGGCACAAAGGAGGCAAACAAAGAAGAAAAGGAAAAGAATCCTAGCAGTGACCAGCTAGACACAACTGGCAACTTGTAGAGGAAAGCTGGTTCCTTCCCCTATGTTTTTTTTCCCTTCTCAGAAGCATAGTCTTCAATACTCATGGAACACAAGGAATAAAAACCTTGAAAGCACAAGCTAGAGTTGCACCACAACAAACACTTTAGGCATCAGCAAATTGATAATTTTACAGGAATGGAGGAACAGACCAGTAACTAGACCAGGGTTTTGGAATAAACCCCAGAGAAGAAAAACTTGAAAGCTTTGCAACAACAACGAAAGGAGGACTTCCTGAAGAGATTTCTCTTCAGAAACACT
>JANAVB010010000.1:9139296-9371796 GCA_029216955.1 Iris pallida | reverse complement strand
TACGTTGTCCCGAGCAATGCATCGAACTAAGTCGATGCGAAGAGTTGCATTGTTCCAAAGAAATGCATCGAGTTGAATCGATGCGAAGTGCCGCATTACCCTGAAGGATAAGTGCGTTGAGACGGCTCGAAAATTCTAAGAAATCGAATCGACCAAGGCGCAAGTTCGAATCGATGCAAGTATTTACACTTGCCGGAGGGGCAGTTTGTTGGAAAAGCAAGAAACAAACGTGCATTACCCATTCGACCATGGAGTTAGAGTTTGTGGCTCTAGCTTCTGCAGGACAAGAAGCTGAGTGGTTGAGGGATCTTCTATTAGAAGTTCCGCTGACTAAGGACAATGTATCAAAAGTGTCAATACATTGCGATAGTCAAGCTACTCTAGCAAGAACCTACAACGAAGTGTATAATGAGAAGTCTAAACATATAAGTCTAAGACATACTTATGTAAGAAAATTGATTAGATGGAATCATTTCTCTTACATATGTGTGTACCAGCTATAACTTAGCTGATCCCTTTACTAAACCACTAGCTAAGGATTTAGTAAAATCTACCTTGAGAGGTATGGGATTGAAACTCTTTGAGTAGTAAGAGTTCCAACAACAGTAGCAACCCAATCTAATGTTAAGAAAACCTTAACCTTAGATTCAATGGGTAACAACAAACTGTTGATTTGGATGTATACGACATAACTATGTCGACTGTTGCAATTTGAGGGTTGAGTTTATAAAACTCTTAATGAAGTTCAGTAATATTGACATGTATCTGTAAAGCAACAGAGATACTGAAAGAACTTCACCTATGTGAATTTAGAGATTGTGCCGTCTCAGATCTGGAGTTTATCTTATAAAAAATTCACGAGACAGGATCAGCACATGGCCATTAATAGTGCTAAGCGAGAGATGTAGGCGAAGAACTACAAAATAATGTGTGTAAAGTAACACCGATTTTATCACAAGGAATAACTGGTTCAAAGCCCAGCTACCAAAGATTTCGATAAAATCTTGTGTTGCATCTAGTAAGGTTAGGTTCAAATCGAAAGATATCTAACTGTATTAATATTCTTTAAGTGATGTATTCTGGAATTCCTTTCCATCATTTATGGAACAAGTGGGGGATTGTTGGAATTAATTAATTCCACTTATTGTTCTTAAATGATGAAAATGAAAGAGAAGGGACTTTAGTCCCACATCGGAAAAAGAGAAAGGTTTGAGAGTGCTTAAATAGGTATGTGCACTCATGAGGAGTGTGCAACAACCAAAGGGTTGCTAGTGGGTGACCATTGGTTGTTTTATCCTCTTCATGAAAATGTAGCCGGTGTTGCCACCGGCAACACCGGCTCGGGCTCGGGCTCGGACACGGACGTAGAGGCGATAGTGGCGCATTGTAGACGCACTTGTGCACTTAGGCAAACGAAAGGGTGAATGAACCTGTGAACAGGTGAATGAATGTTGTTTCGGAAGGGTCGCGACTTCACGAAACAACACGAATTCATCTATATATACTACAGATTTCTGAGTCTAAAACACACAGAATCTGAGTATTCATTTCTCTTTCTTCTCTCTTCCAAAGTTTTTCCAGAAAGGCGTTCTTCCCTACGCCGATGTCTCACAACGTCTAGTGAACTTCCGGCAGAAGGCTGTCTTATCCCGGGTGTTCTGGCGTGCTGACTCCAAGACGTTACCGGAGTGCCCGAAATACTTTAAGAAAAGTGCTGCTAAATGCACGATTCAAGACTCGACGATATATTCAACTTTGCAGAACTCGTCAGGGAAGTTCAATCAATTTCTAACAGTGACAGTAACAACCACTACCAACTGCTCCACTGTGAATTAGAAACACAGTGTAATCTTAGTCTAATCAATGGCAGGTGTGATCAATTAATTCCCTGTGCTTAAAAAAGTGAAAGGGGCCTGCCTTGGTACGAGCATCTTTGTAGTATATTGCTTCTTCTATTTTTATGTGGCAGGAAGCACTAAGCAGTAGAGGTGCTTCTCTTCAACTCCAAGCTTGAATAACTTCCTTTCTTTTTTTACTGACAGATTGCCAACTATTTCTTCACTCATTTGTTGTCGTTGCCAGCCAGCCAACAGCTCCTCTCTATATATAAACATTTGCAATCGTTACTCATATTTCTTTTCACCTCATTGATTTGTAGCAGAAAAATGATATTTGATCGTCCGCGGGACTGATCTGCACTGGCTTGCGTCTACGTGACGGTCAGTCATTGGCCTTCCGTTAACGTGAGCCTACTCCGGACCGAAGGGCGAGGGGTCAATGCCGATGTGCCATGTCGCCGTAGGTCAGCGTGGACCAGGTCAAAATAGCAGTCCATCGGGCTCGACAGTTGTTGATTAGAACAGTCAAAGAAAAGGCTAAAAACTGCAATCAATCAGAATATGCCGGTAACATAATATGCTATGACAATTGGCACTACCTACAACAAAATAAATGAATAATGTAAATGGTTCAACAAATAAGTACAAGAGCACTCCTTACAATCAATCAACCAGACGTAACAAAATTAAAAGAGGCGAAGATGATCATAGACTCTACTTTTTTTCTTTTTCTTTTTTTTAGAAAAAAAAAAAAATAGTTACAGATATTTTGCAACATTACGCTCACTAAATTTCTTTCATCCTATTATCCCAATTTATCTTTACTTGTCTATAATCTCTGGAATAAATATTGTATTGTTCACTCTATAAGGTTAAAAGTCAAATTCCTTTTCACAATTTTTTTTTTCTTCTTCTACCCTACTTTATTCTAGATGTTGATATGTTACTAATAAAATTAGAGATATTTAGTTTTAGCATCTAACATATACGTGGATATTATAATTTGGATCTCGAAGTTGACCGATGTTAGAGTCTAGATCTTGATTAATTTCGAGACACAAACCCTTATATATATATATATATATATATATATATATATATATATATATATATATATAAAAAAAAAAATATATATATGTGTGTGTGTGTGTGTGTGTGTGTGTGTGTGTGTGTGTGTGTGAGAGAGAGAGAGAGAGACCCCAAAGCTAATAACCCTAAAAATTATATTAAGACTATCATTATCCAATTATTTGTCTTCTTTATAGTTTTTATTTATTATTACTTTTTTCTACTGCATAATGGAATAGATTCTAACTCGAGTATTTGTTTTTCAAATTTGTCCCCATCCATTATATTTTCTACCTTCGGCATTGAAAATAGCGAAACAAAGATAAATTAGGGATATAGTTAAAAAACAATAAAAAATCTAAAATTATTGTTGTATGTATTATGTTAACATGTGCCATAAGGATATATGTTGTGCGAAACAAAGATTAATGCATCTTTCACTTAAAATATGTATTAATAAATATAAAATATGCATTGATAAATGAGTTAATAAAAGTATTCACGTAAAATGCATATTTATCAATATATTAACATATGTTCTTAAGATACAACATAACTCCATAATGAAATTGCAAATTAGAAGATGCACACTCCCCTCATTTATGTTTTGCCGAAAGTAACTATTGATTCTAGTTTGGAAAGGTCGAAAAAAATTGACATACAAACAGAACCGACGCAGAGAGTTGAGTCGTCTTAGTCGGAGCTAATTTTGGTTGTCCTTCCCTAATATTGACAAGATATATGTTTAAGTTGAACTTGGATTCGATCGGTCCTAAAAAAACCAAAGAGATTGGAGACTTGGTCTTATAAAAATAGGTTGTCCAAGTTCAAAATTTTGTCAGACTTATCTCTGGACCAATGGGGCCTAACTTTGGGTCAAATAGAGATAGGTATGGTCTATGATGTGTACTCAATCTTGCTAAGGTACTCACAAGAAATAAGTTCTTCTTTGCAGGTTTAGTGTTCTTCTTGTTAATGATTGACACTCTAATACTCTTTGACTAAATTAAACCACTTTGGTCTCGGAAGTGATGCCATATGATTATTGTGTTTGGAATGTGGGCTAATTATTTCTGTTAAATCAAGGGTTCCATCCAAAACAATTGTTGGTACTCAAATCCCTTTCAGATTTGATTGATTGGGGCGTTGCTCTATCTATGATAGCCACCCATTGAAATTCCGTACCAAATTAACAACCATTACTTGAAAAAGCAGGTAATTACATATAGGGGGTGAAGTTTGACAAAATTATAGAAAAGATGATAAGTTTACGAAAACTACAAGTAAAGAGATGTGACGATACTAAGGATGACGCCACACTAATGGGCACCTATCTGGCGCCATTAGTGATGGCGCCAAGGGGCCGGCCCCCCCTGGCGCCATCAGTGATGGTGCCGGACAAGTGGCATATATTTATATTATTAGTTTTTTTGGACATCAGTAATATTTAGTTATTACTAAACAATTGTCGAGACGAGACTGCTGGTGAGGGGGAGAGAGCAGAACAATGAATCGGAAACCAAAGCTAACTTGGGTGTAAAGGCAGAGAGAGCATCACACTCATATTAGGTGGGTGATAATGTGGTGATGATATCAGTCTATCACATCACAGATCTAACAGTACTAATAGTATGAAATAATAAGAGAAAGAATTCATCAACTAATCTCTCTCTCTCTCTCACTCAACAGCCACTTGTCCGGCGCCATCACTGATGGCGCCACTGGGGGGGGGGGGCGGCCCCTTGGCGCCATCGCTAATGGCGCCAGATAGGTGTCCATTAGTGTGGCGCCATCCTTAGTGTCGTCACATCCTTTTACTTGTAATTTTCGTAAACTTATCCTCTTTTCTATAATTTTGTCAAACTTCACCCCCCTATATGTAATTACCTGTTGAAAAAGCTTAGATTCTCTTTCCAAAAACATTTGTTTATTTAAGATACTTGGTCATGCGCAGCACAGCGAAGGGGACCATCAACATGAGCAAACTTGATAAGCTATTGATTCACAAACCAATTATGACACATCAATTCAGAGTAGGGTGAACATATAACGGTTGAAAATCGAAAATCGAACCGAACCGAACCGAACTGAAATATGACAAACGGTTCGATTTTTCGGTTATCGGTTCGGTTTACGGTTTAAAATTTTAAAAATTTGAAATAACGGTTCGGTTTTCGGTTCTTAATCCGAAAAAACCGAACCAAAAACCGATTTAGATTTAGTAATTTATCAAACTACCCACAATATACATATACTAATGTTTATTAATCCCTAACTGAGCGCACTCTCTTCTCCTATTCTATGTCGGTACTTCTTTGAGCACTCTCTCTATCTACCCTCAATCTATATATACTAATATCTTTCACTCTATGTAATATAACAATTCATAAATACAATAATGTCATATATTTTTTTTAAAAATTATTTAAATATGTTCATTTTGCTAAAAACTTGAAGGCCATGCACATTGGTTCCTGAAACCGAACCGACCGAAAATCGAACCGAATTAATTCGGTTCGATTTTGTTCGATTTTTATAAAAACGGTTCGGATTTTGGTTTTGAGAAATACGGTTTACGGTTATTTTGGTTTTCACATATTCGGTTCGGTTTGAACCAAACCGAACCGATGCTCACCCCTAAGTACTCATTAGCAGCATTTTAAAAATTGAACTGGACCGACTGATTAAACTGATCAATATGTAAATGAGTAATTCGTTTGGACTAATTAACTATCGACTCATTATTTTTTTAAAGTTCCATCATCTTGTCGATTAGATCATTGAATCGTGTGGTCTAATTAAATTTTGAACCAATTTAATTCTGATATTTGATTTTTGTTTTGGACTTTAAACACAAGCAAAGTTAGTTTATTTGTTTGTTGACTAAATTTATTATGTTAAACATGCGTAACTTCTAAGTAGTTAGTATATATATATATATATATATATATATATATATATATATATATATATATATATATATATATTATGTTAAACATGCGTAACTTCTATATATATATATATATATATATATATATATATATATATATATATATATATATATATATATTATGTTAAACATGTATATATATTATGTTAAACATGCGTAACTTCTAAGTAGTTAGTATATGGTCGTTCTACAATACATTTTTTGGAAAAGGATGTATCGATAAATCCGAAATTTGAACCGTTGGATGTTGATCCAATGGTTCGGATTAAATAATAGAGTAGAAACATTATTTAATGTTGATTTAGACTTTTGACCTGTTGGTAACTTGCTTTAGCAGGTCATTCTTCACTTTAAATTTTTCAATGAACACCCTAAATTAACTCATATTTACTCTCTCTTTCGTCCATCCAATTTAATATTTTGTACATCAACGTATAAATTTCGTAATTTTTTTTGGTTACAGGCCGTGGTGGTGGTGGTGGAAAGAGAAACGGAGATGAAGAAGGAAATAAGAATCGGTCCGGATCGCGTCGAACGTCGTCGAACCATCCTAGAACAACGAGGAGTACCAGCTGCGTCGAGAAGAATCGGTCCGGTTCGCGTCGGACGTCATCGAAACCTCCTCGAACAAGAAGAAGTACCAGCGGCGCCGCTCTAATTTTACTGTCCATGCCATTGTCAGAAATCTTATTTTTTATCTAATAATTTAATATTTTGTTAATAAAGCTACATGTCATGGTGGTGGTGGTGAACTGAGGAAACCTGCTTCTGAGGTCGGACGGATCATCTGCTCACATATTTAAAAAAAAGAAATCTATATTGATCGGACGAAATATTTTTACTTTTCTAATGATAATATTTTCGAATAGAATATTTTTTTTGGACGGTGAATGGCCATTCTTTTTGCTTTTAACACGACGAATGGACGGAGAATGGCCATTCTCTTTGTTTTTAACACGACGAATGGACGGAGAATGGCCATTCTCTTTGCTTTTAACATGGAGAATAGCTATTTTCAAGGAGAATGGCTATTCTCCATTCCTTTAACATGGAGAATAGCCATTCTCCGTTCTTTGAAAACGGAGAATGGACACTCTCTGTGCTTTTTTAACAAAATATGGTACATTTAGGACTGGAAATGCTCAAGTATCTCATATTTTTTTCACCAAATATTTACAGTATTTTTAATATCATTTACTAAAGTATATTCATTTAATATTAAATCATGTTCAAGAAATTTTAAATATCATTTTATCAGGCTTCCACTGTTTGGCTGCACAAAATTTCTTGTGAGTGTTTGAATATAATTAACCTACTATCCAAGAAATTTTTTCTTACATTACATTATGCATTACACTGGCATCAAATTCATACTGATGGCATCGATGTACTGATGGCAATAACAAAGGATGAAATGGCAGGATTATAATTTTGCTTCAGCAATAACAAGGGATGAACAAGCAAGATTATAATTTTGTTTCAGCAATAACAAGGGATGAACAGACAGGATTACATTATGCATTAAACTGGCATCGAAATCATACTGATGGCATCGATGCAATAATTTTTTACAGAAAGCAAAACACATTAAAATCAAATAAAGTTTTAGTGATCCCATAAATGCAGCTGTAATAAGGCCATCTGTAAACCCTAGGAATGCACCCAGGACTCATAAAATCTGTAAAGGACATCTGCAAATCAAAGGAATACACCAAAATATCAATATCATCTGTGAAGGCCAACTGCAAATCAAATAAACGCTTCAACCAAAAAAATATAATCAAATTAAATATACTTCATTCCAAGTCCAATAAACTGCATAATCCACGTTACAGTAATCTGTCCAATCCACGTTAGTAATTCAACATAGAACCTGCATAATTCACAATACAATAATCCAAATAAATATCAGACCTACTATAAATTTATAACCATATTACATTTTCCAAACAAATTATGAACTATGCACTTAGTACAAGCGAAAAGTTTAGTCTTACAATATTTCAAAAACAAATTTACTTACACCGCCAAGACCAACAAATATTCATAACCATATTACAATTCAAATGTTACTTCCAAATTGAAATAAAAGCTTCAAAACTCAAAAGAAGAATCTTCATAGCCATCTCCATCTTCTTCTTCATCTTTTTTTCTTCTTCTTCCTCAAAATATCCTACACCTACACCTTGAGGGACGGAATAAGAAAAATTATAGTCAGTATGGACTCATTGTATACGTAGAAATGACATCTGGTAACATAAATGGAAGTATCAAGTGATGGCTAACATTAAAGTGTCAATGTGCACAATGTGTATTTTTACATAAGAGTTTGGGCTAGCCCCATTTACCTTCTTCACGAGGGAAGAAAAATCTTATTCTTGGTCAGCAAATTCAACCTCTATCTGGTTAATCTTATCCAGAATCAATTTCTGGTTGTCGGATATAGTCTTCATCTCTTTGAAGATATTCTCAAAGTTTACGGCAACAAAATTGTATAGATCATCAACCCTGTCCTTAGTGTTTTTGATTCCATAAGTTGATGGTTTTCCATATGTTGATGGTTTGCTTGCAGCTGCTGCCCGTTTTCCAAACATTCGAGTGAAGGTTAGTTTTCTCATGGGGTCTTTATTTTTAATATAATCATGCCCTGCTAAGCTTGGGACAGAATGTTTACTAGCCATCGAGCATACAAATCCTCTGAAAGGGAGAGCTGTCCTTGCATTTGGTTTTTCCACGAGATGCATCATTCTACTGAACATGTAGGAACCTATATCCATCCTTTTTTTCCCCATAAAATAAATTTTTTTTACTCTCTCGGGATGGATGGAAAACTCATGTCAAGTAGGGTTGAGTGTTTGAGATACGTAGGCATGCAACAATTTATACAAAGTTTTTAACTGATCTTTGTATACATTTTGATGGATCATGGCACCCACTAATACACCTGTAATCTCATGAATTGCATCCCTCATGGAAACATTATCAGTATCTTTCATATCAAACTCAGGAACTGGATCAAATCCATAAAATTCGTTGATGACAGCAGCATTTACCCTAATCAGTTTTCCTCTCAGAAACACCAGTTATTGATTCTCTTCTTTTTCTTTAATTTCAGTCGAAAGATTTGAGTAAAATTCACTTACTATTGTTTAGGAGATTTTCTCAAGACAGAATTTGTTCAGTTTCTCCAATTGAGGCACAAGATGTAAATAAAAGTCAAACTTTTCCTGGTTTTGACAATGTAAATGTAATTCAAAAATAATTTTATTATAAAAGACAGAGCAGACCAGACGTTATAAAAGACAGAAGTTCCTTGCCCAAAAATGATTTTATTAGAAAAGACAGAGCAGACCAAACGGAAAAGGTTTCTATCAACTGTCCTCCGTCGATACAAAACAGAGAATAGCCATTCTCCGTTTAATTTGAAATGGAGAATGATCATTCTCCGAGTTAATTAAAACGGAGAATGGCCATTCTTATGGTTGGTAATGACATTCTCCGTGTAATTTAACACGGAGAATGTCATTCTCCGTTTCAAATTAAACGGAGAATAGTATTACTCAATCTTTTAATACTGGGAATGGTATTCTCCGTCTAATTCCACACGGAGAATAGCATTCGCCGTTTCAAATGACACGGAGAATGAAATTCTCCATCTTATTCAACTTTTTCTTGGTTGTAGGATTTTATGTAGTAGTTCAGACTTTCATATGCAAATAAAAGTCAAACTTTTCGTGGTTTTGAAAATGTAGATGTAATTCAAAAATAATTTTATTATAAAAGTAGAGCTTATAAAAGACAGAAGTTTCTTGCCCAATTACATAATTACATTGTTATTTTACAATGTCATTGCTTGGTTTGTGTTACTTATTTGCTTGAAAGCAACTTCTTAGTCCATACCAACCTCATCATTGTAATCTCCTGGTGAGTTTCATCGTCATTTTCTCCCGGTATTTCGAAGGGAGTAGTCATCAACATATTCATATAATACGCCGTGTACAAGAGGCAGTTGGGTGCCCGTTGTTGTGGACAATTTGGAGAACAATTCAACACTTTGCTCTCATACTCCATCTTCGTCGGGCATCTCTCCCTCATCATATCAACTTTTCTCCTGACGATAGGCTCTAAGGTCTTCTTCATTAATTCTGCATCCACCTTGCACTTTTCGTACGTGGTTTGCCTCAAGGAGTTGTAGTGTGTCCAGTCCTAGGAGATAAAGTTGAATGTGAGCAGAGTATAGTGTTTGATGGGTAAATTAAAGAGGGATGAACAGCAACTCTATGTCATCCTCCAAACCCATAACGAAGTCTACTACATCTGTTTGGAAGTCTTCAAGGGCGCCGAATTTTGCGTCTGGTTCAGTGGCACGTTCAACGATGTTCTGTTTTCCAAAAATAAAATACAATATCATGAGTAATTTTTTCTGTCATTTTTTATCGGTGTACACATGAATATAGATTTTTCTGTTTGGATTCTTACCAATGTGTGGGGCATCAAGAATGCAGACCACTTATGTTTCATTGTTTGGGGCGCCGGCTTTTGCTTATGGATCAATGACACGTCCTTTGAACTAGACGGGGCACACCTTCTTTTAGTGTCTTAAATTTCTCTCAGCTTCCTTATTATTAGGTTCAGTATGCCAGCCTCCATGTCTTCATAGTTGAGTATGTCTTGCAGGTCTATTGCCGACAGCTGGACTGTAACTTCATTTTCACCCTCTTTCGGCAAAAATAAGTATACAATATCACTGCACATAAATTTAGTTTAGATTAAATTAATAAAGATAGATTCTCATTACATAATTGTGAAAAAAATCTAGAAAAAACAAAAGGAAAAAAGGGTTCAGAATACATACTCTGGACACTTCTTTTTAGGAATTACGATGTCGATGTATTGCTTCTTCAGATCTTCATCCACATCTTTCCAAAGTAAGAGTTCATCGCATTCCCTTAGTATGATACGGTTCTTCTTTAATTCAGCCATTTTGGCGTCTCCTCCGGATTTCGGAGCGGCATTAATCTTCCATTTTTTATTAGCCTCTCCAACTGTATTCTTTTCAAGGGAGTAACATCTTCAACGGCTAATGGCGCTGATGGTTTTCTGAACCTCTTTCCCTCCGATTCTCCTCTTCTTTTGGCTTCTTTTGGAGCAGCAAGTTCAGCAGCTGCTTGAATCTCCTGACGCTGTAATGCTACAACCATGGCTTCGAGATCAATGATTTTCCCATCCTTTTTAGTGTCTTTAATATTGAACGATTCAACTTTATTTTGAAGCTCCCTTTTCTCCTCAATGAGCCTTTTATTTGTTTCTCTGAGTTGCTCGGTTGTTCGCACTGAAATAAACAAACAACAATGAAATATATGATGTGAATCTAACACGAAGAATGACATTCTCCGTGTAATATAATACGGAGAATTGCATTCTCTGTTTGGAATTATACGGAGAATAACCTTCCCAGTATCGAAATGATAGAGAATAGTAATTATTCGTTTCAAATAACACGGAGAATACCATTCTCCGTGTTATAATACACGGAGAATAGCCATTCTCCTGGAAGATTACAAATCAGAAATTTGAAATAGAAAAGATTTTACCTTGTGCATGTAGCTCTGCAATAAGAACAAAATTCTGCTTTCTCAAATCCTCCCGTTCATACAAGAGCCCTCCATCACAACTTTGACTGCACATTGTTGCGCTTCTTCTGCCTCGAGCTCTTTCAGTTTTTCTTTGAGTATGGCATTCTCAAGGTTGGCTGCACGTAACTACGCTTATTGTGCCTACATCTCTTTTAATTTTTCTTTGAGTTCTTCATTCTGCACAAGAATATCAGAATGATGTCTTCTCAAATCCTCCAGTTCATGCACAGAGCCCTCCATCACAACGTTGACTGCACGTTGTTGCGCTTCTTCTGCCTCGAGCTCTTTCAGCTTTTCTTTGAATATGGCATTCTCAAGGTTGGCTGCACGTAACTGCGCTCCTTGTGCCTCCATCTCTTTTAAATTTTCTTTGAGTTCTTCATTCTGCGCAAGAATATCAGAATGATGTCTTCTCAAATCCTCCAATTCCTTTGCTGAGTCGTCCATCACAGCGCCCATTTTATGATGCTGTAGTATCCGTTGTTCATCAAAATTATCCCCACCTGCTTCTTGGTGTTCTTTCTCTCCCTCTTTTTCAACTTCTTCTATAGGTGGCTCATCTTCTTTGTGTCATTCTTCTTCCCCAACAGGTATAACCAGATCTTCCAATATCATATTCGATCTCATTTTGTTGTGATATTCAGCCTTGAGGAAGTTTAAGATTTCGTACCCATTCCATGTGAAAAATCTTGGGTAATCAGGAATTGGGGCGAACTTCCTTTCCACAAATTTACTATGTTCTGCAAACCAATAGAGGAAGTATATTGTGCAACCTTTCAATTTGTGGAAAGCCATTGAGTAATCCCCCCTTCAGTTTTGCTTATACTCCTCTTTATGCTATCCATTACATATGCCAGGATTAACCTTGGCCAGCATATACTGTTGATGACGTCCACACTATCTACCAAGGTCAAGAATCTGTACGACAAATTTGAACCGCCAGACTTCGTGAAGAATACTGTTTGGCACAAGTGGAAGATTATTAGCTTGGCCAAATCATCTGGATTAACAGCGTTATCTCCGCCACGAAGCCGTCGTAACAATTCAAAGAACTTATCTCTCACTTCCTTATTCGTGGCTTCTACGTGTTTGCCCTTAGAATTAGCCAGCAATCTTGTGAAGTGATCTCTACACAGGCTCAATGATGCTGGTGGTGTGGGCTGCTGTTATTTTTCCTTTATCAATCTTTTGTAAAAAAAACATCATTATCGCTTTCTTCATTCAGCGGTAGACCGAAGATGACTGCCATATCGTCGACGCTTGACGCGATTTTAACAGTGGTGCTCAATTCAAAGCACCCGACGCCATCTTCTTCTTCTGTGTAACTTGCAATTAAATTCTCAAGCCCTTCCGTTACCTTGGCCAATTCGGAGACGTGGACTCTGTTTTTCTAAAACCATTATTTTTTAAAATAATTTTCTATTATTTTATTAGACTTAAAAATGAATTTATACAATTTTTGGTTTTATTATTTTTTTATGACTCGATTTGGCCAATTCAGCCCGAACAGGGCCCGAACAATTTAAGTCCATGTAGGCATGTGGTGTGACCAAGATGGCCACGTAGGCGTACTTTATGTGTGTGCAAATATTTATTAAATTATTTTAAGACTGGATGTATATTTCTAATTAAATATTTATTTATACAATTATAAGCATTATTGTTATTTAATAATGTGTTTCAATAATTGTGTAATATTCTTCTGGACCCGAATGAGAGTGTGCGGAATAAGTTCACCAAAACCACCATCGGGCTATTTTTATTATTTCATTATTATTAAAGTATTTTTGTGGAATTAAATAAACAATTATTTAATATTATTATTGGTTGTTCTTTTATGGTCAATTGAATTTGGTTATATAATTAAACATGTTTTAAATAGATTTTTATATAGGGTTAGATAATATTAAAATTTTATTTGGATTGTGAATATTTTATTGGTATATATATATATATATATTTATATATATATATATATATATATATATATATATATATATATATATATATATATATATATATATATATATATATATATATATATATATATATATTTTGGGTATATATATATTGGGTATATATATATATAATATATATATATATATATATATATATATATATATATATATATATATTTTGGGTATATATTATTGGGTATATATATATATATATATATATATATATATATATATATATATATATATATATATATATATATATATATATATATATATAAAGATAAGTTTTGAAGAAAAATAAATTTTCTTGTTGTTATTTCATATTTAAAATATTTTAAGAAATATTGATTGGAATACAATATTTGTAAGATATATAATATTCCATATATAGATTTATTATATTTGAAGAAATTAGAATTTTTTTACAAATTTACTTGCATTTATTTAATTAGAATATGTGAGATTAATTGTGTCTAAAAGTATATATATATAATATATATATATATATATATATATATATATATATATATATATATATATATAAGTCAAGTAAAAAAAATTGTAAAGAAAAAAAAAAGAAAAAAATATATATGCTAATGGGTGGTCGGCCCCACCCGACCACCCCAACCCAAAAACTAAGCTGCAAGCAGCAACGGCTAAGGCATGTGCGCCCACCACAAGAAAGCAACAGCAGTTGCTTTGCTTCGGATTAAAGAGGGGCCGACCATATTTTAATAGAGATTCTTTGTTTTTGTTTTGTAAAAACCTAAAACTAAATCCTAACCCCTTCTCATCTAACTCCTCCTTTCACCTCCTCTCTCATCCATCCTCCTCTCCTCTCTCCAACGAGCAGCCCTCGGCCTTGTGCGCCGCGACAGCAACGACAACAACAAACACCACCAACAACAGCAAAATTAAACATCAAGGTATCCCACTTCTCCGTTCGATTTCTCCACCATCTTAAATTCATTTTTAGATCCGTCAATTCGTGTAGAAAGTCCACATGACCCTCTAGAATTCACTTCAAATAGATTTATTTATTCTGCAATAAATTTCATGTTTAATTAAATTAAAATTTTCGAAAAATTTGTTTTTATAAACCTTAAAAACCCCGTACGATGTACGTCCCGACAAACCGGGCAACCCCGTCGCAAACCGAGAGTACCGAAAGGTCCGTATCGACTTTGCGGACGTGCGGACTTTGACGAAATTCAAATTGGTTACGTGTGAGCGACGAAATTGACCCGTATCCGTCAAATTTTCCCGTATCGGGCTTTTTCGAAATTTCCTAATTACTTTGTGCACACTCATCAAATCGCGATGAAACTTGCGCCATTGGACTCGAAATATTTTTCTGGTCCTGTGAGCCAAGTTTGGTCCGATTCTGAGACCGTTGATCGGAACGCAATTTTGGCGGGCCCACAATCCCACTCAACGGACGATTTTGTGCACAGCCTACCGGAATTCAAAATTGGACATACCGTTGGGTTCGTCTCATCAAAATAAATCTGTAGACATATAGTTTGACGACTTTAGAGACCGTAGACATTGGCACGCATTTCAGTACAAAGCGGGTCCAACGGCGGACATCGTTTTGACCCAAAATTACGATTTTGCCCCTGTTCCAGAATTTAACTTTTGGACATGCATTTCCTAGGTATATCTTTTATTCCAAACTCGTTCGTGATGTTTGTTTCAGCATTCGGAGCTTCTTGTGAATTTTGACTTTCGTGTTGACGATTCTGATTGTTGGATTTTGCTGCTTCTCGCACCTCCCGCAGGCAAGATACCTTGCCTTATTTACTGTTTATAATTAGATGCATCTTTATTTATTTATTTACTGCATATTTATTACCTATTTTCAGTTGGATCCATTACTTGCTATTTTTTGTTCATTTTATTTTGCTTCAGTTATTTTTCCTTCTTGTCTTTTTATATGCATATGGACCTAGTCTTAGTGAACTACCTCTTGCTAGTGTCCTTGGGAGGGAGAAGAAAATTAAATGTATGGGCTACCCCAAATCCAAAAACTGTAGTAACTGCGTACTACGGTAGTCGAGTCGCGAGGGTCACTAGCCTCGAGCTATGTGGACTGATGGGTCACGTGGGCCGCTAGCCTCGAGTTATGCCGGCTGATAGTATTGGTATTGACGTGTGCATGTTGAGAGTTGTTACCTTGTCCTGGGAGAGTCAGCCTTCACCTGTCCATACATCGATATGTCTTCTAAATTGTCTACTAGAAAGGTTAGGAGACCTTAGCAAATTTCATGTTTCAATCATGGCATGGAAAAATGTCACATCGCGGAATAGTAAGTTACCCCTTGTCCTTGTTTGGTTGTAGGGGTAGCCTATTGTTTCGATGATGGGATATTGAGCCGTGTTATGGTTTGGACGTTTTTACTTTATCTTTATTTTATGGTGCATTTATATTCAGTTCATATGGCATGTTCTTCCTGTATCTTGTTACGTCCCTCTGAGGACCTGGTTATCTCTTCAGGTGTGTGCTTTCTGTGATTTTGCAGGTGTTCTAGCCAAGACCGTGATCTTCTCCATTCTTTCGAAGACGATTGCGCTTGGTTCGTCTCGTTATTTTATCGATCACTTCTTATACATTTTATTTGAGATGGTTGGTAGTGGACTTTGTCTCTGCCCAACGATTGTATACATGACCAATTCAAAGTTGCTTTTATATTATTTATTTATCCAGTGGATGAGATTTAGTTATTATGGTTCTACTACATTTTGTAGCTTATGTATTCCTACGAGATTTCCATATATTGGAGTATACTTCGTATGTATACAGCTGGCATGTCGATGTACCTAGTCCTACGTATTTTGGGGCTGGGGCGTTACATGTTTTTGTGGTGGCCCATGCAGGTCGAGTTTGTCACTTCGGTTACGTTACTGTACCGATGTGAACCTGCAACATAGGATTAGAATCTAGGAATCTTATCCATACAGCTTGACCTCTTCCTTTGGCTTCAAATTTTGAACTCTTGTTCGACCTCCTTGAATTGCATCTTGCTTGATTCCTTTCTACCGTTGAATCTTATTTTCGTGCTTAGTATCAACTAGAAAGATGACTACACTAGTATATGCTCATAGGTCAAACACATGGCTAGAATGGTTATATTAGCAATTGGAATACATTCAAGACGCTAATTGAGTTAAAAATGGCATTTTAGTGTGATTTAATGATTAGTAATTTGTGAAGTAGGATATTACCAAGGAAAGTTTTAATCTTGAGATTTTTAAATAGTAAACACCATAGATTGATACTGCATGAAGGAATATATATATATATATATATATATATATATATATATATATATATATATATATATATATATATATATATATATATAGCTAGAATCTTTATACCATTGATTTAAGAAATTGATTGGATTTTTGAGTTTTGATATTTGTAAATTATGGGGTTATAGCTATACATCTTCGAATAAAAAAAAAATTGATTTGAATTTCGAGTTGTGATATTTATGATTTATTGGATTATAGTTATACACATTTGAACAGTTATAAATTTGATTTGAGAATGATATTGATCTTAGATTTCAAATGTGGTTGTATAAATTATTTAAATTTGCGTCGTACAACTTGCGATTTTCGTGTTTAGTAAATTTTGAATTTTAAGTGGAAGTAATGATTTCTAAATTTTTGGTTTAAAATATTTGAGAGTTATGAAAACGATTTTTGAGAAATTTTTATTTTAAATGGTGCCCTATGATTGAGGATTTACAAATCTATTTAGATTTTTGGTAAAAAAAAAAAATTGACTGATAAGATTATTTGAAAATTTAGTTTAATGAGGGATTGCTAATATTAAAATTTTTGGGAGAATTTCGAAGGATGTGATGGAAGTTATTTTGATTAATCAAAGGAAGTTACCATTTAAAAGTTGTGATTTTGTTGGAATAACTTAGCATGAATAGAAGTTAAAATTGATGAGAGCATTGAGCTTAATTTTTGAGATTGCTCTTAATATGCTAAGAGTTATATTATGAGTTATTGAAAAATTTTAGAGTGTTAAATTTTTGATTGATTGTGAAATTTTTATGGATTCGTAAATTTTGAACTCTTGAGTTAAATAATTGAATTTAAACGTTAATTTTGGAAAAAAATTAGTAGTAACGTGATAAAATTTTGCTTTTAGATTTATGAGAGTGATTTAAAATTTTATGATGAATTGGAACGACTTGGAGTGAATACAAATTTTGGGTGGTTTATTTTTGAAAGTTTAATTTTGAAACTTTTGGAGGAACTTGAGTTAAAATATTAATGATAGGCCACAAAGGTAGCCCTAAAGAGTTAGAAGTATTCCACACTAATTGCCATGTCACTTATGACCATGATAGTAGTATATACACAAGTGTTGTTAGTCATCTACCCAGCTATGTGGCTGTATTTCCACCTCGGCTTACTCGACCTTCCTTCAATTCTAGATCTTTTAATTGCGACCTTCTAACCCACTTGCAATTTGAATAATGATTTAATGGTTCCTTATCTGTATTCATCTGGGAGACTATCTTCTCTCCGGAATTGTGTTCCTAAATTATTTTTATGGATCCTTTAATTAATTTTATCTCATGCTTTAACTTGATCTCCTTTATATTTGTGCATTAATTATCACCTCGTGAATTGTCACGACCCGCACCCGCTTTTCGGATACGAGACGTGTCCAAGCCAGCCTACGCCGCAGAGTCGGCGGTAGAACGCTGTCAAGCCCGCAAGAAATAAATGCTCAAATAAAACAATATTGCTCATTCACATTTCTAGATTTATTACAACATTTATAATTAAAGAAAATACAAGACTTTACATTTAATGGAATTGATACAAATACTATCTATTTCTAGGTTGTCTTCAGCATACCCAAGTATTCCCAATGCTAACAGTGATCGCGGCTAAACCTGAAAAATGTTGGTTTCCAGTCAGGAATGGAACAAGTACACAAACCGACGACAATGCGAAAACACAATAGAATTAACAAGACATGAAAATAGCATATGGAATATGAAAACTAATAAGAAAACTGATGACATGGCACGGTGGAAAAGTAAAAGAAAAATAAAAGACATCTACCTATGTGGTGTGAAATACCTTTTAATACGTGAACGGCTGGGCTAATACGGCACATCATACGATGGCTATCGTTCAGTAATGGTATGGCTAACTCATACGTGAGTGTGTATGACTTAGCTATCGTTCAGTAATGCAATTGGGTTTGTTCACGTATTTACTTAGTATTTCCCCTCCCGACTACTCCGTGTGACGAGCGTGTCAACAAGCAGCAAGATATATGTATAGACATGAAATGAAAAGACTACTATGAATCGGAAAACAATCAGAAAGTGTACTTGCCTGAATCCTTGCATAAATCGTAGTCACAAGCCGAGGGTGAAGGAAAAAGCTTATCTAGAAGCTGTCAACCTATAACATACAACGCACCACGACTAGTGCACGAAAACCACAAATTAATTCTAATGTTCTAGTTCTAAATAGTGGCTAGTTGGGTTACTAAGTTAATAATAATTAATTCTATAATAATTTACTTAAAAACCTAATTTAACCTAATAATAATATGAATATAATCTAAATATGCAAGTTTGGCCATCAAAAGTCGTGTTTCTCAATTTCGGAAACCATGACACGCAAATCGAGACGTGCTATTGACTTTTTAGTCAAACGCTATGAACTTTTGATTTTGAAAGTGCACCTTGGTAGATTTCAGCGCCACAAGTGCGCTGGAATCGACCGTGCCGCAAAATCACGCTTTGGTCAAAAGATATCGCCGTTATGGCTAATCGTGACCAAAACGGAGATCAAACAATCAGTTCTGAGTTCAACAGAATAAGTAAAATATTAGATGAACGAAATAATTTCTGGGAAAAATATATGTCGTAGAGATCTATGTTATCTTTCCGAAACTTCAAAAGGATCGTGATTTCGATTTCTGGTTCTCCCGGAATCTCGAAAACACTGAAACGCGTCAAGTTTCGGACAACCAACACTCTACGAATTTTCCAGAAATTCATGTTCAGAATTTACGAAAATAAATTACATAGACAGAGAGTTTACCTCAAAACGCTTCCAATAAAAAAAATGGCACGCGAAAATGAGGTCGGGGTTGACGGGAATCACCTCGGAAAGTCGGGGGATCGCCGGGATCAAAACCACAAAAGTCGGCTGATAAAATAAATAGGGTTTCTCGATTTCTGAATAGAATATATATATATATATATATATATATATATATATATATATATATATATATATATATATATATATATATATATATATATATATATATATATATATACGGAGAAAGCGGCTCAGGGGTTCGGCTGAGCGCTACCGACACGTGTCGCCATCTTGTCTCACCCGCTCAAAAGGATGGACGATGGGATGGTGATGCGGCTACACTTGGCCGACTCAGAGTCGGGTGAGCCGACTCACTGCGCTGAGTCAGTAGCCTCGATGGCTGACGGCTGGGCCCGCCCGCCTAGTACGAGCGGATGACAAGTGGGCCCGGCTGGCTGACATGGCAGTGACTGGGTAATTATAATCTAAAAACTGTTTAAAATTCAATTTAACTCCAATAAACTCCAAATAAATATCTAAAAATTCCAGAAAAATCTTAGAAAATTACAGAAATTATAATTAACCACCTAGAACCTAGATAAAAATAATTGGTCTCAAATAGTCTCAAATGATCATATAGTAATTATTGGAAGCCCTTCAAAATATATAAACCATAGTAAATAAATACTTAAACATTACCAAAAATTATGGAAAAATTCCAGAAAATATAAAACTGCATAATGAACCCTAGAAAAATATTTGGGGTCAATATTTGCTATTAGGCTACCACAATAAATTCTAGAAGTCCTAGAAAATAGGTTTTCCCACTATTTAATAATCAAAATAATTCCAAAAAATTCCTAAAATTCCTAGAAGATTAAATATAAATAATAATAATAAAAAAAATTAAAAAAAAAATCGGGAAGGGGAGTTACAAATCTACCCACCTTAAATAATTTCGTCCTCGAAATTCTAATTCGTAACTATTCTTAAAATTCAAAAAGAAGGTCTACAAGAACCTCAATCTCCTTAAATTTAATTCCTCAAAATATTTTATGGCAATCTCTAATCATTTGATTTTACAAAATCTCGAGGGCTTCTACCCATCTTAGAGGCTAGGATATGGTGGCAAGGTTCCTGTCACAGGGCTGGCCGATGGTAGCTACACTTGCATATACAACTATCATGGTCATGGGGATACTAGGTATCTATCTATCAATTACGAGTTTTCGTTTTTCCAATCAGCGAAAGACAAAAACAATAAAGAGTTCAAGAGATGTCGCTGAATACAATTACGTGATTCAAAGGCGAATATATAATTCAAGAGGAATCGTCAAGCAATCGCGGATGAGATCCTGGATATCTCTATATCTCAGTCCACTTAGGATAATTTAAATGAAGAGCGAACCAAATGCATCATGGTTGATCAGACCGTAATACAATGATTCTGATTAGACAATGTGTTAGCGGGCGTCCCCAATAAATATATGTCTCGAATCAAGCTCGATAAAAGAATAAGCTTGCAAAAACTAGGTTGTAATAGCAGCGTTGGTCAAGATAGTCAAAATACAAGTACGCGAGATTTTTGGAAAGGAGGTACAAGTAGTTCGAGTTTTGTGAGAATCAAAATCTAACTCAAAATTTATATACAAATAATAGAATGAGAAATTATAAAGTAACTCCTTACAGCAAAAGAGAATTTTAAAATAGGCAATTCTAACTTATGATATAAGATTTATATCTAATAAAGCAAAATAAATTTAAACAGTTCATCAAGGTTAAAGCTTTAATTCTAGGTAAGCCTAACATAGCAAGTGAATAGTATATCCATATGGGGTCATATCGTCATATCAAAGTAAGAGTGTATCTATAGGGTTCTAGCAAGCAATCAAAAATTTTAAATTGTATGGCCTATCTAACATCCTTAACTATCCAACGGTCAATTCGAACAAGGGACTCCTAGTCCTACTCATTATCTTAAATTATTTGAATCCTAGTTTGTGAATGAGCATTTCTTGGTCGCAGGCTCGCAATAGTACGACTAACGTACCATCACGAGTTCGCAATCTCTTGCGGAGACGGACCTGCATGGGCCACCACAAAAACTTGTCACGACCCGCACCCGCTTTTCGGATACGAGACGTGTCCAAGCCAGCCTACGCCGCAGAGTCGGCGGTAGAACGCTGTCAAGCCCGCAAGAAATAAATGCTCAAATAAAACAATATTGCTCATTCACATTTCTAGATTTATTACAACATTTACAATTAAAGAAAATACAAGACTTTATATTTAATGGAATTAATACAAATGCTATCTATTTCTAGGTTGTCTTCAGCATACCCAAGTCTTCCCAATGCTAACAGTGATCGCGGCTAAACCTGAAAAATGTTGGTTTCCAGTCAGCAATGGAATAAGTACACAAACCGACGATAATGCGAAAACACAATAGAATTAACAAGACATGAAAATAGCATATGGAATATGAAAGCTAATAAGAAAACTGATGACATGGCACGGTGGAAAAGTAAAAGAAAAATAAAAGACATCTACCTATGTGGTGTGAAATACCTTTTAATACGTGAACGACTGGGCTAATACGGCATATCATACGATGGCTATCGTTCAGTAATGGTACGTCTAACTCATACGTGAGTGTGTATGACTTAGCTATCGTTCAGTAATGCAATTGGGTTTGTTCACGTATTTACTTAGTATTTCCCCTCCCGACTACTCCGTGTGACGAGCGTGTCAACAAGCAGCAAGATATATGTATAGACATGAAATGAAAAGACTACTATGAATCGGAAAGCAATCCGAAAGTGTACTTGCCTGAATCCTTGCATAAACCGTAGTCACAAGCCGAGGGTGAAGGAAAAAGCCGATCTAGAAGCTGTCAACCTATAACATACAACGCACCACGACCAGTGCACGAAAACCACAAATTAATTCTAATGTTCTAGTTCTAAATAGTGGCTAGTTGGGTTACTAAGTTAATAATAATTAATTCTATAATAATTCACTTAAAAACCTAATTTAACCTAATAATAATATGAATATAATCTAAATATGCAAGTTTGGCCATCAAAAGTCGTGTTTCTCAATTTCGAAAACCATGACACGCAAATCGAGACGTGCCGTTGACTTTTTGGTCAAACGCTATGAACTCTCGATTTTGAAAGTGCACCTTGGTAGATTTCAGTGCCACGAGTGCACTGGAATCGACCGTGCCGCAAAATCACGCTTTGGTCAAAAGATATCGCCGTTATGGCTAATCGTGACCAAAACGGAGATCAAACAATCAGTTCTGATTTCAACAGAATAAGTAAAATATTAGATGAACGAAATAATTTCTGAGAAAAATATATGTCATATAGCTCTGTGTTAGCTTTTCCGAAACTTCAAACGGATCGTGATTTCGATTTCTGGTTCTCCCGGAATCTCGAAAACACTGAAACACGTCAAGTTTCGGACAACCAACACTCTACGAATTTTCCAAAAATTCATGTTCAGAATTTACGAAAATAAATTACATAGACAGAGAGTTTACCTCAAAATGCTTCCAATAAAAAAAACGGCATGCAAAAATGAGGTCGGGGTTGACGGGAATCACCTCGGAAAGTCGGGGGATCGCCGGGATCAAAACCACAAAAGTCGGCTGATAAAATAACTAGGGTTTCTCGATTTCTGAATAGAATATATATATATATATATATATATATATATATATATGGAGAAAGCGGCTCAGGGGTTCGGCTGAGCGCTACCGACACGTGTCGCAATCTTGCCTCACCCGCTCAAAAGGATGGACGGTGGGATGGTGATGCGGCTACACTTGGCCGACTCAGAGTCGGGTGAGCCGACTCACTGCGCTGAGTCAGCAGCCTCGATGGCTGACGGCTGGGCCCGCCCGCCTAGTACGAGCGGATGACAAGTGGGCCCGGCTGGCTGACATGGCAGTGACTGGGTAATTATAATCTAAAAACTGTTTAAAATTCAATTTAACTCAAATAAACTCCAAATAAATATCTAAAAATTCCAGAAAAATCTTAGAAAATTATAGAAATTATAATTAACCACCTAGAACCTAGATAAAAATAATTGGTCTCAAATAGTCTCAAATGATCATATAGTAATTATTGGAAGCCCTTCAAAATATATAAAACATAGTAAATAAATACTTAAACATTACCAAAAATTATGGAAAAATTCCAGAAAATATAAAACTGCATAATGAACCCTAGAAAAATATTTGGGGTCAATATTTGCTATTAGGCTACCACAATAAATTTTAGAAGTCCTAGAAAATAGGTTTTCCCACTATTTAATAATCAAAATAATTCCAGAAAATTCCTAAAATTCCTAGAAGATTAAATATAAATAATAATAATAAAAAAATTAAAAAAATCGGGAAGGGGAGTTACATGAATTCCCACTTTCTATTTTAGATCTTTTGGCGTCCCTTACCGTGACTTGGATATTTGGAGTACAACACTAGACTTTTTCCTCCAACAAATTTCATATATAAGACCTAGACGAGCCCACCTTCCTGTAGACATATCATGTCCCACCAAAACCCACCTCCTTGTACTCTATTTTTTTTGATATGACCTTATGGTCAAAATGGTCAAACTAAAATCTTTACCATGATACCGATATATTTTCGACCACGGATAGGGATTCAACCTCGACTCAATTCTTTCGACCGATATTTGATTTTGTTCTACTTAATTTCTTAAATGCTTAAATTTGTGCTTTATCTCGATTGCTTGACTCATTGTCCCATGGTACTAATAGTTTAACTCTTGTAAGTTGGGTAGAATACCTCACCCCTAACAGACCTTTTTCCTTGTGAACCACATTAGTAATTCACTTAGACTATAAATTCAGAGGATCCTACCTTATCTAGTCTACCAAGCCATAAATGAAGAAACACTAGGACAACTGTATAGGCCCAAACTTCGGGTGCTCCTTAAAATATCTGGGACTATTTAAAATTTTCTTCATCAGTACCTCCCTTGCTCATATTTTGACTATCTTACGCTGCCAACGTAGCTTCAGTTTTGCAAGCTTATTTTGTTATCAAGCTTGATCATGACATATTTTATTGGGTGCACCCTCTAACATATTGTCTAATCAGAATCGGTGCATGATGGTCTGATCAACCTACTGCACTTTGGTTCGCTTATCATATATTATTCTACGTGGATGAAGACATAGTAAACTTGCCTTAGAGTCTCATCCGCGGCAGCCTTGGCAATTCCTTTTTGAATTATTTTTGCCGTCGATGAACCCCGCAATTTGTACTCAATATATAACACCGTCTTTGAAACCTTTGTTGTTCTTGTCTTTTACTTATTTTGGAAAGACAAGGCACTGTACTTGCTAAGATAGACTCAAGGTATCATCTTTGGTTGCCCAATCGATTATTTATACACAAGTGTAGATAGCCACCAACCGACTCATGTGGCTATATCCTCGCCCTTAACTACTCCTCATTTTCTCCACCCTAGAATTATTATCGTGTCCTTCCAATTATTCTTGAGCACTCGAGAATGATTCTAATCGTTCACTTAAATCTAACTCTCAACCCAGATGATTAGTATCCAGCTTTCTCTCAAGGAACCATATCTCCCAAATGTCTAAGTTATTCTCTTTGGCCTACTCAATTCCTTACTGTTCTCTAAAAATTGGATTATCAAAATTTTGTTACCCTCACTAGCAATCCTTATTTGAATTCCATAACCATGATATATTTTGTATATATATCAACTCCAAAATTTTCTATTGCATAGTGGTGTTGAGCGCTGTTTTATCGCCTCCTCCAAAATTTAATTGTATTTTGGTATTGACGAACTCTTCCTATCCCTCAATCCTATCTACCCTATTAATCCTAAATTTCGAGAACGAAATTCTTGTAAGTTGGGTAGGATGTAAAACCCCTATTTTTTAAATAATTTTTTATTATTTTATTAGACTTAAAAATAAATTTATACAATTTATGGTTTTATTATTTTTTATGACTCGATTTGGCCAATTCAGCCCGAACAGGGCCCGAACAATTTAAGTCCATGTAGGCATGTGGTGTGACCAAGATGGTCACGTAGGCGTACTTTATGTGTGTGCAAATATTTATTAAATTATTTTAAGACTGGATGTATATTTCTAATTAAATATTTATTTATACAATTATTAGTATTATTGTTATTTAATAATGTGTTTCAATAATTGTGTAATATTCTTCTGGACCCGAATGAGAGTGTGCAGAATAAGTTCACCAAAACCACCATCGGGCTATTTTTATTATTTCATTATTATTAAAGTATTTTTGTGGAATTAAATAAACAATTATTTAATATTATTATTGGTTGTCCTTTTATGGTCAATTGAATTTGGTTATATAATTAAACATGTTTTAAATAGATTTTTATATAGGGTTAGATAATATTAAAATTTTATTTGGATTGTGAATATTTTATTGGGTATATATATATATATATATATATATATATATATATATATATATATATATATATATATATATATATATATATATATATATATATATATATATATATATATATATATAAGTTTTGAAGAAAAATAAATTTTCTTGTTATTTCATATTTAAAATATTTTAAGAAATATTGATTGGAATACAATATTTGTAAGATATATAATATTCCATATATAGATTTATTATATTTGAAGAAATTAGAATTTTTTACAAATTTACTTTCATTTAATTAATTAGAATATGTGAGATTAATTATGTCTAAAAGTATATATATATATATATATATATATATATATATATATATATATATATATATATATATATATATATATATATATATATATAAGTCAAGTAAAAAAAAATTTGTAAAGAAAAGAAAAAAGGAAAAAAAAATATGCTAATGGGTGGTCGGCCCCACCCGACCACCCCAACCCAAAAACTAAGCTGCAAGCAGCAGCGGCTAAGGCATGTGCGCCCACCACAAGAAAGCAACAGCAGTTGCTTTGCTTCGGATTAAAGAGGGGCCGACCCTATTTTAATAGAGATTCTTTGTTTTTGTTTTGTAAAAACCTAAAACTAAATCCTAACCCCTTCTCATCTAACTCCTCCTTCCACCTCCTCTCTCATCCATCCTCCTCTCCTCTCTCCAACGAGTAGCCCTCGGCCTTGTGCGCCGCGACAACAACGACAACAACAAACACCATCAACAACAGCAAAATTAACCATCAAGGTATCCCACTTCTCCGTTCGATTTCTCCACCGTCTTAAATCCGTTTTTAGATCCGTCAATTCGTGTAGAAAGTCCACATGACCCTCTAGAATCCACTTCAAATAGATTTATTTATTCTGCAATAAATTTCATGTTTAATTAAATTAAAATTTTTGAAAAATTTGTTTTTATAAACCTTAAAAACCCCGTACGATGTACGTCCCGACAAACCGGGCGACCCCGTCGCAAACCGAGAGTACCGAAAGGTCCGTATCGACTTTGCGGACGTGCGGACTTTGACGGAATTCAAATTGGTTGCGTGTGCGCGACGAAATTGACCCGTATCCGTCAAAGTTTCCCGTATCGGGCTTTTCAGAATGTCCCAATTACTTTGTGCACACTCATCAAATCGCGATGAAACTTGTGCCATTGGACTCGAAATATTTTTCTGGTCCTGTGAGCTAAGTTTGGTCCGATTCTGAGACCGTTGATCGGAACGCTATTTTGGCGGGCCCACAATCCCACTCAACGGACGATTTTGTGCACAGCCCACCGAAATCCAAAATTGGACATACCGTTGGGTTCGTCTCATCAAAAAAAATCTGTAGACATGTAGTTTGACGACTTTAGAGACCGTAGACATTGTCACGCATTTCGGTACAAAGCGGGTCCAACGGCGGACATCGTTTTGACCCGAAATTACGATTTTGTCCCTGTTCCAGAATTTAACTTTTGGACTGGCGTTTCCTAGGTATATCTTTTATTCCAAACTCGTTCGTGATGTTTGTTTCAGCATTCGGAGCTTCTTGTAGATTTTGACTTTCGTGTTGACGATTCTGATTGTTGGATTTTGCTGCTTCTTGCACCACCCGCAGGCAAGATACCTTGCCTTATTTACTGTTTATAATTAGATGCATCTTTATTTATTTATTTACTACATATTTATTACCTATTTTCAGTTGGATCCATTACTTGCTATTTTTAGTTCATTTTATTTTGCTTCAGTTATTTTTCCTTTTTGTCTTTTATATGCATATGGACCTAGTCTTAGCGAACTACCTCTTGCTAGTGTCCTTGGGAGGGAGAAGACAATTAAATGTATGGGCTACCCCAAATCCAAAAACTGTAGTAACTGCGTACTACGGTAGTTGAGTCGCGTGGGTCACTAGCCTCGAGCTATGTGGACTGATGGGTCACGTGGGCCGCTAGCCTCGAGTTATGCCGACTGATAGTATTGGTATTGACGTGTGCGTGTGTCACGCCCCAGAACCAGAATACTGGAGAGCGGGGGAATGACTCAGCCAGCTACGTATTACGGGTAGATGAATACCGTATAATACGATCAATGCTGTCTAAAGACAAGGGGGTGCATACTACATGAAAGTCTCGCTATGGTCACTTCACATCTATTGTCTCAATCATTCAAACAAGAAACAGAAATAGAGAACATGTGAGATAAAGCAGTAAGGCATCCCAAACGCTCAGTCAAAATGTTCTTGATATCTGGCTTTACAAAATACAGCCAAATGATGTAGTAAGTATACACAATTGTTAGCAGCTGCAGCCTGACTTAGTTACAATTATGTAAAAGTAGGTACAAGACAATCCGACTAACATGTCGGTGCCAAACGACAAAGCATAAAGTAGATAACAAAACGGGCGGAGAAGTAAGAAACCCACTCGAGTCCTCCTGCGATCATCCCTTTAGTGTTGACCATCTTGGAGGTAGAAGTAAGCTGGATCCTCGGAGACTGGCTCTAAATCTGGCCATGCAAAACCAGAGAGGTTAGACCTCTAATAGCAAGTACCACAAGGGAGCACGATATGAGGAATGAAGCCAGTAATAAGAGAATATGATAATAGATCTCTGCTATCTACTAGGACTCACACAACATCACGACACTTCGAACCAACCTCCCAACCAAACAAGGACAGAAGTTGGCCCGTTATGTCCTGACATTCTGATCATCTCAGTTAAGTAACAGAGTAGGTACAGTACACAAACAAATCACTTTAAACGGCCAGGCAACTACTACGGCTTGCTATTGTGAGTCCCAAGTTATCCTGGAATTATGCAATAAAGGATTTCTCAGTTCTTACTATGCGCAAGCAAGGCTAGTTTACCCAGTCAATCAATTGCGCCAATCATGAATTAGACGAGTCCCAGCGGGACGCCCGTCATTAATATACAATATTCAATAGATAATATAACCAAATACCGCTTCCTGCCCGTGTGGCAGATTTACAGTATCTGTAGGGACCAATCAGCCTGTCGGGCACCACTAGTCCCAAGAGGGCTGCCATGTAAGAACTCGGGAATCCATTCTCTCCATGCAATCATTATTTTATTTAACTTAATAGTCTCTACGTTGAGTGAAGTACCATGCCGTGGATCATGGTCATTCAGAATGAGTACTTTCGTACGGGGTACGATATGCACAACTCTACAATGATACCAGTGCGGTCAGGTTGTAGGTCGTACATAGCGTAATGCAACAATCAAAACTAACCACGGAGTAATCATGCCTTGACCATAAAGTACACATGCTTCTTTGGTAAGATAAATAAATAATAAATGAATTGAAGCCTGCATGTGCCTGTATGCCAACATTCGGGATTAGCCAGTCGATTCCAATAGTTCATAATTAATATGAATGTGTCTCATTTATTCAATTCAAAAAGACGACTAGCCAGTCTCTTAGTTCCAACTAGGAACACATGATCAATTATTAGTCAAGGTCACAATCATTATCAATGGTGACAAGACATGAAAGTCAACTAATATTCAGTGGGGTCGAGTCTACAACTCTCAGGGTTTAATTCCAGTCAATCGGAGTATCCATAACTCAATTCACGACACATGGTACATCCCACGTAACAATCTATATTTAACAGAAATATTAGCATATCATGATTTTATCAAGTTTATGCAAAAAGGCGTAAGGATATAAAATGGACGTTAAATATCTAATAAGATATCAATATACAGGGCTATAGAAGATCCAGGGTAAGCAGGCTACGCTCATGCCAGCCTACGCTCAAGTCAGCCTGCGCTCAAGTCAGCGTACGCTCAGGTCAAGCTACGCTCAGGTCAGCATACGCTCAGGTTATGCTACGCTCAAGTCATCGTACGCTCAGGTCAAGCTACGCTCAGGTCAGCGTACGCTCAAGTCAAGCTACGCTTAGGTCAAGCTACGCTCAAGTCAGCATACGCTCAGATCAAGCTACGCTCAAGTCAAGCTACGCTCAAGTCAGCGTACGCTCAGGTCAAGCTACGCTCAAGTCAAGCTACGCTCAAGTCAAGCTACGCTCAAGTCAGCGTACGCTCAAGTCAGCGTACGCTTAGGTCAAGCTACGCTCAAGTCAGCGTACGCTCAGGTCAAGCTACGCTCAGGTCAAGCTAGCGTATGGACTCGCCCACGCTCAAGTCAGGCTAGCGTATGGACTCCATACGACTTCTCTTCAAGGCAGCGTATGCAAGTCCATACGACTCTTCATTAAGGTAGCGTATGTACTCCATACGACTCCTCGTCAAGGTAGCATATATACTCTATACGACTCCTTATCAAGGTAGCGTATGCAAGACATACGCCGCCAAAGGGCAGCATATGAGTCAGACTGCGCTGCGCTAAAGAGCGAGCGCAGCTCAGTGGCTCAAGCTAAAAAGCTCACGCCCACTGCTCACTGTCTTCTCCAAATCAGCAAGAACTCCATGGTTTGAACCCAAAGCTTCAAGAGTCCATAACTTGGTCAGCGTACACTCATGCTAGCCTACGCTCAAGGGTAAGCAGGCTACGCTCATGCCAGCCTACGCTCAAGTCAGCCTACGTTCAAGTTAGCGTACGCTCAGGTCAAGCTACGCTCAGGTCAAGCTACGCTCAGGTCAGCGTACGCTCAGGTTAAGCTACGCTCAAGTCAGTGTACGCTCAGGTCAAGCTACGCTCAGGTCAGCGTACGCTCAAGTCAAGCTACGCTCAGGTCAAACTACGCTCAAGTCAAGCTACGCTCAAGTCAGCGTACGCTCAGGTCAAGCTACGCTCAAGTCAGCGTACGCTCAAGTCAGCGTACGCTCAGGTCAAGCTACGCTCAAGTCAACGTACGCTCAGGTCAAGCTACGCTCAGGTCAAGCTAGCGTATGGACTCGTCCACGCTCAGGCTAGCGTATGGACTCCATACGACTCCTCTTCAAGGCAGCGTATGCAAGTCCATACGACTCCTCATCAAGGTAGCATATGTACTCCATACGACTCCTCGTTAAGGTAGCGTATGTACTCCATACGACTCCTTATCAAGGTAGCGTATGCAAGACATACGCCGCCAAAGGGCAGCGTATGAGTCAGACTGTGCTGCGCTAAAGAGCGCGCACAACTCAGTGGCTCAAGCTAAAAAGCTCACGCCCACTGCTCACTGTCTTCTCCAAATCAGCAAGAACTCCATGGTTTGAACCCAAAGCTTCAAGAGTCCATAACTTGGTCAGAATAAGTCCAAATCCAACTTTTTAAAGGTCAAAATTGGGTAGAATAAAATTCTCTACAACATGGAACCATCAAAACTTGAAAACACAGAAGTTTGATAGATCAAAACCACCAAAATCCGAAAATAACTAATTTCTAGATCTACTAAAAATAAAACTTCAAAACGAAAAATGCCAAGTTCTAAACTCTCTTAGAATCACAAGGAAAAGAGAATGGAACCATAAAAAATGGGTCCTCATGAAGAAACAAGATGTACTTGTCTATGGGTTTGGTAGGTGGAGAGAGTAATGAGAAAGAAGAGTAATGGTGAACAAGAGTAATAAAGAGAGAGAAAGAGTTGGGGGCTTTAAATGGAAGGGGTGGTGGTAGGTGGGTTCGGTTCATGATGAACTACCATAACCCGAAAATAAACCAACTTAGGCCAAACCTAAAGTAAGCTAAAGCAGAGAATAAAAGCAGAAAGTAAATACAGAAAATTAATTGCAGAAAATTAATTAACATGAATTTAAAGAGATTTAAATACAAAATAATACATGATAAATATTAAATAAATACATTTAAGCAGTACATGTATTAAAAATACGTATACTGGGAATGGAGAGTGACAGCGTGTTTAGAGTTGTTACCTTATCCTGGGGGAGTCAGCCTTCACCTGCCCATACATCGATATGTCTTCTAAATTGTCTACTAGAAAGGTTAGGAGACCTTAGCAAATTTTATGTTCCAATCATGGCATGGAAAAATGTCACATCGCGGAATAGTAAGTTACCCCTTGTCCTTGTTTGGTTGTAGGGGTAGCCTATTATTTCGATGATGGAATATTGAGCCGTGTTATGGTTTGGACGCTTTTACTTTATCTTTATTTTATGGTGCATTTATATTCAGTTCATATGGCATGTTCTTCCTGTATCTTGTTACGTCCTTCTGAGGACCTGGTTATCTCTCCAGGTGTGTGCTTTCTATAATTTTGCAGGTATTCTAGCCAAGACCGTGATCTTCTCCATTCTTTCGAAGACGATTGCGCTTGGTTCGTCTCGTTATTTTATCGATCACTTCTTATACATTTTATTTGAGATGGTTGGTAGTGGACTTTGTCTCCGCCCAACGATTGTATACATGACCAATTCAAAGTTGCTTTTATATCATTTATTTTTCTAGTGGATGAGATTTAGTTATTATGATTCTACTGCATTTTGCAGTTTATGTATTACCACGAGGTTTCCATATATTGGAGTATACTTCGTATGTATACAGCTGGCATGTCGATGTACCTAGTCCTACGTATTTTGGGGCTGGAGCGTTACAGTTTTGGTAGAAAATCTCGACAAAATTCTAGAAACCAGTATTCTTCGAGGAATCAATAACTGGCTCAGGTAAACGGCCAACATCTTGATTGACCTTCTCCATAAGATTTAGCATTGGCTTGAAGGTAGAACGGAAAAGTCTTGAATTCTTATTCCTGACAGATTTTTTTTCAACAAAAATAGAATAAAAATTAGGTCGGAGAATGGCCATTCTTATGGGTTTTAACATTGGGAATGACATTCTCCGTGTAAACTAACTCGGAGAATGTCATTCTCCGTTTCAAATGACATGGAGAATGTCATTCAAATGTGTTTTAACACTGAGAATGTTATTCTCCGTTTCAAGTTAGACGGAGAATTCCATTCTTCGTTCCAAATTAAACGGCGAATAGAATCCTCATTCGTTTTAACACTGAGAATGCTATTTTCCGTGTAATTGGAAACGGAGATTGCTATTCTCCGTTTGTAAAAATACGAAGAATATCATTAATCTCTTTCGTTTTAACTCTTGTAATGCCATACTACGTTTAATTTAACACGAAGAATAGAATTCTCCGTTTTAAATTAAACGGTGAATAGCATTCTCCGTTTAAATTAACACGGAGAATAGCATTCTCTTGTGTTTTAACACTGGGAATGCCATTCTCCGTTAAAGTAAACGGAGAATATGATATTATTGATTTAATTTAGACGGAGAATGGCATTCCAAGTGTAATTTGACAGGGAGAATGAACATTCAAATGCGTTTTATGACGGAGAATGTCATTCTCCGTGTAATATATACATAATTTGCGAACATAAACTCAAAGTTATACCTTCTGTTTGCACTTCTTCTTACACTTCTTTTTGTTTAGCAACTTTTTCCTTTTTCTTCTGTAAAACTTTCTTAGAATAGAGTTTCAGTTGTTCTCCGTCTTTCCCTTTTGGATTTTCTGTAACTGGTGCATCTTCTCTAATTGGTGATGCTGCCGGTGATGATTCTACCGCTGATGCCGACATAATGTGAAGATTGCGAATGGGGAGAAAGGTTTGAAGATTTTGGAGGAGAATGACCTAGGTTTGAGTACATAGTGGAGTACGGAAGAAGAGGAAGAATCAAAACGATTTTTTTTTGTAATAAAAGGGTTCGGAGGTGTTTTGAAGTAATTGGAAGGGCAAAAATGTCATTCGATGGATGGGTAAAAAGAATCGAAACCGTTTGGAGTCCTTTATGCTTAATTATTAATTTGAAGGGCAAAAATGATTCTGCTTAATAAAAAAGAATCGAAGCCGTTTGGCAAAATTTTTATTACAACTCAACAAAATAAATGAACATAATACATTAGATATAAAAGAAAAAAAAAATCATCGTCTTCCATATTCAATCATTTCAGATTGGACTCCTTTTAGTACTTCATTGTGCTCTGAAGTTGTAATCCATTCAGCAGCTTTGCGTCTTTTCATTCCCGCATCAGACTGCATATAACAAACATAATATCAAAAATATTGCTCTAAAAAGTATAAATTTTTGACGATATATTTTCAGACTTACACTGAGAGAACGGTAGTCTAGACTACATCGGTCTTTCATGAACGTAATTAAAAAAAATCCCACAATCAACAGAATTGCCTTGGCGGGGAACATAAGAACGACGTTATATTGCAAAGGTAGAAAAGCTGAACCTAGCATCTCTCAACTTCAAAATCTCTTCTTCGAGAAAGAGATCCAAATTTGAAAGCTACAATTACCAGAATACAATATGTATTAGTATACCGCGTATCTTGTACCCAATTCATAAAAATTGATGAATATGAGCTTACTATTTCTTTTATGACTGTTTTGTTTTGAATCGGATCATCTTTAGATGCAAGTGAGTCCCAAATTTCAACAGTCCTTGTTTTAACCAGAACTCTTGCAAGAGTAGTGTCCGTCCAAAAAAATGGGTATGTATATCTGAATCAGGATTAATTAGGTAAAACAAATTCGTAAATTTTCAGAAAATTATGATTAATATTTAAACATAAATACATTAATACCTCGTTACAAGTGCTTAAAGATCCTATGTAATCCTGAAAATATTTACTCTTCTTCCATATTTCATGAAGCTTTTTGTCGGATGGAGGTAACTTTTCTTTCTACATACACATCAATTAATACATTACGAAGAACAAACAAACAAGAAAATTGTTAATGCATATGCATTGAAGAATAAAATGCTCACTCACCGATATCCTTATTGGTAAAAACTATACATTAACTTTATTGGAGGTTCTTTTCCGTTCCTTCGCGGTGAGAAGAGCAGAGACAATGCCTACAATCTGAATAAATCATTAAAAATGTCAGCGATGGAATCGAAGTAAACATAGATGACATCTAAGAAGAAATATACTATATGTACATACCTTATTTTTAATTCTCGTTAAAGGAGCTAAGGTCTTCATCTCAAACCGAGACACATAGATTTTGTTGCAAGATGATATTATTTCTCTAAGAAAAGAAACGAATAAATTAGGAAAAAAAATTGTTGGAATTAAATCAAAACTTATATTACTTACTCGTCAGGTCTATCATCGGCAAAAATGTAGTCGTAATAACTCGAAGAACCACTAGTACAATTGCTAGGCTTCGAGGTTGAACGCCTTGTTAAACTTTTCGATGGTGTGACCGGATCTAAATTTTCACGCATTCTTTCGAAGAACTGCTAAAGTCAGTTTCTTCTGTAGGGGACAATACGAGAATTCGGTCCAATGCTTTACTACGAGATTGTAGCACCACGTCCTCCTCATCGGAAGAAGATTCAACAGAAATCACCTTCACATTATTAAATACTACAGATGAAGATGCCTTCTTCAAAGCTGGAGATTCTTCAATCTTCTCCAAATGCCGAGAGAAATTCATTTGTTCAATTTCTATTGAACAAAGCTTTGAATTGATCGATGCAACATCAGCTGAAATCGTCGACAGTTGATCTACAATCCTGCGCAACATACGCGGAATGAAGGTTTCATTTGGAGCTAGCAACCAATCTTCTACGTCTTCTACATTTTCCACCACACGAGTAGACATCTTGAGAACAAGAAAACTATTATATTTCAGACAACTATTCTATATATTTCAGAATAAACAATAGTACTATCAAACAAAAAAACTATTGTATATAGCAAGAGAGAAGTACAAAAAGTGAGGAAGATGGAAAGACAAATAAATTTCGAGACTAGCAAACAATCTACTAGCCGTTTGATTGAGGAGGGCTCGAGGAAGATTCTACTAGCCATTTGAAAAATAGAAAATGTTATCATGGTCAACTTCAATTAAGGAACTCTATAAGAGGTTTAATTCCGTTTGATTGAGGAACTCGACGAAGTCCGCCGCGAACCGGAACTTCTTCTTCTTTTCTTCTTCATCTCCGTTTCTCCTTCTACCACCACCACCATAGCCTGTAGCTTTATAACAAAAATATTAAATTGTTAGATGAAACAAAAAAACTAATTACGAAAAGATTACTAAATTAAAATCAAACAGAACACATATTCATAGAAAACATGATATTAAAGATGAAAGTGTCACAGAAGCAACACCACAATTTTACAACAACTAAGCAGACTCTGCTAAGCAGTAACTAAAATTAGGGATTGTGTCCTCCTTTGATTTAATTTACACAAAGAAGAAATTTGAGAGGACGAGCTTTTATCGGCTTCCTAAATGTACCATTCACCGTCCTAAATGTACAATTCTCCGTCCTAAATGTACCATTCGTCGTCGGTGTCATCATCTAGATTGCCAGCGGCGGTGGTGTCGTCTACAGACCTGGACACACTGTGTCCTTAGGGATTGTGTTCTCCTTGAATTTAATTTACATAAAGAAGAGATTTGAGAGAACGAGCTTTTATCGGATTCCTAAATGTACCATTCTTCGTCCTAAATGTACTATTCTTCGTCCTAAATGTACCATTTATCGTCGGTGTCATCATCTAGATCGCCAGTGACGGTGGTGTCGTCTACATCGCCTACAGACCAGGACACACTGTGTCCTTAGGGATTGTGTCCTCCTTGGATTTAATTTACACAAAGAAGAGATTTGAGAGAACGAGCTTTTATCGGCTTCCTAAATGTACCATTCTGTCCTAAATGTACCATTCGTCGTCGGTGTCACCATCTAGATCGCCAGCGACGGTGGTGTCGTCGTCTACATAGCCTACAGACCTGGACATACTGTGTCCTTCCTTTTCGGCCGACACACAATTATTGTTTTATATACGTAGTTGTACAAAATATTAAATTACATGGACGAAAGAGAAAGTAAATATGAGTTAATTTAGGGGTGTTCATTAAAAAATTGCATTGAAGAATGACCTACTATAGCAAGTTAACAAGAGGTCAAACGTCAAAAACAGCATTAAATGATGTCTCCTGTATTATTTCATCTGAATTTAATCTGAACCGTTGGATTAACATCCAACGGTCCAGATTTCGGATGTATCGATACATCCAAAAAGGGTGGATGTATTGTAAAATTTTCCATATATATATATATATATATATATATATATATATATATATATATATATATGCAATGTAAGATTGTAAACTTAGATAACTGATTCAATCTGGAATAAACCATTGGTTGGATCGATTTCGATTTCATCCACCAAGTTCTTTGACCGATCAATTTTCGTTCCAAATTTTAAAACATTTGAAAAACTGCATATTGAGAGTGACATAACAAAATCTGTTTTTGATGGATAAATATGATGCATTAGTATCTAAAAAATTGGATCGGAGCACTCGGTTGAACGGATCAACCCGACAACCAGTAGATTTTTTGGGTTGGTTTAATACTGGCTATTATTTTTTTCGAAAATTGGGTCAACTCCCGGTCGATTAGACCACCTAACCGTCTGATACAGTTGAATTTTGAACACGTTTGACCTTGACTTTTGAATTTTGTTTTGAACTTTACGTACAACCAAAATTAATATGTTTCATTCTTTACTAATTCTACTATGATAAGCTTACGGTATGTTGTTGTGTACTAGATAAGATTGTAAGTCCATGTAATTGATTCGATTCAAAATAGCCTACTGATTGGACCAATTTGACCAAACTTAGTATTATGACGAATCGATCTCCGATGTGATTTTTAAAACATAGGGGTGGATACCGGGTGGGACATTGCTTTCCAACTTTTCCCATTCCCCACAAACTTTTGTTTAGTGACCACCACACACAACACTCTTTGTTTTAATATGTGTACTTACCAATGCTTTCAATTGAATGATGCATCCTTTACATGTAGGGGCATGAGATCTTGAGCGAACAAAGATGGGCTAATATTTTAGTTACCGGATCTTTGGTTGTGTATATAAAGGAACATCAGCAAAAAGGAAGGAAATAAAAGCCTTGATAACACTGTCATTTCTGCTAATGATGCTATGTTCATGCTCGGCTAATGCTCACGAAAAAGAGTAAGCTACCAAATGCTTGGCAAGGAATGGAAATTAGAAGTTTATTACTGTTTATGCTGTCCACTGAAGAAAACTGTCCTACCTATAATTGGCTCTTTATCTTATTGCAATACAGCGCATGTACCAGATGAAAAGGGGACCGCAGTTTAAACCGCGGTGCCACGTGTCCCTAATCCATGGCATGTGGGCTGGACGTGTGGGTCCCCATTTTTGACCAATGAGGGAGGAACACATGGCACCGCGGTTTAAACCGCGCCCCCCCCCCCCCCCCCCCCCCCCCCCCCTCGACCTGAGAAGGCTTTTCTTTGCAATAGCATGGAGTTGTGCACTGATATCTTTCACAACACTGCTTGCGGAGCCGAGATGAGGGATTGTGTGCAGCAGATCGTGCTGACGTGACGGTCTCTATTAGCAGGAGTGGAATTCGGTGCTAACAAGAGAGTGGTTGGACCCAATAGAAAGAGGCCACGTCAGTATGTTTCCATGCACGATTACCCCCTCGGTTCGGTAGGCATTATTGTATGTTATTTCTCTTGATAACTAAGCCCTCTGTTAGCTACTAATTGCATAGTATTTGATATCGTAAAATGATACTGCCTACCAAAAAAGATTTATGGCAACACGCCCATAAATGAAAGATCAACAATTACAATCAACAATTAGATAAGAGACTAGCTTGTCAATTTAGCAAGAGTGGACACTGATAAGACATTTCCTTTTTCTATTTCATTTAACTCGGGCTGAGGCATGAATCCTGACATGTGTCATATTTTTAGTGGAGGATGAACAAACACAATAGTTTTGACGGGTGAACAAAAATGAACTCGTCTTTTCTATATGGAGAGCATCTTGGAATGTGATGATCGTCATCTGTATGTTGAAGAAGTTTAGAAAGTTAAAAATGACAAAGGAACTCAATTTGAAGTCATTTTTGAGGCGTGTCAAGCAGGGCCGGCTCTGCGTAAGCAGGGGCAATCCTTGGGGCTCAGTAGGGGCAATCCCGACTCTGGGTAAGCAGGGCCGGCTCTGGGTAAGCCAGACAAGCCTTGGGGCTTGGACAACCTTTTTTAGCTAGGGCAATCCTCCCAAACTCAGTATGATTCAACCAAAGGTCAGAATCACGGATGACCATCGGGGCCAGCTAACAATAAGGGTCAACGGATAACCAAAATTAGCTGCAGGATATGACAACCCAATACTCGGGGCTGGCCCTCGTGTCAAGTAATTTCTCAGTCGTATCAGAGATGTGAGTACAATGGCAGTGTGCCATCGGTGTACTCTCATTATACCACTAAATAGCTCTAAGTTGGCAAATTTTTGTTCCCACATATCGAAAATATACTTCTAGGTCGGAACTGAGCAAAAATTGAGCTTGGGTTTCAGCAGTTCGATCTATAATCTAATAGTCATGATTAATTCAGGATTATGTAGGGTATAATGCATGGGATATCATCAACAAGGAGATTGGTCGTAGGGTGAGATTTCACAAAGATTTCAACTTTCAAGCAGAAGAAAATTGATTTAATTTAGGAGAGCTTTAAAGCTTGATTCGAAAGGGATCGTCCGAGGAGTTTCACATTGATTCGTTCTCTTGTTCTTGCTTTATGTAAACCCTAATTTTCTCCACATAATTTGTTTCTTAGTTTGAGTAGTTGTGGTAATTCGATTTGGACCAGTAGAAGAAGTTTGTAGAGCAGTCGGTATAATTCTTCTATTGCTTACGGGAGCTTTTTTCGGATTGGAATCCGATCATATATATCGTGGTATTTTTCATATGAATTTTTCACGTAAAAATTTACTTATTTCTGATGGTTGCGTTTCGTACTATAAAATTGTACTACTCTGTATATTCTGCATTTTAGTGCCTTGGGAACGTTAATATTTTGCTAGTTTTGTGTTCCGTTCCCAACATCACGATGGGTTTAGCCCGAATCTATCACCATATGGTCTTCGTAGGGAGTCCAAGGACATGCTTATGTAAATAAAATGTCGAATATGATTTAAAATTTCACTTTCATGATAGAAAGTGTTGATCAGTTAAGAATCTGAACAATCCACTATTACGAATCTGAAGAGTCTTTGGAACGGTGGAGCAATAATCAACCAGGTGCATAACTCCAGTAGTCTCCCATATTTTGACAAACCCAACATGTGTGAGAATCAGTCCCTCGTGCTTCAACCGCATGTAACATCCAACTCTCCGAGTCACATGTCACCTAGTCGCAAAGCGTCTCGACACTTTGCACCCTTTGTCCATATCGAAGTCTGAACTAGACCCTTCGGGGCCTAGGCTCTAAGGTACTGTTTGGGAAGGGTGGAAAATGGGAGGAAGGAAAAAGTTGAGAGAAAAGTGAGAGGAAAATTTTAAATGATGGTGTTTGGAAAGGAGGAGAGAAAATGGGGGAGAAAAATTTGAGAGGAAAAAGTAGGTGGGTCCCACCAAAAAAATTTTCTCCCAAAAGTGGGAGGAAAATGGAGAGAGATGAGAGAAATTTGAGTGAATTTACCCCACCACCCCTCAAAAAGTTAATATTAAATCATCATTTGAGAATACCAAGGAGAAAATAGTAATTGTACCTCTATCCATAAACAAATAAAAAATTATTTTTAAACTTTTCCTTCCCCTACTTTTTGTCCATCCAAACAAAGGAAGGAAAAATTAACTTTACTTTCATTTTCCTCTCCTCCATTTTCCTTTCCCTCAAATTTTCCTCTCCATCCCCACAAATGTTCCCAAACACAGGGTAAGTGATTATTAAAAAAAAAAAAATCCATTTACAAAATCCTCCATTCTACCTACCACTTGGACTAACACACTATATTTGTGTAATTCAATAAATGTGAAACCAAATATAGAAATACATGTAAGATGTTTAATCTCTTCTTTGATTGGTTTGTGAGTATTTGTCATATGTATAAATACAATAGTTGGCAGATCTCCTATAATGATAGATCTCCTATATTCATATAGGTAATAATTACAATCTAGTTGACAAATCTTCTATAATGACAGGTTTTCTATAATCATAAGGTAAAAATTACAATATAATTGGCAGTTGACAAATCTTTTATAGTTGGCAGATTTTAAATCTCTTAGTTGTCATATAACAACTGCACATAAGCTGAACCAGAAACATAGTGAACACGAAACTTGAAACGAAGATAGTGCAACCGTGTGTGAGACAGTCCAATGGTAAAGAGATCATCAACTTGTTCTTATCTAGAAATATGTCTGATTGTAAGGGTGCCAGAAGCCAACTGTTTCTAATAAAGTGCACATCAATTTGATGTGCCTTGTACAAGTAGAAGACAGGGTTACATGTCATGCTATACACAGTACTCACATTTTCACAAAGAATTACTGGTGCACGTGGAGGTCGATGATGAATAGAACGGAACAAATGAAGAAGCCACAAAAGCTCTTCCCCTATAGTGACAACAGCTCGATATTCTGCTTCGAAGCTAGAAGGAGACAATTGCTAGGCTTTTAGCACCTCATACAATATGATTTGGTCCATAAAAGATGCAATACCCAGTGGTAGAGCGACAATCGTCCGCATCTTACATGTGTATCATACATGATCTATGATCATAGAGGTATATACAAACATAAAATATTATTTTTATCCCAACTAACTTGATCTTGTTGCTCCTGGTAACAAATATGCATGAACAATTTCTCGAAGTATATGGCCAAAGTATCCATAGTTAGTTATATAGGTATTCCATTCAGAAAACTATGTTGTTAAAAGACGTATAGGTGCAATATTATGTGGTGGGGATTGCAATTTCTCGGAAGATCCTATTAATCGAAGGTATTCCTACGTGGATGACGGCTCGAGATCAACCTGTAGAAAATAATAGTTGGATTGATTTTATTGATGGACTACTTCACTACTTATAGGGAGTCTAGCTCCTCTACATACTACATATTCCGATGTGGGACTAAAAGTCCCTTATTGACTCTCAACACTCCCCCTCAAGATGGGCGATAGATATTGATCATCCCTATCTTGTTACACAGCTTCGACAGACTTAATGAACTAAGACCCTTAGTCAGACAGTCTGCAACTTGTTCTTCTGAGCGGACATGGTCAATCTTCAGTATCCCTTGTTTCAGCTTCTCCTTGATGAAGAATCGATCAATCTCGATGGGCTTCGTTCTGTCGTGCTGAACGGGATTGTTAGCTATACTTATTGCAGCTTGACTATCGCTCAGAAGACGTAATGGTGCTCCCTTGTCTAGCTTTAACTCTGTCAGCAACGCTTTCACCCACAGCAATTCTGACACTCCCAGAGTCATTGCTCTGTATTCTGCTTCAGCTGTCGACCGTGCTACCACAGACTGTTTCTTGCTTCTCCATGAGATCAGATTTCCTCCTACAAAAACATAGTATCCCGTGGTAGACCTTCTGTCGTCTATGCAGCTCGCCCAGTCTGTATCACAGTATTCCTCAACTTCTATGCGTCCATTCTTCTTGAACCATAGCCCCTTTCCCGGCGTTCCTTTCAGATACCTCAAGATCTGAAATACTGCTTCCATATGACCCTTTCTTGGATCATGCATGTAGCGACTCACTACACTCACCGCAAATGAAATATCAGGGCGAGTGTGTCCCAGATAAATTAATCTCCCTACAAGTCGTTGATATCTTTCACGATCAACGGGCTCTCCTGTTTCTGCTTCCAACTTGCACTTCTGGTCAATTGGAGTGACCGCTGCTTTGTATCCCAGCATCCATGTCTCCTTAAGCAGATCTAGTATGTATTTTCTCTGTGAGAGAACAATTCCTTGTTCGCCTTCACACACCTCGATACCTAGAAAGTACCTCATCGCTCCTAAATCCTTCACTTCAAACTCCTTCGCGAGTTTTGACTTCAGTTTAGTGATCTCGACTTCATCATCACCTGTGATCACTATATCATCCACATATACAGCAAGTATAGTGATGTGGCCTCTTGCATGCTGAAGGAAGACCGTATGATCTGCATTTGTTTGATGGTATTCCATGCCTGTAACAGCCTTTCTGAATCTGTCAAACCAGGCTCGAGGAGATTGCTTGAGCCTGTATAGTGACTTCTTCAGTTTACACACCTTTCCTTGCGACGTCCCTCCGTTTGATTCCGTCGTATAGCACCCAGGCGGGAGCTCCATGTATACTTCTTCTTGTTGGTCCCCATGAAGAAAGGCATTCTTCACATCCAACTGGTACAGCTTCCACCCATAGTTCGCTGCAATGGAGACCAGAGTTCTCACGGTGCTCATTTTTGCTACTGGGGCAAATGTCTCATCATAGTCTATTCCATATGACTGTGTGAATCCTTTTGCAACCAGCCTCGCCTTGTACCGCTCTACTTTTCCTTCTGGCGTCTCTTTTACTGTGTACACCTATTTGCATCCCACAGCTTTCTTCCCTTTGGGTAATGGAACCAGCTCCCATGTCTTATTTTTCTCCAGTGCCCCAAGTTCTTCCATCATTGCAGATTTCTACCTTGGATCTTTCTTTGCTTCCTGCCAACACTTGGGCAACGAAGTAGAGTCTAACGATGCAATGAAGGCTCGATAATCCGAAGAAATGTTAGAATAAGACAAGAAGTTGACAATGTCATGTTCGTAATCATCAAAACGAGCAGGAGCCTTACCCGCATTGATGCGAGAAGATCTCCTTAAGGGAGCAATAGGTGGTGGAGAGATCATACCATCCGAGTCGGAGAGATCCGCATCAAAATCCGATTGATTCAGTGCGGGGGCAACATCTTCAGGAGTTGGAGCAGGAGTAGACGAGGGACTTGGTACAGTAGGCACAGGGCACGGCATAGGCACAGTACTGGACTTCTGTTGTCTCCTTCTGTAGACTTGGAGCTCCTTTTCCCTTATCTGCTGCTCCCCCTGCGTAACATATGTATCGTCTTCTTTATTCTCTGTATCTGAGTCACTGTGCTCTCCCCCTTTCGTCCAGTTTTCTACAACCGGACACGGAACCGATCTGACGACCACATTTAGACTTATTATCTCCCCCTTACATCGAACACCATCTGTGTTAGGTGTGTCACCAAATGCCGAACCTTCATCCGAACCATAGTATGGTTCGAGTTCTCTGAATGTAACGTCCATGCTGACAAACATCTTCCGCTCGACTGGACTCCAACAGGCATATCCCTTCTGAGTCGTCGTGTAACCGACGAAGACACATTTAACTGCCCGAGGATCCAGTTTGCCAACGCCTGGCCTATTATCTTGGACAAAGTACACACATCCAAAAACTTTCGGTGGAACAGTGTATGTAGTTGCCCCAGTAAGCATCTCCACGGTATCTTTCAGTCCAATACTTGAGATGGCATTCTGTTGATGAGATAAGAGGCCGTCAATATAGCCTGCCCCCATAAGTGTTTCGGGACATTCATAGCCAGCATCATCATCCGTGCGACTTCTAGCAGGTGTCTGTTCTTTCGTTCAGCCACACCATTTTGTGACGGAGTATAAGCACATGAAGTTTGATGTAGTATTCCATGAGTGGAAAAATACTCAGCAACCCGCTTATTAGTATACTCCGTCCCATTGTCAGACCGGAAACACTTAATTTTAGCGCTATATTGTGTTTCCACCCGTCGATGAAAGTCCCGAAAGGCCTCAAGGACGTCACTTTTATTCTTCATAAGGTAGACCCATGTCACGCGGGTATAACAGTCAATAAAGGTGACGAACCATCGAAAACCGTTAATTTTGGTTGTAGGATAAGGGCCCCATACGTCCGAATGTATCATGTCAAAAGCAGCTGAACTCCTATTCCCCGAGCTCACATACGAGCTTCTGGTATGTTTTCCCAACTCACAAGCATCACAAAATAACTTCTCTTTATCAGCCCTTTGATATAAGGACGGATACATTCGACTAATAACTTGAAAAGAGGAATGACCGACACGCTGGTGGTGGAGTAGCAAGTCGGCTTCAACACTGCGACAGGAAGCTTCCGGTGGTGCGGCTGCGACCAAGGATGCCAATACGTTGTCCAGTCCAGTCCTGTCTAAATATCATAGCCCCTTATGCCATGTGCCAGTCCCAAGTCGTCGTCCTGTCCCCTTCTCCTGAAAAGTCACCGTAGGAATGTCAAAGGAAACAGTACAGTTAAGATCAAGTATAATGGCACTAATGGACAGAAGATTGACAGGAAAAGATGGAGCATGTAAGACATTGGTTAGGGTGATGGAAGGGGTGCATGCGACAGTGCCTTTACCCACTACAGGGCTGGATGTACCATCAGCAGTCTGAATACTCTCCAGCAATGGTAGGTGAGTATAGTCCTGAAACGCACCACGGGATCCCGTGACATGGCAAGATGCCCCAGAATCCATTATCCATCCTGGCTGATGGACAGATGCAAGAGCACGTGCAGGATTACCGGTGCTGGTTTGGGCAAAGCAAGTGATGAGATCCCCCGAGGTAGAAGATGCCCCAAGACTGTCGGCCGAACCCAGCTTTGTGCCTCGCAACTTCTCAAGGAACTCCCGCTCAAGAGGGGTTATTTCAGCCAGTTGATTCTCTCCCCCTTCCTCCACCAGATTCGCTTTGTGTCCTCCCCATCTACCAGCATATCCTCCTCTACTACCACGTTGGCCTCCACGACCCCGTCCTCGATCAGTAGACTGATTTCGCAAGGGTTTTGGACAAAATCGGATGTAATGTCCGAAATCACCACAATTGTGGCAAACACCACCAACAGATGGAGGTTGATTGAAGGCAGCAAGGGCAGACCTTTCAACCTCGGCTCGCTCTCCCTGGTAGGAGCCCTTGTTGGGCATCAACTTCAGTCGAGCTTCTTCCTGTGTCATGATGGCTATAGCTTCTTCCAAGGTCGAAAGCGTGGGTTAGGATAGGAGGATATTCCGTCTCTGCTCAAATACAGGATGTAGATCCTTCAGAAATTTTATCAAACGCTGCCGGAAAATATAAGCCAGGAACGTCTGAAAGTACTTCGCGAATGCCGGTTCGACTTGTGCATCTTCCATCCCAAGAGGATCATAATGATCCAGATCAGACCAGTACTTCTTCAACAGGGCCGCGTACTCAGAGATGGTACGTTCGTCTTGGGCCACCCTATCGAGTTCATCTTGCAGTTGAAAGACTCGCATAGGGTTGCCGGAGCCAGAGTACATATCTTTTAGAGTTTGCCATATATCAACAGCAGCCTCCATTGCCTCGACATTGCCCGACACCTGGTCGGTTAAAGAGGCAGTCAACCACCCAGCCACGACGTTGTTGACAATCTCTCAAACAGCAAACTCCTTGGCGGAGTGATCGGCCGGCGCCTTGGCTTGACCAGTGACATAGCCAACCAAGCCACGTCCCTTCAGTGTCCGCATCGCCTGTCGCGACCACTTTAAGTAGTTGGACGTTCCTTCCAACTTCGTCTCCAGCTTCTCTAATTTCCCCATTTTGTAAGGGGACGGATCCACATCAGTATGGATCACACGTGGGGTTACCTCGGTTAATCTCTTCGATAAGATATCATCAACCAAGGCCTTCATCTCGTCGGCCGTCAGTTTGCCACTGATCGAATCCATGGCTGCTTCAACTGTGAACCCTATTCGTCGTCTTCGCCGGCTTCTTCGACGTCGGAGTCGGCAACTTCCCCAACTTCGTCGTCGTCTTCGTCTTCGTCGTCTTCTTCGACGTCACAGACTTTACGAATGCGCTACTAACTTGGCCAGCACCGGCACGCGCATGTAAAGTGAACACGTCAGGACACGAGAGAAGACATGATCAGTCTCTGTATAGATCCCGATGTGAAGGAGGGAATAACAAAATAAACATTTGTTAGTTCCAAACGGCGCAATCTAGGAACAGAGTCGGTGCAAATAAATATTTGACATCTCGACGGTCTTCGAAATACGCCTTTTTTTATTTTTTTTTAACTAGGGTTAGGGTTAGGGTGTGGATGGGGCTGCTAGGGCTAGGGTTAGGGTTTCCATGGCAAGAGAGGGAGAGGGTTAGGGGCTGCTAGGACTAGGGATAGGGGGGGCGGCAGGGGGTGGGGGGGGCGGGGTGCTGCGGGAGAGGGGAGCGGGGTGCTGCGGGAGAGGGTTAGGGGCTGCTAGGGCTAGGGTTAGGGGGGGCGGCAGGGGGTGGGGGGGTCGGCTGCTGCGGGAGAGGGGGGGGGGCGGCAGGGGATGGGGGGGTCGGCTGTTGCGGGGTACTGCGGGAGAGGGGGGGGGGGGGGGGGCGGCGGCAGGGGATGAGGGGGGCGGGGTACTGCGGGAGAGCGGCGGCTTGGAGGAAATTTTTTTTTTTCTTTTGTGGAGAGAGAGAGAGAGAGAGAGAGAGAGAGAGAGAGTTATGACTCTGATACCATGTAGAAAATAATAGTTGGATTGATTTTATTGATGGGCTACTTCACTACTTATAGGAAGTCTAGCTCCTCTACATACTACATATTCCGATGTGGGACTAAAAGTCCCTTATTGACTCTCAGCACAACCTCATGAAAAACTTAATCCCTGAGGCTCTAATCCATGGAAAGGCTCTTTAATGGAAATTTAGTCAGTTGCGACAAAGAAACTGCCAGTTTTGCTTGGTTGTCGAAGGTGCTGCTAAATGGAGGATCTTATCACCGTCCATGAATGATAAATCATAAATCGAACTGTCAAATAATAAAACTAGATTGCTCGGGGATGGTTTTAGTTGGCAATGTTTTGAGAGTGAGAGAGGAACATGGTTATGTAGGTCAGTCATTGGAACCTATGAATATCGGATCCATGTATGGTTAGGAAACGTAGCTTCTTATCAGAATATCCACCAATTACTCTGTTCTTCTATATAATTGTTGCTACATTTACAATTCAGTACTTGTGGATTTTCATAAAATGTTGTCACGATATCTTTGCTTCTGAGTGTACTCAGTACTCCTTTGCTTCTTCAATCCAATTACCAAAGGAACCCATTCTCGCAAAGGTTGTGCTCCTCTCTAGTAGTTCCTTAGAGAACCACATTTTTCAGTCATTTAGTGATCATGGCCGATCCAGGGATAAGCCAGACAACACATCAGACTTAGACAACCCCCTCCGTTTAGGACAACCCTAGTTCAGCATGACCCCACAAGAGGTCAGAGCCGTGGATGAGCCTCTAAGATCGGTACAAAATACGAATTAAGGGACAACTAAAATTAGTTTCGGATAGGACAATCCAACTCTCTGGATCGATCCTGCATTTAGTACAAAATCTCAGTAACAAGTTCTCACAAACTAAGTTAGATGATTGGCCTGATATAGACTTGCCACCGCCTTTGACTTATCCATGGAGTTGCACCTCTCGACTCAAGAACCAACTCCGAGGAAAGCATCCACTTATTTATTAATAATTATTTTTAATAATTTATTAATAACTATTTGTTTTCTGATATCCTAAAAAATAATAATACTTTGATCCAAAATCGGAGATATCTCAATACGTACTCATAGAAATGGTATCCATTCTGACACCGATATCGATTCAGATAACAAAGATGATATCGACACTGTGAACTTGATCCCAACTTCAATGAAAGTTAGCTGGATGCTGTGAACTTCATTTTGGAGCAATTCATGGATTTTGGGTGCAGGTTATAAATCATCTTTGTTATTGGCGGAATTGGCTTTTTCGTTAAGATTAATGTTTCTTTTGAGAGTTGCAAAAGATTGTTCTAGTGCACGGTTTGTTGTTATTATGTTGATAACTTGAGGCCTTTTGGACATATTTATAGTTACATGCCAAGTGACGGTAGATCATTTGATATGTTGGTGTATGTGTTTATGTTTGTTTCATCACAGTATATGTATCAGTTAAATATCAGTTGGTACTGCAATTTGTCATAACTAACCATCATGATAATTTCTTGTAGAAAGCAAGTCATTCTGCAAGAAGAGCCTGGCAAATTTCAAATTCCGCCAATTCTTACACCTATGCAAGGGTTGACGTGCTGACACTTTCTCTCGCAATTGTTCTAATTTTTTTTTTTTGGGTTAAGAATGACATTTGATACATGCTAGTTCTATTGTAGATATAACGATACTGGTGTTTTGTTTCGCCTGGTGGCCCTAGGCCGTCACCCGGCGTGCCCTCCGCCCTTGGTAGTACTGAACAAACTATAACACAATGCATGCTAGTACAAGTGGCAAGAAGGTAAAGACATAAATATCATGACCCCACGAAAAAGTGTATTTCTTCCAATTAATATAGAAATACATATGTGTCCATTGAGTGAACAATACTTCAAGAGCAAATCATGATATTGACAATATTTGTTGCTCTTGAATGGCTTGTGCTGAAGAATTCGTAAATAGAAAAGTTTATATAAAAAAAAATATTTTAAGTAAATTAGTTGAAAAGAAAAGAAAAAGTTAAATTTTAATTTTATATCTTCAACTATCCATGTTTGGTAACTTGGTACTTTAAATTTTCAAATAACCAACTTAATGCCATCAACTATTGAATATTTTCAACTTCATATACGAAAATAGTCCTGCCCCCTCTATTCTCTCCCCCCTCTCTCTCCGGCGATCCCCCATCTCTTTCTTCGAAGGAGAGCGACAGCGGCGCGCACGGGCGAGGGCGCAGCAGCAGCAACGGGGTGGCACGCACGGGTGGGACGGCGCGTACAGGCGCCACGCGAGCAAGGACAAGGCATGCGTGCACAGGCGGCGAGTGCGAGCGAGGCGCACATGCACGGGCAGCGAGCACATGCAAGGTGCGCACGTGCGGGCGGCGAGCGAGGGCGGGCGACGAGTACGGGCGGACAGGCGACGCCCGAGGGCGAGCGGCACGCACGGAGGGCAGCACGCATGGGGGCGAAGAGGGGTGGATGAACGGCGGGAGGAGGGAGGGGGAGGGGGGGGGGGGGAGTGTTTTGTAAAGTATGTCTTTCAGGTATCAAGTTGGCTATTTTGAAAGTTTATGGTATTAAGTTGCCAAACATGAATATTTAAGGGTATCAAGTCAAAATTTAGCTAAGAAAAAAAAAACAAAAAAACTTAAAAAGAGAGTTTTTGAAAGTGCTGCTACCAGATACTACCAGAATTTGCATAAATTCTACTAGTTCCTCTGGCAAAATTTGGGTATGTTAACGATCGTTGGCCAACTATCGAATTCTTCCTTGGTTGATATATATATATATATATATATATATATATATATATATATATATATATATATATATATATATAAAAGGATGTCGGGGGAGGGGCACAAGAGAGTGGAAAGAAGAGAAAGGGCGGCACCAAGCAGAAGATGCAAAAATATTAGTTTTTTTAAAATTAAGTTTATTTAATTTTAAAAAATTAATTGTTTATAATTTCAAATTTATTTTTAATTAGATAGTATATATTTAATTCTAAATTTTAATCCTAAAATTCTAACCCTAAAGCATAAAGTCTAACTTTAAAATCCTAACTCTAACCATAAAACTCTAAACCTAGCCCAAACCCTAATGCTAACTTTAGCCCCAATCCTATAACCTAAAACCTTAAGACACTAAAAACTTACAACATAATACCAACCCTAACCCTAAAACACCAACCCTAACCCTAACCCTAAAACAAAGATCCTAATCTAAATTATTTTGATGACAATCATTTTACAGATGGTTGGCTAAAATGATAGCTGTATTTTAGGTCGGCCCACCAATGAGGGCATTATGTAGCATCGCTATACTCACAAATCTAATTCGGTATTTTATGGACAAGTGCATTTTCCTATATTTTAATTGTATTATTTATACAATTATATATTTTTTACATATCGAGAAATAATAAAATTTATAAATTATGTATATAACTATACGACTATAGTGCCATTGTACGATTGTGAGAGCATGTCATATGACGGTACAAGAGAAAGTACGGTGAACATATGTTGACTAGCGAATAAGAGTCATTAATGTATGACTTTTACTTTCAAAATATTGATGGGCTACATTTGCTATGTCATGATAGAAAGTTGATCTAAATCTTATTGAGCGTTGGCATATCCCGTACGTAACACATTTTAGCTTTCGTTTGGAGAAATAACCATCAACCTAGCGGATGTTATTCTAGGGTAACCTATCACAGGTGACACTATCATATTTGAAGAGCAATTAGAGCCTGATATGTTGATCGTGTTAGTGCTGGGGAATAATTTTTCGATGGAAAACTGAGAAAATGAAACAATTGTAAAGACAATGTTTCAAATCAACACTTCAAGGAAGGTGATTCTGAATTACGAGAATCTAAAAAGATTTCGTAATCAACATCAATCGATCGTAGTACTTCTAAAAAGAAGATACAATCAGAATTACTGGCAGCAACGAAGAAGGTAACTGGCGAAAGATGGAAGAACTCCTGCTGGGTGAATAATTACCATTGCTCAAAGCTTTATTCGTCCTACACGAACAGATTCCAGGAACCAGCAAGTTCGTCGGAGAACTTGGAACACTCCTGCTCTTCTGACTCCTCGGATGGACATGAACTCCCGTGCAAAAGCAACGCTGGAGCGGCTCCTTTCCTCTCTCTCGAAAGCTACTGGAAGATCAGAACTGTGTTAAAGAATACTTCTGAATTCTCTGTTTACTTGTGCTAAAAAACACTTCGTAAACTTTCTGTGGTGGCTTCTCTTTCTATTATGTAATCAGCCTTGAGAGAGAGGGGATGCCTTATATAGGCCTTACAGCAACTGTTCGGTTGCCACAAAGTTAAGGACGTGGCAAAAACTATCCAAAAAATGTAGCAACCGCCCAGAACATGCATACACACGTTCTGCTGCAAGTTGTGCCAACTGTGCGCACCCTGCGCTCCTTGCACTCTGTACGACAGAGCGCGCGGTGAACAGCGCACACTGCGCGCACTGCACGCACTGCGCACACGGCGCACGCATCGCAACCAGCGCGCCAGCACAACCCAGCGCAATCCAGCGTAACCCAGTACAACCTGAGCGCAACCTGGGCGCGCACCTGGGCAGCGCAACTAGGCTTGCGCAACTGGGCATGCGTATCTGGGCAGCGCAACTGGGCTTGCGCAATGTGGCAGCGCAAGTGGCTCGCGCAACGAGCGCAACTAAAGCGCACTATGTGCCTAGCGACGATGCTGACGTGCTAAGTGCAAAGTGTGCCAACAAAATGCTACATTACGCCTCATGAGCCCATAAGCCCGAGTTCGAGTCCGAGTCCGAGTCGCTAAGCCCCTACGGGCCTTAGCTCCCATGAAAATAAATTTCCCAAGAGCAAAAAGCATGAATGCTTTCAATTGTAGATTTAGCCTTTTTTCCCTTTAGAAAAATAATCCCACATGGCACACCCATGTGCACCTCCACACCACATGTGCATCTCTAAACTAGCAAAGCTAATATATAGAGATACAACTCCTTTGGTCTAGCCGATGTGGGACTAAAATTTACTTTGTAAAAGACCAAAACCCAACAATCCCCCACATATCTCTATATATGAGTATAAGTGTTCCCCACAGTAACTGTCCATCATGCATTAGGAGAGATGTCGCTGACGACTTGAATCTTTTCGCATGGTTCAAACAACAGACTATAATACAAGAATGGACTAAGCCTTGAATTCTACATCATAGCTGAAATTCTTTCCACTCACATAATGTAGTTACATGTGCTTCTGGCTACACATTAAAGGTCCTGTGCCAGCCTGGTTTCAGTGTATAATTTTAGGCGTCTACAAGTTTACCCTCAAGAGACGGCTTGAGATCTCTTTGTCTATACACTATAGGTGAGTTCATTATAAAGAGACATGGCATGAAGCGCTTTGCACTTTCCTTGCGGTGCTACGCCGCTATGACATGGCTTAAAGCCAAGGCATTACCCCTCTCTGGGAATCACCCCATATCTGGGAACCTTTGTAGTGTCATACTACTGTAGCATGAGACAACTGCCTCTTTGTAGTGCCAAACTACCCAGCATGAAGCCTTAGGCTCCCTTGCCGTGTTACGTCGCAACGACATAGCTTGCAAGGCCGAGGCTTTATCCCTAACCGGGTACCTCATCGTGGTGTCGTGCCACTGTAACATGAGGAACTCCTCCTCTTTGAGGTGCTGACTATACCCCTCTTTATTTTAACATACAGCATTAGGCTAACTGCCTATTTGCGGTGCTACACCGCTGTGACTTGGCCTGCAAAGCCGAGGCTTTATCCTATTCCTGGACAGCACCCCACATATAGGAACCTTATTGTGGAGTCACCCCACTGTAGCATGGAGTTTCACTCTTTGTAGTGCTGCTCTATCGTGCTTTCTGTAAAGCACACCAGGCATTCACTCTGCCTGAGAACTTATTAAGGCAATTAAGCCAACCTTCCCACAGGAACCGTTTTTCGCAGAAAACAACCGTAGACAACAGTGGTTATAGGTCCGTAACCTCTCCATGCCCAATAGAACATGTACCCATCGTTCCTGATATTCTTTCGATTAGTGGTCCTCCCTTGAACCAAAAGCTAGATGCCTAGTAGATAAATCTTTGAACTAATAGCATAAAACTTTATGGTAGGAATACAATAATACAATATCAGAATGCCTTCAAGCCCATTTTACAAGCTGTGTCATCGACCAGCTGGCGCTTGAGTCCCTTGGTGAACGGATCTGCCAGGTTCTCCTGACTCCGAACATCAATCACTGCAATAACACCTCTCTTAATAAGATCGTGTACTGCCCTGTGCTTCAACCTCACAGTCATCTTCTTTCCGTTGAAGAGGTCATTTGATGCCACCGTCGCAGTCGCCTGGTTGTTACAGTATATCAGTATTGTCGGTATTTGTGCCCCAACTACTAGAAGATCATACATGAGCTTCCGAAGCCATTCTGCTTCTTCGGCTGCAGTATCAAGTGCAAAGAACTCAGATTCCATGGATGACCGTGAGAGCATAGTCTGCTTCTTCGACTTCCACGATATAGCAGCTCCACCCATTGTGAAAATGAATCCACCTGTGGACCTCTCGCTCTCCACCTCTGAGCACCAGCTGGCATCACTGAAGCCTTCCACTACCGACGGATCTCCGCTGTAGTACAGTGCATATGTCTGAGTCTTTTTGAGATATCTCATAACCCATTTTACAGCTTTCCAGTGTTCAACACCTAGATTGCTCGTAAAACGACTCAGCATTCCCACGACGAAAGCTATGTCAGGCCTTGTGGCAGTAGTAGCATACAACAAACTCCCGATTACGCTTGAATACTCCAGCTGCCTGACACTTTCCCCTGAATTAGGCTTCAGCTTCAGATCACACCTGTATGGCGTATCGATCCCTGGAAGATTCCGATACCCATAACGAGTGATCATTTTCTCAATATAATGAGACTTGACAGCGCTAGTCCATTATCTGTCCGGATGATCTTGATCCCTAAGATCACATCAGCTTCCCCCAAGTCCTTCATACTAAACTTGTTTGAGATGAATTTCTTTGTCTCCGTGACACAGCTAATATCCGTACCTAGGATAAGCATGTCGTCCACGTACAGACAAACGATCACACCTCTTCCATCAGCGAACTTTGTGTAAACACACTTGTCCGTATCGCTGACCATATAGCCATTTGACCTTATAACTTTGTCAAATTTCTCATGCCACATCTTGGGAGCCTGTTTAAGACCGTACAAAGATTTTACCAACTTGCAGACTTTGTCTTCAAGACCCCTGATGACAAATCCCTCTGGCTGTTGTATGTAAATTTTTTCGGTCAGCTCGCCATTTAGGAAAGCCGTATTCACATCCATCTGAGGTATCACCATCTTATGTATTGCTGCGAGAGCAATTAATATTCTGATGGTGGTCATCCGGGCTATTGGAGCATACGTGTCAAAATAGTCAATCTCCTGCTTCTGAGAAAATTCTTTGGCTACCAACCTAGCCTTGAACTTATCAATAGTTCCGTCTGCTTTCATCTTCTTCTTGAAGATCCATTTGCATCCGATGGGTTTTGCTCCTTCAGGAAGATCAACCAACACCCAAGTGTTATTTGAGGTAATAGAATCAATTTTATTGTCAATCGCCTCCTTCCAGAAAACTGCGTCTCTGGTCTTCATCGCCTCATCATAGGTAAGCGGATCAGCTTTCACATGATAGGTGACAAAGTCACTTCCGAAGTCCTTCGGCCTCCTCATACGTTTAGCTGACGGCTCAGCTTGTTCTGGTTCAAACGTTGTTTCAACGACAACATCTTCTTGGACCACATCTTCATTGAAGATTTCAGTTTCTTGCGCACCCTCATTGTTCTCCGGTACATCCGCAAGAACAATATTCTTGTGCCTAGCAAATTTGTCTTCAAAATATTCTGCGTTGCGAGATTCAATGATATGATTTAACTCAATATCAAGAAATCTTCGAGCATCACTCTTCTCGGCATACCCCAAGAAGATCGTCTTAGTAGTCCTTGTCCCAAGCTTCTGAATTTTCAGATCTGGAAGCTTGACATACGCCAGACACCCCCACACTCGAATGACATTCAAGTTAGGTTTGACCTTGAACCAGAGTTCATGAGGAGTAACGTCTGAAGTTGCATGAGACACTCTATTTAGAATAAAAGTGGCCGTCAATGCAGCTTCTCCCCAGTAGCACTTAGGAAGGCCAGCAGTCAACAACATTGAGTTAATCATTTCTGTTAACGTTCTGTTCTTCCTCTCTGCTACTCCGTTTGATTGAGGAGAGTACGGAGCCGTAATTTCATTGACAATTCCATGTTTTTTGCAGAACGATACGAATTCATGAGACCTGTACTCCCCACCTCGATCACTTCTTATCCTTTTGAGTTGTTGTCCAGTCTGCCGTTCAGCTTCGGCTCTGAACTCCTTGAACTTCTCGAATGCTTCGTCTTTAGCCTTCAGCAAGTTGACGAACGCATACTTTGAGAAGTCATCGATGAAGGTTATGAAATACTTCATCTCGGCCTTGTTAGAGAACTGTTTGAAGTCACAGATATCAGAGTGTACCAACTCTAGAAGATCTGTACTTCGATTAACCCGAGGAAAGGGTTTCCTTGTGATCTTTGTTTGAGCACAAACTTCACATTTCTCTACCTTACCCCCACACTTGGAGATAAGTCCTAGACTAGATATTCTGTTTATTCGTTTATAATGAACATGTCCTAGCCTATTATGCCACAACCCAAGAGTATAAGCAGAAGGAGTAATTTCATTAATCACATTAATTACATTGGACTGATTTACAAGCTGAATTTTGAACATTTCTTCGGTATAAAAAGCTTTCCCGAAATATGTTCCCTTGATAGACATCACCATCTGGCCAGCATTGATGTCCATCCTGAGGCCTGCTTTGTAGAGTAGGCCACATGAGATTAGGTTCTTGGCGATAGCAGGTACGTGCTTCACGCCTTGAAGCGTCAGAGACTTCTCCGAAGTCAGCTTCAACACCACCGTCCCGTTCCCGAGCACTTCAGCTTGTGCCAGGTTTACCATCATAACCATTTCAGAAGTAGGTGTATAGGTGGTGAACCACTCCTTACTGGAGCAGACATGGCAGGGGGCTCCAGTGTCTATCCACCAGTCAGAGTCAGTCCTTACCACATCAACCTGCACAATCATAGCAACAACGTCAGTGATCATAGATACCTTACTAGGCTCTCCTTGCTCTGATTGCTTGGTCTTTGCTTTGCATTCATTCTTGAAGTGGCCCTTCTTGCCACACTTGAAACAAGGCATCTGAGACTTTACCTTCTTTGGCTTGAGAGAAGTCCCCTTCACGTTCAGATTGTTAGGGTCCTTCTTCTTGTTGTGGGAAGCCGTCTGCTTTTCCCTTGGTTCCTTGGTATGAACCAGATTGGCGTTAGCCAATTGCTTGGACAGTGCGTCCACCTTCAGTTGAGCCCGCATCTGGTCCTCAATATAGATTTCCTGTAAGAGATCTTCAAGGCTGATCTCAAGCTTCTTTCTATGCATGTTTGCATAGAACTTACTCCACCCAGCGGGGAGCTTTGAGACAATCCCTCCAACAACAAACTTGTCGGGGAGGGGCATCGCCTCGTCTTCCAACTTCTGTCGCAGCTTCAGAAATTCTTTTACCTGCGGCAACATGGACTTCTCGTCCTCAAAGAGCCATTTGTGATATTTTTCAACCACAAATATCTTGCTCCTGTTTTTGTCTTCTTCGTACAGTTTCTCCAGAGACTCCCATATGTCTTTGGCAATTGGTTTCTTACTGTAGGATTCTGCTAGGGAATCCTTCATAGCATTCAGGATAAGCAGTCTGCAAATGCTATTCTCCCTTCTCCACTTGGCCTGAAGTTTAGTAGCCGCTGTGATTGTGACAGCAGACCCAGTATCTGGAACGGTAGGTTCTTCTTCAAGAAGCACGTGATCAACGTCTCTAAGTTGAAGAGTGAGATAAACCTTCCTCTTCCAGACTTGATAATGCTCTCCATCAAACTTTTCTAACTTACAAAAGTCAGTATTGAGGAGTAAAGCATTAACGTTTTCCATCGTAGCAATAAAGCTTTGAGATTGTTAGTGCCGGGGCACAATTTTTTGATGGAAAACTGAGAAAATAAAATAATTGTAAAGACAATATTTCAAATCAACACTTCAAGGAAGGTGATTCTGAATTACGAGAATCTAAAAAGATTTCGTAATCAACAGCAATCGATCGTAGTACTTCTAAAAAGAAGATACAATCAGAATTACTGGCAGCAACGAAGAAGGTGACTAGCGAAAGATGGAAGAACTCCTGCTGGGGTGAATAATCACCGTTGCTCAAAGCTTTATTCGCCCTACACGAACAGCTTCCAGGAACCAGCAAGTTCGTCGGAGAACTTGGAACACTCCTGCTCTTCTGACTCCTCGGATGGACACGAACTCCCGTGCAAAAGCAACGCTGGAGCGGCGCCTTTCCTCTCTCTCGAAAGCTACTGGAAGATCAGAACTGTGTTAAAGAACACTTCTGAATTCTCTGTTTACTTGTGCTAAAAAATACTTCGTAAACTTTCTGTGGTGACTTCTCTTTCTATTCTGTAATCAGCCTTGAGAGCGAGGAGATGCCTTATATAGGCCTTGCAGCAACTGTTCGGTTGCCACAAAGTTAGGAACGTGGTAAAAATCACCCCGAACATGCATACGCACGTTCTGCTGCAAGTTGCGTCAACTGCGCGCACCCTGCGCTCCTTGCACTCTGCGCGACAGACCGCGCACTGCGCACTATGCTAAGTGCAAAGTGCTCCAACAAAACGCCACATTACGCCTCATGAGTCCGAGCATGAGCCCGAGTCCGAGTCGCTAAGTCCCTACGGGGCTTAGCTCCCATGGAAATAAATTTCCCAAGAGCAAAAAGCATGAATGCTTTCAATTGTTGATTTAGCCTTTTTTCCTTTAGAAAAATAATCCCACATGGCACACCCATGTGCACCTCCACACCACATGTGCATCTCTAAACTAGCAAAGCTAATATATAGAGATACAACTCCTTTGGTCTAGCCGATGTGGGACTAAAATTTACTTTGTAAAAAACCAAAATCCAACAGATCGTACAATACCTAGGTGTGGAGTCATCATTGAATATTGGCAGTAAATGCTTAGTCAAGTATAGTTGGCCCTATAGGAACTTCATGGAGGTAGAGTGTAATGCCGGCACAAAGGTTTCTTTCAATGACTGCCGGGTATGTATTTTAGTGTTAATGTTTATATAATATACAATTTTTTAGTTTAACTCATGTCATTCGATACAATTTGTCGACCATTTCGATGACTAAACAAATTTTGTCAATATCTAGTTTTATTTTTGTAGACTTATACTATGTTATTTATGATAGGTTTGGTCCTACAAGTTTTTTCTATTAGTACTCATTTTAGTTCTAACACGAGTGTTCACGGTAGCTTTACAGTATATGACAAATATAATAGATCCGGCACATTGTGTTGGGCTCAATTTATCAAAACCAATTTGAGATGCTACAACACATCGTTGTAAAGTTTTTAATTATTGGCTTAGTTAATTTTTATTCTTAAATTTTTATGTTTATCATTTTGTTATTTTGTTGACATCAAATAGATTCAATAGTTACTCTACATGCATGATCAAAATGCTCATGAGATAAAAAAATCTCCTATAGTTTTAGTCTTCATAGGTATTACGTGTTGGTGTTTTTGCCTTTGGACTAGAAAAGATAGTCCCACATCGGCTACACCAAATGGTGAGTATCTCAATATAATGCATTGCTTGTGTTGAGGTGTGCACATGAGGTGTAGTGGGGCACAAGTTTGTGCCATGTGGAAGTATTTTCCTAGAAGGAAAAAGGATTAAATCCAACAAGGATGCAAGTTAATTTTTGTTGTGCGGACTCGGACTCGGACGCGGACTCCAAGATGTCTCGTGCATGCACGGGAGGGTTCGGGGGGTAGGCGTGGACTGGCACACTTCTATGCTGATTGTGGGATGATCTAAAATATCAAACTCTATTTTTGAGTATTGGTATTTTAGTCCCACATCGGATAGGAGAAGAGGTGAAGTCTCAACTCCACTCTATAAATAGAGCCCCTTGGCCTCCTTTGAAAGATGCACCAAGAAGAGAGTTGAGGGAGTCTGTTAAGTCCAGGAAGCCCGTTCAAGTCTCAAATATTGACTTACGAGCGTTCCAGAAGTTCTCCTGAACTTGCTGGTTCCTGGGAGCTTATCCGTACTGCGGGTATAGCTTTGAGCGCCGGTGTTCAACACCCCAGCGAGATCCGCTCTTCTTCTTCCTTCCTCTTTCTGTTGCCTTTGAGAATCTGAGACTCAACTGTTGTTGATCATCTCTTGTTGCCTTCGAGAAACCGCTATTGCAAATGCGATTCGATTTTTTTTTTAATCGTTTAGGCTACGCAATCAGCATTATTTGCATCTCTTTTTTAGGGATTGCAACTGCATTATTTGCATCTCTTTTTTAGGGATTGCAACTGCATTCTTTGCATCTCTTCTTAGGGATTGCAACTGAGTTTTTCCATCGATTGTTTGCAAATAGACTAACAATCTCAAAGCTATACGATTCGATGGAAAACACTCGTGCTTCGCTTGTCGATACCGGCTTTAACAAGTTGGAGAAATTCGACGGCGAACACTTCCAGATCTGGAAGCGAAAGGTGACTCTGAACCTTCAACTCGTGGATGTTGATCACGTGTTGGATGAGGAAGAACCAATCGTTCCAGCAACAGGATCTGCTGCTGTTCTAGCCGCTGCTACGAGCAAGCAGACGAAGTGGAAAAAGGATAACAGCATATGCAGGCTGCTGATCCTGAATTCCATGGAAGACTCTCTGGCCGAGTCCTACACAAAGAGGACTTCTGCCAAAGAGATCTGGGAGTCCGTGGGGAAGCTGTATGACGACGACGAGGCCCGGTCGAAGATGTTCATGGTTGAAAAATACCACAAATGGGTCTTTGAAGACGAGAAGACCATGCTGCCCCAAGTGAAAGAGTTCCTGAAGCTGCGCCAGAAACTGGAGGACGATAGCATGCCCCTCGTCGGCAAGTTCGTCGTTGGAGGGATCGTGGCAAAACTTCCTCCAGGATGGAGCAACATCTATGCAAGGATGCATAGGAAGAAGATGGAGATTAGCCTGGATAATCTCCTCAGCGAGATTTATGTTGAGGACGAGATGCGCTCTCAACAGAAGTTGGACACCCTGTCCAAGCAACTAGCAACGGCGAATCTGGTTCAAGCCACCAGAGAGAACAAAGGAAAGTAGGCGGCTTCTCACCACAAGAAGAAGGACTTCTCGAATCTGAAAGTGAAGGGTCCAGGATTCAAGCAACAGAAGTCCAAGTCCCATGTGACTTGCTTCAACTGTGGCAAGAAGGGTCACTATAAAAGTGAATGCAAGTCCAAGCCCAAAGAGCAAGGTGAGCCTAACAAGGTTTCTTTGGTTACTAATCAGGTTGCCATGATAGCACAGGTTGCAACTGTGGGGGCAGACTTGGACTGGTGGATAGACACTGGCGCGACATGTCATGTCTGTTCAGACAAGGACTGGTTCGTCTTCTATGAGCCTACTTCCGAGAAAGTCATGATGGCGAACCAGGCACAAGCTGAAGTACTGGGGATCGGGACGGTGGAGCTGAAGCTTACATCGGGGAACATTCTGACGCTTCAAGGTGTGAAGCATGTTCCTGCAATCGCAAAGAACCTGATCTCTGGGAGCCTGCTCTGCAACGCAGGCTTGAGGATGGACATCAATGCTGGCCAAATGGTGATGTCCAAGAAGGGTACTTTCTTCGGGAAAGCTTTTCAGACTGAAGGAATGTACAAAATTCAGCTTGTTGTAACCCAGCATAATAATGTCAATGCTATCACTAGTTTGAATTACTCTCTTGAGTTGTGGCATAATAGACTAGGACATGTTCATTGTAAGCGAATAAACAAAATGTCTAGTCTAGGACTTATCTCCAAGTGTGGGGGTAAGGTAGAGAAATGTGAGATATGTGCTCAGACGAAGATCACTAGGAAACCCTTCCACAGGGTCCATCGAAGCACAGATCTTCTGGAGTTGGTTCACTCAGATATCTGTGACTTCAAACAATTCTCTACAAAGGCCGGGATGAAGTATTTCATTACTTTCATCGATGACTTCTCCAAGTATGCCTTCGTCTATTTACTCAAATCTAAAGACGAAGCATTCGAGAAGTTCAAGGAGTTCAGGGCCGAGGCTGAACGGCAAACTGGACAACAACTCAAGAGGCTGAGGAGTGATCGAGGTGGGGAATATAGGTCTCATGAATTCTCATCATTCTGCAAAGAACATGGAATCATCAACGAGACGACGGCTCCGTATTCTCCACAATCCAACGGAGTAGCAGAAAGGAAGAACAGAACGTTGACAGAGATGATGAATTCTATGCTGTTGACTGCGGGTCTCCCAAAGTGCTATTGGGGAGAAGCTGCATTAACGGCCACTTTCATTCTGAATAGAGTGCCGTATGCAACTTCCGACATAACTCCTCATGAACTCTGGTTCAAAGTCAGACCCAACCTGAATGTCATTCGAGTGTGGGGGTGCCTGGCTTATGTGAAGCTCCCGGATCTAAAGATTCAGAAGCTGGGGACAAGGACTACTAAGGCGATCTTCCTGGGGTATGCCGAGAAGAGTGATGCTCGGAGATTCCTTGATATCGAGTCAAATCATATCATCGAATCTCGCGATGCTGAATATTTTGAAGAAAAGTTTGCAAGGCACAAGAACATTGTTCTCGCGGACATTCCGGAGAATAATGAGGGTGCGGAGCAGACAGAGATCTTTATCGAACCAGTAGTCCAAGATGGAGTTGTTGTCGAGGAGACACCAGCTGAACCAGAACTCGCTGAGCCGTCAACTAAGCGAGCGAGAAGGCCGAAAGACTTCGGAGATGACTTCGTCACCTATCATGTGGAAGCAGATCCGCTTACCTATGATGAGGCGATGAAGACCAGAGATGCTATATTCTGGAAGGAGGCGATTGACAACGAGATTGACTCAATCACCTCCAATAACACATGGGTATTGGTCGACCTACCAGAAGGAGCAAGACCCATCGGATGCAAATGGATCTTCAAGAAGAAGATGAAAGCAGATGGAACCATTGACAAGTTCAAGGCCAGGCTAGTGGCCAAGGGGTTTGCTCAGAAGCAGGGGATCGACTACTTTGACACTTATGCTCCAGTAGCTCGGATGACAACTATCAGATTGTTAATTGCTTTAGCAGCAATACACAAGCTGGTGATACATCAGATGGATGTGAAAACGGCATTCCTTAATGGCGAGCTGACCGAAGAGATCTACATGCAACAACCAGAAGGTTTTGTCGTCAGAGGTCTGGAAGACAAAGTCTGCAAGTTGATGAAGTCTCTGTATGGTTTGAAGCAAGCTCCCAAAATGTGGCATGAGAAGTTTGACAAGGTGATAAGGTCAAATGGCTACAGGGTCAGTGAAACAGACAAGTGTGTCTATACGAAGTTTGCTGACGGAAGAGGAGTAATCGTTTGTCTATACGTGGACGACATGCTAATCCTAGGTACGGATTTAAGCTGCGTCACAGAGACAAAGAAATTCCTCTCGACCAAGTTCAGTATGAAGGACTTGGGGGATGCCGACGTAATCTTGGGGCTCAAGATCATCCGGACAGGCACTGGAATAGCGCTGTCACAGTCTCATTACATTGAGAAGATGCTCTCTCGCTACGGGTATCAAGATCTTCCTATTATTGATACACCGTACAGGAGTGATCTGAAACTGGAGCCAAATTCGAAGGAGAGCGTCAGGCAGTTGGAGTACGCTAGCGTCATCGGAAGTTTGATGTACGCTACTACTGCCACAAGGCCTGACATAGCCTTTGCAGTGGGAATATTGAGTCGATTTACGAGCAATCCAGGCGTAAAGCATTGGAAAGCTGTGAAGCGTGTTATGAGATATCTCAAGAAGACTCAGACATATGCACTATACTACAGCGGAGATCCGTCAGTAGTGGAAGGCTTCAGTGATGCTAGCTGGTGTTCAGAGGTGGAGAGCGAATATTCCACAGGTGGATATGTGTTCGCCATGGGTGGAGCTGCTATATCGTGGAAGTCGAAGAAGCAGACTATGTTATCTCGCTCCTCCATGGAATCTGAATTCTTTGCATTGGACGCTGCAGCAGATGAAGCAGAGTGGCTTCGGGAGCTCATGTATGACCTTCCAATGGTTGGGGCTCAGATACCGGCGATTCCGATATACTGTGACAACCAGGCGGCAGCAGCAGTGGCATCAAATGAACTCTTCAACGGGAAGAAGAGGACTGTGCGGTTGAAGCACAGAGCAGTGAACGATCTCATAAAAAGGGGCGTCATTGCAGTGATCGATGTTCGGAGTCAGGAAAACCTGGCGGATCCGTTCACAAAGGGTCTCAAGCGTCAGCTGGTCGAGGACACAGCAAGGAAGATGGGCTTGAAGGCATTCTAATATTGTGTCATTATAATCCTATCAATAAATTTTATGTTATTGGTTCAAAGAGAAATCTACCAGATATCTAATTTTTTGATTCAAGGGAGGACTATTGACTGGAAAAATATTAGTTAACAGTGGGCACTTGTTCTGCGGAACATGTAAGGGTTTCGGACCCAGAACCACTGTTGTCTACTATGAATTTTCTACGGAAAATTGATCCTGTGAGAAGGATGGCATAATGCCTTAATGAGTTCTCAGACTGAGTGAAGGTCTGTTATGCTTTACAGGAAGCATGGTGGCGCAACAACCACAAAGGAGTGTTACAACTCCATGCTACAGTGGGGTGACTCCACCATGAGGTTCCCAGGTAGGGGTAATGCCTCGGCTTTGTTAGCCAAGTTACAGGCGGCGTAGCACCGCATATAGGCAGGTAGCCTAATGTTGCATAATAGTAATAAAGAGATGTAGGCAGCACTACAAAGAGGCCGGTGTCCTCATGTTACAGTGGCATGACACCACGATGAGGTACCCAGGTAGGGGTAAAGCCTCGGCTTTGCAAGCCATGTCATAGTGGCGTAACACCACAAGGGAGCGCAAGGCTTCATGCTGGGTAGTTTGGCACTACAAAGAGGCTTGAGACCTCATGCTACAGTAGTATGACACTACGATGAGGTTCCCAGGTAGGGGTAATACCTTGGCTTTGTCAGCCATGTCATAGCGGCGTAGCACCGCAAAGAAGCGCAATGCTTCATGCCAATGACTCTTTATATAGAACTCACCTATAGTGTATGGACAGAGATATCAGGCCGTCTCTTGAGGGTAAACTTGTAGACGCCCAAAAATTATACACTGAAACCAGGCTGGCACAAGGCCTTCAATGTGCAGCCAGAAGCACAGTTGATGTCACTATGTGAGTAGGAAGAATTGCAGTTATGGTGCAGAATTCAAGGCTTAGTCATTCTTGTATCATGCTGTTATTTAACCTATGCGGGAAGATTCAAGTCGTAGCGACATCTCTCCTAATGCATGATGGACAATCACTGTGGGGAACGCTCAACCCATATATTGAGATATGTGGGGGATTGTTGGTGTTTTTGCCTTTGGACTAGAAAAGATAGTCCCACATCGGCTACACCAAATGGTGAGTATCTCAATATAATGCATTGCTTGTGTTGAGGTGTGCACATGAGGTGTAGTGGGGCACAAGTTTGTGCCATGTGGAAGTATTTTCCTAGAAGGAAAAAGGATTAAATCCAACAAGGATGCAAGTTAATTTTTGTTGTGCGGACTCGGACTCGGACGCGGACTCCAAGATGTCTCGTGCATGCACGGGAGGGTTCGGGGGGTAGGCGTGGACTGGCACACTTCTATGCTGATTGTGGGATGATCTAAAATATCAAACTCTATTTTTGAGTATTGGTATTTTAGTCCCACATCGGATAGGAGAAGAGGTGAAGTCTCAACTCCACTCTATAAATAGAGCCCCTTGGCCTCCTTTGAAAGATGCACCAAGAAGAGAGTTGAGGGAGTCTGTTAAGTCCAGGAAGCCCGTTCAAGTCTCAAATATTGACTTACGAGCGTTCCAGAAGTTCTCCTGAACTTGCTGGTTCCTGGGAGCTTATCCGTACTGCGGGTATAGCTTTGAGCGCCGGTGTTCAACACCCCAGCGAGATCCGCTCTTCTTCTTCCTTCCTCTTTCTGTTGCCTTCGAGAATCTGAGACTCAACTGTTGTTGATCATCTCTTGTTGCCTTCGAGAAACCGCTATTGCAAACGCGATTCGATTTTTTTTTTTAATCGTTTAGGCTACGCAATCAGCATTATTTGCATCTCTTTTTTAGGGATTGCAACTGCATTATTTGCATCTCTTTTTTAGGGATTGCAACTGCATTCTTTGCATCTCTTCTTAGGGATTGCAACTGAGTTTTTCCATCGATTGTTTGCAAATAGACTAACATTACGTTATATATCATGGCTATACCATGTTTCATCCCACTGATTGCGTTATCAGACAACTCGGGATGAAACATATAATTCCATCGAAGCCACCATGTTTGAGCCGTGGTAGAGGTGCGCAACGCATTTGCAAGAACATGCTCTATATTTCATCGGCGACTCTGCATTCCAGACTTAAGACGTGGCACACATGTCTCAACAGATGGATGCTCGTAAGTTATTAAATAATTTAATTATAAAATTTAATTAAATACAAATGTATGTTATATATGCTCATACTTTTTTTTAAATGATGTAACACTCGATGATATTGCTTTTCCGACGTTGGTGGAGAGATCCTCTTATAAGCAACAAAGCTCAATTCGAGGAGTACCGGTTCTAGAATCAAGCTATAAATGATTCTACCTTGTGTACATTTTATGAATATACTACTAGAATGATATGCACTATTTATTTATTAATTAAATATGTTTCAGTATGAAAAATTTTTGTTTATTAAAATATTAAATATTGGTTCTTAGAGTGCAAGCACTCCAAAAACCAAGATAGTGATGTGGAAAATGGTTTTACAAGAATTTTTGGACAATATGCAAGCAGGGCAAGAACCATCGTTTTCTTGCAAGCAGTATTTGTAAGCGACAACCACGCCCCTAGGGTTAGGCAGAACATCACGAAAATGTCACGTCAGGCTGGTGATGGCACTTCTTGACAGGATGGCATGGACACTTCTTAACATGCTAGCTTTTGAAAAAGATTGTAGAAGACCATATGGCTTTCGAACGTAGTGCTTCTGAATGGAGAACTTTTGAATAGAGAACTTGTAAAACTTCTGAATGGAGAGTTTCTTAACATAGAGATATTAGGATAGTCCGTAGAGAAATGTGTAGAAAAAAGCTTTAATCCCCATCTTCAATTTAAAGCATCCAATATAGCGTTAAGCGAGCCGTTTAGAGTTGAATGTTGGCCAATGGTCGACAAAAAAATTGCAGAACAAATTGGCTTAATTTGTGCAAATTTTGCTAGTCTGTCCAAAATGTTGCTAAACATTTTAGCAAAATTTAATTATTCCATATAAAATTTTCTAGTACAAAACTATCCTTTTTATGCCAACACCCGTCAAAATCCTAACTGAGAAAATTTTCTCAAAATTCATTTCCAACCAAGTCTCAAATTAAAAAAAAAAAAACTCTTAAATTTTTTGAGGGAAGGATGTTGGATGTCAAATGAGGACTCAAAAATGAATATTCCTATATTATGCTATCTCAAAATTTTACATCTCAAATCCATCAATCCTCAAATAATAAACAACCATTATTTATTTCTACGTCAATTTATTTCTTTACAACTATTTAATATAATCATATACATTAATGTTATATTATTAATATTATTTACCGAGATAATATTATATTATTTAATATTATTTTATAATATTTATACAACTCCAATAGTGTTTTAGATTGTTTTAATTTGATATAATATTATTTTATAATATTTACCACTATTTAATTTGATATAATATATATATATATATATATATATATATATATATATATATATATATATATATATATATATATATATATATATATATATATATATATTATTTTATAATATTTAATATTATATTATATCTTTGTAACTATTTAATATAATATTATTTACCACCGTCCTAAAAGTGTCTTACTGTTTGAATTTCAATGTTGTTGTATTGCTTAAGCATTTTTAATTTCAATATTGTTGTAACATTTAGAATTTTTAATTTCAATATTGTTATTGGTTGCGTTATTTTAAATTTCGATGTACTTGTTTATGTTTGTATTTTAATTTAGAAAGTTTGATGTTACTCTATTAATTTCTGCTAAGCTATTTATATATTATTTTATTGATCAAATGAATCTAAAATACTAAGAACAAATATATTCAATATTAGATTCTATTTGAAGATCTCAACAAGAATATTTAATAGTATAAGTTTTATATTATTCATAATTATAAATTAGAAAATATGGTAAGTTAATTAAGTTTAGTGTTTGACATAATAGGATATATTAGTATTTAGCTACAACTTCGAGGGCAAAATGGTCCTAATAGTGGATCCTCAAAGTTGAGGATTCTCTCTCTCTTACCTCAAATTTGAGGATCCACCCTCCTTCCCTCAACAAATTTGAGAAAATTTTCATAATTTGAGACTTGATTGGAGATGGATTTTGAGGGGATTCCCTCAATTTGGGGTTTGGGGACTTACCGGAGATGGTTTAATAGAAGAGAGAGAAAATACTCAAATTTGAGGATCTCCTATTCATTACTATTTTACCCTCCAAGTTGTAACTAATTAGTAATATATCTTATATATGTTAAACACTAAACTTAGTTAAGTTACCATATTTTTTAATTTATAATTATAAATAATATAATAATTATACCATTAAAATATTCTGGTTGAGATCTTCCAATAGAATCTAACATTGAATATATTTGTTATTATTATTTTTTGTTTATTAGATTCATTAAATTAATAAACTAATACAAATAATTTGACAAAAGTTAATAGAATAACATCAAACTTTCTAAAACTAAAATACATTATCATAAAGAACACAAAAAAGTACTTCAAAATTTAAAATAGCACCACCAACAACACTGAAATTAAAAGGCTAAAGCTTGAAAGTTAGTGGGTTGAAGTTGAATAAACATTACCAAATAATTTTAGTAATAATAAATAATATAACTAATATCAAATAATATAATATTATTTTGGTAAATAGTATAAATAATATAATATCACATAACGTATATGATTATATTAAATAATTGTGAAGAAATGAATTTGTGTAGCATAAATAATAATTATATCATTTGAGGATTGATGATTGGAGATTTTCAGGATAGCATAATATAAGAATTGTTTTTTTTTTTTTTGGTTCTCAAATTGAGGAAATTTTTAAGGATGCATTGGAGACGGCCGTAGAACATAACTTACTTCCATGCATAGTCATATGCGTAGGGGTGAACATTATTCAATTTTGGACCAAAAATCGAACCGAACCGAATAAGAGGTTCGGTTCGATTTAAAAAAAATTCGGTTCGATTTCGGTTTTGAAAATACTAAATTTTTTTTATTTGGTTTCGGTTTCGGCTTTGGGTTTCAGTCCAAAACCGAAAAAGAAAACTTAATTACTACATGTATGTGTGTGTGTATACTATATATACATAAGTATTAATATATATGGGTATATACTAAATATATAGATATATACTATAGGTATATACTAAATATGTATAGGTATATTTAGTTATTATATATATCAACAAAAAAACAAAAAAATTAAAAATTGAATAAACCAAATAAACCGAAAACCGAACCAATTTAATTCGTTTCGGTTTGATTCGGTTTTAGGCCAATTCGTTTCGGTTTCGGTTTTGCTTATTCAGTTTCGGTCCAATTCGATTTTAGGTTATTCGATTCGGTTTAAACCGAATTAACCGAATGCTCACCCTTACATATGCGTAGTCAGCTAATTTGTTTTAGTATAGGATTGTCAAAGAAATTCACATGCACTCATCCATCGACTCAAATGGGAATGTTTAATTTATAGTTTCAAACTTGAAGGTTCCAAACTTTATTAATGGACTTTGAAACGAAATATTCTCTTACTGGGTTATTTACTAGGGATATTTAGTAATAGGGACTCACATATTATATATAAAAATTAGGATTTAGTCTCGAAAATACTTAATATAAAAATTTAGATATCGAAATTATTGTTCATTAGTCTATTTTAATAGTGATTTTAAGTAGAAGGGTAATGAGATGTATTGTCCCCCGTATAAAATGATAATAATAATATTCTGTTCCCAAGAGAAACGATATTGTGTTATATCCTAACCAGGGTCACCCCTCGGATTGAAATGCAATGTTAAATAAAATGTAAAAAATAATTACGAATACGGGACCAGAGTGAATATCTATGAAGGAATCACCATTTAAACCTAGTACCATGTCTTAGTGCTTAAACTTGCTTCTGGAACCGAGAGGACCTCAAACCGTGGTGAAGTAGAGAGTCCAGTAGCTGAGGGTGCTGGAATAAGTATTTGATGCTTTTAATCTCGGCACATGATATAATTGTCATATATTTAAAAAATTTACGCGCAGAAATTATAAGAAATTGTACCAAGAGAACAAAGTTTGAAAAAATTATGAAAAAGTATCAAAACGCTAAAATATAAAATCAAAATATCAAAAACCAAGACAAAATAAAATGATCAAAATTTGATAGCGCTCATATTCTATGGGTGTATAGGAGTCTGTCATGCCAATAGTTAGCATTCAGAATAAGATTTGTTTTATAATCACAGCACCAACCATTTCAATTCATAAAATTATACAAAATTTCATTAAAAAAAAAACCATGCAAATATTACGGATTTAAACACCACTATGTAATCAACAAGAACAACCAGGGGAAAAAACAAAGAAAATTAAAAGTTAGAACAATGCCCAAGGAACCGGAATTTGGAAGAGTTGGAATGACAGCGTTTATGAAAGTGAAGGCTAGCATTTATAGATTAGAATTGCAAACCCTAAGAAGATGGGTGGATTTGAATTACAAATCTACCCCTTTGCAACTTGGGCTGGGTTGTATTTTTAGTACATTCTTTTAAAAAAGAGAGGTTAATGTGTACTAACACGTAATGGCTTATCGGAAAACTATGAGAGTAATTAGTATTTACAACTGTTTTTTTTTTTCATTACAACCCACACACGTCCTTACGGTTGAGGGATTCGAACCCTGTCGGCCCCACCTAGTGTTTGCTGCTTTCCACATGAGGTACAAGCATGGACAATATACTGTTGTTTCATGTTTAACAATTTAAGAAGGCAATTTATGATAGAGGAAATTTGCATCTATGTGGTACACCGCAAGGGAAATATATTGCGAGACGATTTTCTAAAATATGAGTTTCAACCATCGAATTTCGAGCCGATTCAAGTGACAATTGTCCTGATTTTTGGAACACGGTCTCATGGCATATATGTGGATGTGTGGGGCCAGTTTCATGGAGTTTGAACGGTCGGATCTTCTGTATCAAAAGTTTCCCAATTCGGTCAAAAATATGAATAATGTCCCGATATATATGGGAAGCATGTATAATTTCTATTCAATTTTTGAATTGTTTTATTGTATTATTATGATACGACCTTCTTAATGAAGGATTGTATGGATTGGATCTGGTGGAACTCGTGGCCCGTGCACATACGTTTCCCTCAATAAGCGACTCCCGATTATCTATCCTATCACGTGTCGGGGCACATTCATATTTGTTTTCGTATATTCACGAATGTTTTCGAATACGTAAGTATCCTTTGTGTGAAGACGTTGTTGCATGGAGTTTCCTTATTATGACAACGTACTGTCATGACTGGCCAACTTATGGCAGGGCATTGATATCACGATTGATTATTTTCAGCATGAATAGTATTATTTTGTACTGTGCTCTATTAATATCGTATTGATCCTTTCAGTAGCTCGTCACAACGCACTCCTAGTTATTGTGATTCTAGTGATGTGGGATGCTAGCAAGTTTTATTCTATTGATTGCAATTGATAAATACTTTAGAGTCTTACACTTCTTCGAGGGAAAAACCTTATGTAGGGTGGATTCCTCGGCTGCCTATGGTCGAGAACATTCAAATAAAAGTATCAGAAATTAATAACTAGAATTGATCACCTAGAGCATCGGGATATGAGAATTCTAGGTTTCATACTATCCTGCTGGAGGGCTCCCTTATGGCTATGGAGTTATCTACAATGAGGGACACATTTTCAGCTCGCCATCGAGTGATGTACTATGTACTCTTACTATTATCACATCACAGTCGATCGTGCTTATTAGTACTAATATCTATTCATATACTACAACAAAAAGACCTATTAATGACGCTCGACAAGGAGTTTTAATGACGGCTGATACATAAGCGTTATCAAAGTTGAGAAATACCTTTTTTCTATGACGGTTTGGGCTAATTCTGGACTTTTTATAACGTTTATGAAACAAAACGTCATTAATATTTTAGAGCGTGGCAAACTGGTAATTCCTTCACTGTATAAAAGCTCAGTGGGAGAGAGAAAATTTATTTCTCATCCATTTTCTAACCGAGAAGCATCTCTCATCCTCAAACCTTTTCTCCCCCAATTTTCAACCCTAACCTTTATTACTCCGGCGATGGGCTCGACTACGTAGCAACCCTTCGGCGACTGAGCTATCGGTGTAGAGCCACCACTTCGGTAGCGTGTTCCAGCGACGTGCGCCTCATCTCGACGATCGATCTTATCTCGACGAGCTATCGGTGCAGAGCCTCCTAGACGCGCAGGTCGACGCGGTGTTCACCATGGCGGGGCAGCTCGGGTTCGGCGACGTCAGGGTGGTGGTCTCGGAGACCGGGTGGCCGTCGCGGGGCGACGACGACCGGGAGGTCGGGACGGGGCTGGAGAACGCGGAGGCCTACAACGGCAACCTCATACGCAGGGTCCTGTCGGGGAATGCCGGCACCCCGATGAAGCCGTCTCCTCACCACTCCTAGCGATGAAGTCAGGGGTGATTCCAACCCTTCGCGGCCTCCATCACCATGAGAGGTTCGACAAATGACAAGAGCGTTGGTCGTGTCGGGGTACACGGGACGTGAGACACAGAAATCTTCGCATCAGGGTTCCAGGTTTGTCTTCTCTTCTCATCAAAAACCTAATTTTTAGGATTTAGACTTAGTTTGATTATTGTTTAGAATTTGATTATCTTGTTGTAGTTGGCCCTATATTTTGATTTGTAAGGGTTAGGAATAGGCACCGATAGAGGAGATATTCTGGAGGAGAAGGAGAAGGAGGAGGAAGCAGAACCCCCAATTTCTATATCAAACACAAGGAAGAAGACTAAAAAAAGAATAAAGAAGGAAATGCTACTGACACTAGCAGCAAGAAGAGAAACAAGAAGAGGCAGAAGGCGGAGCTTTCGCAAGAGGAGCAGCTGAAGAAGAAGCAGAGTAGGAGGACGACCGACGACGGGCTGACGATCTACTCCACTGAGGAGCTAGGTTTCGGTAAACCAGACGCCGGCGGGACCGCGCTGTGTCCCTTTGACTGCGATTGTTGCTTCTGATCCCAAAATCTTAACAAGGTTTTCTCTCCTCCTATTATTTTTATCAGATTTCTAGGTCACAGATTATTTTATTTACAAACATATTCTGGTCTTCATCAGCATATTTGTAATGTGTTCATATTCTCCCCAAAATTTTATTTTTCCATGCTCTTCTTCTAGAGCTAGTGAAGAGCCATTTTCCCCCATTTCTTCACAGCTCGAGGACCTCTCTCTGAAGGTAAATATCCTTCTGCTCCTCTCTTCATAATATAATTCTTCTTGTTCTCACAGACATTAGCAGGTTTCCGTCATGACTTGCCGACGACATCAATATTTGGTCACCGACATCAGCAATCTCGTACGGTGGCCCCCGACACCAACATCAGGGTTACTCCCCTACATCAGCAGGTTTCCGTCACTAAGAATTAATTCTTCTTCTTCTTCTTCTTTGATGATTTCTTATTTGATGAATTAATTCTTGTTCACTTCTCTAATAATGCATGTTTAATTGGAAAGATGTGTTACATATTTAATTGGAAAGACATCAGCAGGTTTATGCAAACTCTTTTGAGAGTAAATTATTTTGTCATATTATGATAGAGACTGTCCTAGTAAGCTTTTTTTTGGCTAATTCTGTTTGGTATGGCACTTGGTCAATCGCATTGTAGTTGAGATCGTTAGTGATATTTTGGTTGATTGTAGTTGTAATTGGAATTAATTTTGTTTAGTTTTTTCCTATTGATAATGAACATGTATTTTATGCATGGAAATTATGCTTCACAAACCATACGTGCAAGCACCTTTCTTTGCACAGAAATACAACTGAAGAATCGATTCATCGTCCAACATTTTTTTTTCCATATTCTCATATATTTTCAAGGCATTAGTTAGAAAGATTCATCTTCTATCTTTTCTTCTTATATTTTCATATTTATTCAAGGTAGAGGAAGTCCAGGGAGGCGCTGGTGGTGGCGAGTGGCGACGTTGGAGAAGTATGTGGGGATCATGGATGGAGGAGCACTACATCCTATTTCCAGGGCCTCAAGGTTTTTTCTTTCTTTCTTTTCAATCTGTCATTCTTATGTTTGATGAAATGTGTCATAGAGTCATAGAGATTGAGTTCATAGAGATTATGTTTTATACGAATAAATGTTATAACTTATTATTAGTTTTGAGTTAGTGTTAGCAATTCACAAAAATTGTGTCATAGAAATTGAGTTCATTTGTTCAATTAAGTTGCACATCACGTCATAATACAATGTATCATTATCTAATAATGATAGAAAGCAAATGAAGAATTGCTGCAAAAAAAAAGAAGGATTGGTATTGAAAAGCCCAAATGGCTCCAACTTCAGATATATAGGACCTATGAGTGAATGTGGATTCCACAACCACTCCACACCTCAAAAATAGAGAGAAGAAAGAAGACCAAAGAAAGAAGGTTCTACTTACTTGTAACACCCAATTTTCCAGATGAGAGTATTTTTGAAATTTTGTAATTATAATTATTATTTATTGATATTTATTTCACATTATGATTTTTGGTGATTTTTAATAATTTTTAAACTATTTAAAATCTGGTTTAAGTCATGACTTGTAATTTTGATGTGCTGCCAGTGAAACCCTAGAGACTGCACGACCTAGAGCCTATCCATGTCATTAGGATATTTTAATTATCATTTTTAGCCTAGGGGTATTTTGGTCATTTTGACTTATTTGAATTATTTGGTGATTTGTTGAATTGGTGAGTTCTAGGTTGACTTGACTTGTTGAGACCTAGTGAACTAGTCTAGAAGCTAACCCTAGCCATGGTGACCCTAGTCTAACTTAGGTTAACCTACTTTTAGTCATTAGAAACTAATTTTAGAATGAGGGGATTTGGTTTAGTGAATTTAAGTCATGGTTTATGATTTCATGAAATGACTTATGGCTTAATGATTTATTTGATCATGACTTGGCCCATGGCCCATAACTAGAAGCCCTAACCCTAACCAAACCCTAAATGACTAGACATAGGGATCCCCACCCTATATAAATACTTATTCTCTAGGGTTTGCCTCCTTCTTTATTCATTTCAACATTGGAAAAAGAAAGGTATTTATTCCTCTTCCAAAAATCTCCATAAATCCATTTTAATTCCTTTTTAATCCTAGTTTCTTGCATTAGAACCTAATTTTCTTCTATTTTCTGAATGTGGAATTTAATCCCAGCTTTGGGACAATTTTGGAGCTTTTGCCATCAAGAGGAAGAACCCCCCATTTGAAGCTTTCCCAAGCTTTTTGCACACATAGGTAAAATCCTTTAAATTGATTTAAATTTTGGTTTTCTTTATATGTAGGACTAGATCTAGGAGTTCCCTAGGTGTCTCTAAAATTTGGGTGGAATTCCTGTCCGTTTGGTGTTCGTATCGGACACGTGTCATAGTGTCTCCTAGGTGTTTGATGAAATGCTTGAATGAAATGAATATTGTTAATTTTTAAAACAAATTACATGGTCGTGTAGCCCTATATATGGGGATTAATTTTATATATGACAGAGTCAATTTTTGGGAAATTTTTGTGTCCAAAAGGGATACGGACACGCAGCACGAGACCCCCGTACTGTGCCCTGCTACCACCTACTGTTTTCTCACTACACACACCACTTGGACACGTGCAAATTGGCACGGGGGTGGGGGCAGACACTGTCAGGACCCTCCTAAAGTTTCACAGCATTTCGTGTCGTGTCGGACACGGAAATGAGGCCGCACGAGTTTTGTACTGGTCTACCTCCGTGTGAAAACGCATATTGATACGCACGTTTAAACACGACACGGGGACACGTTGACACTGTGCAGGGTGACACATGTGTAGCCCTATGTGGGGCGAACACGTGGGCACGAGCACGAGTCGTGTTGTGCCCTGTGTCGCGTGCACGAGGCCGTGTCCTCGCTGCACGAGGCTGTCTGTGCAGATTTTCGAAACACTGTATGTTTCGCATTTTGGACACGTTCGTGTCAAGTGTTTGGACACGATACAACTTGTGACACACCCACACATGTGCATGATTTCTTACCAACCCTTTATTGGTCACATTAGCATGATTTGATAGTTCGAAATTCATTTTCCCCATAGTTCTGATACATACTGTGCAGTTTTGAATTTCCGAACTTAAATCCTATTTTTTAACTGATTTTTCTGATGTTTAATCACTAGATTAATTCCTATACATGTGTATTAAACTATTGCAAGGCTGATTGTTGGTTAGTGTGGGGCCTATAGGTTTCGAATCAAATTTTGATTGATGGACTGCTCTTTGAAACAGTCTACTGATACTATCAAAATCCTGAAATGAAAGTTCATTACTTTGATACCTGAGATTAGATTAGATTTGATTTGATTAATATATTGTATGTATACATTGAATTCATCTGTTAGCTAAGAGTAAAACTATCATTTTCCTGAGTTTATGAATGAAACACTGAGACTTAAACCTGAGTAATTGGGGAAAACTGTTTGTGCATTCTCTAAACACTGAAACCTGAAGGATTCTCCTATAAGTCAACTAAAATGATAAATGAATACATGAACTGTTAATTAATGACCTGAGATTGACTCACTCACTATCCTCTTCCACATTGAACTATTGTACACATGTATACATACACAACTACACTAAAATTTGAGATTTTATTCCTACACATTTCTGAGAATGATATGTTAACTATGGGTTTATTTTCTGAGATGTTAAACTGAAATGGGGATGGTTATGTTAACTGAAATATGAGCCCTGCTAGGACTGATACATGTTCATGGATTCTGATTTCTGAATAAAATTGCCATGTTAATTCAAGTACACTGGTTCCTGTTATCCATTACACTAATTTATGCATATGCACAGTTTTGTATTTCGATTTCATTAAATGCATGATTATATGAAGAATGTTAACCTGTAAATCCAATATCAAAATCTGAGTTGACACCTATATTTCACATACTGAAATCTGAACCCCCAAACTCCCTTGTATCCCTCTATCAACAAACACTTTTGCACACTAAAATCTGAGAATTGGGAATGGTATGGACACTCACATGCTCACACAAACACACAAAATTTGATTCCAGTCACTTAAACACACACAACCTGTCCAATTCTTTATTGTTAGTCTTCCAAATGCTCATATATGTGACCAATTACTTGAACATCAAAATCAGCTTACATCTCATTAGAGTTCAGTCCCTGTATCACATTACAGTTCATATATTCATGTACCACATTCCATAACATACACTAACCTATTTCACATCTCACACATGTTCCCCTCTCACATTTTTCCCTTCTTGCATACCTATATACATGTATAATATTACCTCATACTATGCATATTTGATTCTATAGGTTGTATAGTGGTATGGATATAGAAATGTATGTTTGGTGACTTGTATGACTTGAGAATGTATGTACACAAAATAGGCATGAATAATGTGGTATATAAATATATAAATAAGTTTGATGCTTGTGTATGAAATATGTGTAAATAGTAGGTTGACAGCTTGTATAGCATTGTGATGCTATATGAATGCTAGCCTAGGCTTGGTTAGGCCTAGTGAGACTTGTTAGATTTGTTGGGGCTAGGACTTGACTTAGAGTTGACTAAAATGTTGACTTGGGTTGACCCAGAGTTGACCAAGTTTGAATTGGACCTAGTTTGACCTAGATAGTTGATCAGGGTTGACTTAGAGTTGACTTTGACCTAGAATTGACTTAGAATCATGTAGATTGTATCATAAACTTCATTTACCTTGTTTTAAACACATTATAACCCATATTTCTCTATTTAGGACATTGTGACTCCGGTGCAGACATCTGATATTTTATTACTCTTTTCAGAGTATCAGGCGAGTACATTCTCTGATAGTTCTCTCATTTATTTTTCAATTACTGTACTTCAGTTCTAGTTAGCTGTATGTGATTCTCTGTTACAAACACGTATTTTTATTTCTGAATCCATGTATACGACACACATACTTACTCGTCTTACCTCTATTCTTCGAATCACCATACGAATCACTATTCGAACCACCTATTCGTATCTTCATTTATTGGTTGGACTTGTATTCGTCTTATGTGTCGGATTTTGGATTCATTTGTATTAGATGGACGGGGAAATACTTGATTAGACATATGAACATTCCCATTATTCGAACTACCCCCTGTGAATAATATTCAAACGATAGCCATTCCACACCCGGCCAGGTGTGTGATGTGCCGGATTTACCCTTAGCCGTTTACATGTCTAACTAAGTATTTTAAAACTCACTTGGAGAATTTATTCGAATCATTATTAGAACATCATGTGAATCACTGTTCGTATCACCTTATTCGATTCACCTTATTAGAATAATGATTAGAATTACATTCGACTCATCTTATATTAGACTCACATTGGAATTACACTCGACTTATATTTGACCATCTGAACTCATTATGTTACTCTAGTTCAGCTAGATCTTATTTTACAGTCTTCGTTGCTACGATTCTTCTCTTGTTTAGTTATTTTCTTTCCTTGCACTTTATTTGTCTTTCTTACCATCACCTGAATATAAACTGCCATATTCATCAATACAACTATCTATAACTGCTTTATAGTTCTCTGTCATTTACTTGGAATTTCTTGATGAGTTGTACTCATTTCTGTCCTGACTGGACCTGTTGAAAATATTACAGATGCTTGCCCTGAGGACATTTGCCCCACTTGCCTTGGAGCAGGAGACGGCTTAGCTACCTTTGACCCCGACACTCAGGAGTGATCGGGAGACTAGCTAGTAGACTTGGTTTAGTTTTTATGTTTTAGAACTTGAATTGTAATAACTCGAGATACGAGTTTGTATTTGAGTTTGTTTGAGATATTATTATTTAGTAGTTATAAATGTTGTTATTTAGTTTTTAGTTATAAACTTCTGTGTTATCTTATCGTGCTTAGACTGTGATTGAGATTTCATTATATCTATACTTGTCCTTCGTTCGGAGTTGAGATATTGACATGTACATTATATAATTGCATGAGTTGTTGATTAGATAGTAACCTAGGACAGCGTTCTACCGCCGACACTGCGGCGTAGGCTGGACGTACCTACTTCTCGTGCCCTTACTCTAGGGTGCGGGTCGTGACACGTTTTTAGTGGTGGCCCATATAGGTCGAGAGTCGTATTAGTACGATATCGTGGTAGTACGACGATTTAGTTGTACTGCTGCGAGCCTGCGATAGGATTGAGAGATAGGCTTTACCGGAGAGGCAGTCAATCACAGTTAGGACTACTTGAGAAGATTCCTGGGATGATCCTTGAGAATCTCATTATAAACTATCTCGAAATTTGATTCTGACAGTATCTGTCTATCTTCCTTGTTCATCGTTGAATTTGATTCTTGGTATTCATTATTGACTTGATTTTCTACCAAGATAACATTATGGGCTAGGTCGCCTCAGTCATGGAATCTTGAGTCTTCTACAGCCATATCAGCTGGTTGGGCGATGAGATAGAGTCTGATTTTGGATATATTTCTCGGGTGTAGAAATTTAAGGTTTTCACAGCCAAGCTAGCGGCAATACGAAAATTTTAAATACCATGATTCTAGAGGTATGTACATTAGTTGTGGACTCTATGGATTATCGCAGCCATACTTACTGGTGTGACGAGGATTTTGGTAACATGGTTCTGGATAGACGGGTATGATTATCAGATTGCAGGATAGATACCATATATATGGTGCCCTAGTATAATTGAGTGGAATATCAGGGTGGATATTACTTGAGTGTCATGGATTAGATAGAGGGAGCTAGGCCACCTGTAGCACAGCACCGTGCCCCGCACCATCAGAGGGATACACCCCAGAGGGGCAGGGCTTTTGTGCTGATAGTCGAGTAGACCGACGCTACGGGTGACGGATTTACAGGTCTGTCCTTCCTGTTCTTCTTTCCATCTTGTTGTGTGAGTTCATTAGTACCTGTCAGGATGTTTGTGCTGGGATAGATAGTATAGTGACCCTGATCAAGATCGTGATATCATGACCAGTAGGATTGTGTAGCATGTTAACTATCGACCTTGATTGTTGGGGGTTTGACCTAGTAGGGGTACGATCATCTTAATTTTGAAGACGAAATTTTTCTAAGGAGGGTAGGATTGTAACATCCAGTTTTCCAAATGAGGGTATTTTTGAAATTTTGCAATTATAATTATTATTTATTGATATTTATTTCACATTATGATTTTTGGTGATTTTTAATAATTTTTAAACTATTTAAAATCTGGTTTAAGTCATGACTTGTGATTTTAATGTGCTGCCAGTAAAACCCTAGAGATTGCACGACCTAGAGCCTATCCATGTCATTAGAATATTTTAATTATCATTTTTAGCCTAGGGGTATTTTGGTCATTTTGACTTATTTAAATTATTTGGTGATTTGTTGAATTGGTGAGTTCTAGGTTGACTTGACTTGTTGAGACCTAGTGAACTAGCCTAGAAGCTAACCCTAGCCATGGTGACCCTAGTCTAACTTAGGTTAACCTACTTTTAGTCATTAGAAACTAATTTTAGAATGAGGGGATTTGGTTTAGTGAATTTAAGTCATGGTTTATGATTTCATGAAATGACTTATGGCTTAATGATTTATTTGATCAGGACTTGGCCCATGGCCCATAACTAGAAGCCCTAACCCTAACCAAACCCTAAATGACCAGCCGTAGGGATCCCCACCCTATATAAACACTTATTCTCTAGGGTTTGCCTCCTTTATTCATTTCAACATTGGAAAAAGAAAGGTATTTGTCCCTCTTCCAAAAATCCCCATAAATCCATTTTAATTCTTTTTTAATCCTAGTTTCTTGCATTAGAACCTAATTTCCTGCTATTTTCTGAATATGGAATTTAATCGCAGCTTTGGGACAATTTTGGAGCTTTTGCCATCAAGAGGAAGAACCCCCATTTGAAGCTTTCCCAAGCTTTTTGCACACATAGGTAAAATTCTTTAAATTGATTTAAATTTTGGTTTTCTTTGCATGTAGGGCTAGATCTAGGAGTCCCCTAGGTGTCCCTTAAATTTGGGTAGAATTCGTGTCCGTTTGGTGTCCGTATCGGACACGTGTCATAGTGTCTCCTAGGTGTTTGATGAAATGCTTGAATGAAATGAATATTGTTAATTTTCAAAACAAATTACATGGTCGTGTAGCCCTATATATGGGGATTAATTTTATATGTGACTGAGTCAATTTTTGGGGAATTTTCGTGTCCAAAAGGGACACGGACACGCAGCACGAGACCCCCGTGCTGTGCCCTGCTACCACCCACTGTTTTCTCACTACACATACCACTTGGACACGTGCAAATTGGCACGGGGGTGGGGACAGACACTGTCAGGACCCCCCTAAAGTTACACAGCATTTCGTGTCGTGTCGGACACGGAAACGAGGCCGCATGGGTTTTGCACTGGTCTGCCTGCGCGTGAAAACGCACGTTGATACGCACGTTTAAACACGACATGGGGACACGTTGACACTGTGCAGGGCGACACATGTGTAGCCCTATGTGGGGCGAACACGTGGGCACGAGCACGAGTCGTGTCGTTCCTTGTGTCGCGTGTACGAGGCCCTGTCCTCGCTGCACGAGGCTGCCTGTGCAGATTTTCGAAACACTGTATGTTTCGCATTTTGGACACGTTCGTGTCCAGTGTTTGGACACGATACAACTTGTGACACACCCACACATGTGTATGATTTCTTACCAACCCTTTATTGGTCACATTAGCATGATTTGATAGTTCGAAATTCATTTTCCCCATAGTTCTGATACATACTGTGCAGTTTTGAATTTCCGAACTTAAATCCCATTTTTAACTAATTTTTCTGATGTTTAATCACAAGATTAATTCCTATACATGTGTATTAAACTATTACAAGGCTGATTGTTGGTTAGTGTGGGGCCTATAGGTTTTGAATCAAATTTTGATTGATGGACTGCTCTTTGAAACAGTCTACTGATACTATCAAAATCCTGAAATGAAAGTTCATTACTTTGATACCTGAGATTAGATTTGATTTGATTAATATATTGTATGTATACATTGAATTCATCTATTAGCTAAGAGTAAAACTGTCATTTTCCTGAGTTTATGAATGAAACACTGAGACTTAAACCTGAGTAATTGGGGAAAACTGTTTGTGCATTCTCTAAACACTGAAACTTGGGGGATTCTCCTATAAGTCAACTGAAATGATGAATGAATGCATGAACTGTTAATTAATGACCTGAGATTGATGTTAACACAAAGTCACAGTCAACCAAATATTGATAACATTGACTAAATAATACTTGTGATAATTCAATACGACACACAACGACTATATTCTGCTCAAGCCAGACGACAGCTCAGTTGTGGAAATACAAGTCATTTTTGTATCTGTATTTTTATATTTTATTGAGGCTAGAATGATTGTAAGCTGAGTTATGCTGGGCTCTTGAGACTCAACCCACAACCCATCCAAAATCCATAAAGCTCCACATCCAAACTTAGCCCATTGGACCCTTGGACCAGTTCTGTGCTCTGGAGACAGAGTTCGGGCCGAACTCTGCCTCCACACAGAATTTGGGCCGAACACTGTCCCCTAAAAATCAGTACCCTAATTTTTAGGGTTGGCTGGTTGCTAGTTGTCCAACGGCCAAATTTTTGAAAACTCCTACCAGAATTTTGGCCGAATTCTGCCTGTTAAAAACCTATAAATAGGCCAAGAATTCTCTCATTTTCAATCATCCCATCTTCTCTTCTCTTCTCTTTTAAGCTCAATATAAGTCATACCCTTCTCATCTACTAGCCACAAGTTTCCTAAGTCTCGAGTGCTCAGCATCTCTCAGTTAGGAGTCTTGTGCAAGAGTTCAAGAAGTAGCTTGGAAAATTCCAAGCATCGCCACTGCGATCCATTGTAAGAAGTTGACGTGCTCTTCTGAAGTAAAGGCACGGGATGTAACTACTATTTCACAAATAGTGAATTTAATCCTGAGCTAGAGTTCTCAGGCCTGGACTAGTCCTCCACGAGGGAAACCAGGTTAAAATCGGCTGTGTTTGCGTATGCTCTCTTGTTCATTATTTATTTTCCGCATTTACTCTGATTATTTTTAGATCGTGAAAGAGTTGATTTTTTAATTGGTTATTATTGCTATAACTCTATTCACCCCCCTCTAGAGTTGCCATCTGTTCTTCAATTGGTATCAGAGCTCTGTTCTCTTTACAAAGACTTACATCCTAGAGCTGATCCATGGCAACCACACAATCCTTGATTTTCAATCACGGTGAAGGACAGTCCACTCATAGGCCTCCCCTATTTGATGGAACTAACTACACGTATTGGAAAACAAGGATGAGTTTTTATCTCAAGTCGCTAGACTTTGACCTGTGGACTATCGTCACTGACGGTTACAAAAAGCCCGCCAGAATAGTTGTCAATGGCGATCTCGTTGAGAAATCACATGACAAATATTCTGACAAGGAGAAGAAACAGGCAAGTCTAGACGCGAGAGCTATTAATGCTTTATTCTGTGCTATAGACAGGAATGAGTTCAACAGGGTTTCTACATGCACCACATCCCACGAAGTTTGGAAGCTTCTAGAAGTGACGCATGAAGGAACCACCCAAGTCAAGGAATCAAAGATAAGCCGTCTCACTCAAGAATACGAGGCTTTCAAGATGAAGCCAAACGAGACGATCACGCAAATGTTCACAAGATTCCTCGACATCATCAACCCCCTGTCTTCGCTTGGGAAGCAAGATTCAAATCACGAGAAGATTCGCAAGTTACTTAGGGGACTACCAAAAGTTTGGAACCCTAAGGTGACAGCCATCATAGAAGGAAATGATCTCACAACCATGTCTATGGAGACCTTGATGGGAAAGCTAATGACTCATGAGCTTGACCTCAAGGACTTCGAAGAGCCTGCTCCTAAGGCTAAGGAGATTGCACTCAAAGCTCACCGACGGAGGGCTGAACCCGAAGAGACGGATGACGACAACTCAGAGGACGATGATCAAGCCCTCATGGTTCGCAACTTCAAGAGATTCCTTCGCTTCAATCGAAGAAAGAAGGAACCACAAGAAGGTGAAGAAGAAGAGCCAACTTGCTACGGTTGAAAGAAGACGGGACACGTCCGAAAAGACTGTCCTTTCTTAAAGAAGAGCAACCGCTATGAGAAGCCACATAAGAAGACCTCCTCAAAGAAATATGCCAACACAAGCATTTGGCATGAAAGCGAAGCTAGTGACTCCGAGGAAGAAAAGAACTCTCCTCAAGATATGGCTAATGTGTGCCTAATGGCGACGTCCGACAAGGTATCAAACGAAACTCTTGACGACTTCACTTTTGATGAACTTGGCGATGCTTTCACCGATTTACTTAGTGACCATAAAAAGGTCATTGGTAAATACAAATAAGCCAAGGACAAAATCAAAAGTCATAAAGTCGAAATACAAAGACTTTCTCTATTACTTGATAATATTAGAGACAGTACACCCACGGATATCAGTGATGAGGTATCTAAGCTTAAAATAAGCTTACATGATGCCGAGGCACGTATTGAGCAACAAACACAAGAAATCACAACACTCAACACGGAGCTTACAGAAGAAAAGAGCAGACATAAGATTACTATTACTAAGATGCATGGTTTGAATGCTAAGATTACTGAATTGCAAGCTGTCTCTAAGAAACTAGAGACTAAGTTGGGAAAACAGGTTGCTCAACCTCAAACCCAATCACATGAGACACACACAAAGCATGACACAACTCATACTAGCCAACCACGTCATCCTCATGCTGCTCACAATCATGCTTACATATACACACACTTTCACAAAGGACACAAACCACATGCACGTAGAAATAATCATCATATGTCACATAAATATCATGCTACACATAGATACAGTGATCACCATGTTGCACAAAGACACAATCAACATCACTCCACATATAAACAATCTCATCATACCATGCCATATAGACAATCTTATCATGCCATGCCATATAGACAATATCATCATGCCATGCCATATCAACAATATCACCATGCCACTCCACATAGTCATCATCACCATACTGAATCTACATATCATCACACTTCTCCTCATTTTTCTGCTTATATACATCATCAGCATGCTCCTAATGTAAATTGGAATGCGACATGTACTTATTGCGGTTTACATGGACACATTTCACCACAATATAGAATTAGAAGATTAGTAGATAGAAAGATATATGCATGGTTTCCAAAAACTAACTCTTCAGGACCCTCAAGAACTTGGGTACCAAAGGTCACATCTACTCTTGATGTAGGTGGACCTTCCCTCCTCAACTAAGAGTAAGTGGATTCTCGATAGTGGATGCTCACGGCATATGACGGAAGACGCACATCTTTTCGCATCACTATCGATGAAGAGAGGAGGATATGTATCCTTCGGTAATAACCTAAAAGGTTATATTATAGGTAATGGTATAATTGGTTATCCTCCCTCTCCCGTAATAAAGGATGTCTGCCTAGTGACCGAGTTAAAGCATAACTTGCTCAGCATCAGTCATCTTGCTGACCATGGTTATGATATTAACTTTGGACAAAACAAATGCCTTATTTATGATAGGTCAACAGGAGACATTGCTCTTGAAGGGGTAAGAGAGGATAATATTTATATTTTCTATTTGTCTGGAAATACTAATAATGCAGGTAGATGCCTATATGCTCATAAAGATGAACGACTACTATGGCACCAGCGCCTTGGTCATGCCAATATGGATACTATATCCAGGCTATCGACCAAGAAGCTAGTTAGAGGCTTGTCCGATATTACATTCAAAAAGGACACCGTATGTGCCGAATGTGAGTTGAATAAGACAACCAAGTCATCTTTTCATTCCATAAACTCTGTAAGCACTAGTAGACCCCTGCAACTACTCCATATGGATCTATTTGGCCCTAGTAGAGTAGCCAGTCTTGGTGGAAAACTCTATGCCTTTGTTATTGTTGATGACTTTTCAAGATTTACTTGAGTTTTTTTTTTACTTATAAAAGTGATGCTATTTCAGTTTTTAAGATTTTTGTCAAGAAAGTTCAAAACGAAAAAGGCTACATGATTACTCGAATCTGAAGTGATCATGGAGGCGAGTTCGAAAATTCTGATTTTAAAAAGTTTTGTGATTCCAATGGATTTGATCATAAGTTTTCTTGTCCAAGAACTCTCCAACAAAATGGTGTTGTGGAGTGGAAGAATAGGACTCTTGGCGATATGGCTAGAGTCATGTTGAACAAGTTTTTACTTCCGAAATACTTTTGGGCTGAAGCTGTCAGTACAGCATGCCATATTTTAAATAGGGTACTTATTCGTCCTATTACGAAAAAACACCCTATAAGCTTTGGTTCGGGAGAACCCCAAATGTTTTTTATTTTAGAGTTTTTGGCTGTAGATATTTTATCCTTAACACCAAAGACAACTTAGGCAAATTTGATGCCAAAGCTGACGATGGTATTTTCCTTGGCTATGCTGCCAAGAGTAAGGGATATAGAGTTTTTAACAAACGCTCATTAATTGTGGAAGAGTCTACCAATGTGACTTTTGATGAAGATAACAGTGCAGCAGCTACTCTTGATGATGATGTTGAGCCATCAACGTCTACTCCAATGAACACCACAACCGAAACAAATTCTTTGGAAAGCTTGCCTAAGAAATTCTCTTTCAAGCCATCACATCCAGAAAATTTGGTAATCGGTGAGGTTTCACGAGGAGTAACTACTAGATCATCATTAAGAGACTCTATTGCTAGCACTGCCTTTATTTCACAAATTGAGCCTAAAAATATTTTAGAAGCTTTCAATGATGAATTTTGGATTTCTGCTATGCAAGAGGAACTCAACCAATTCGAGAGGAGCCAAGTATGGGAACTTGTTCCTAGACCGGCTAATCACTCGATTATTGGTACTAAATGGGTTTTTAGAAACAAAGTAAATGAAGATGGTTCAGTCACACGCAACAAAGCTCGTCTAGTAGCCCAAGGATACAACCGAGAGGAAGGTATCGACTACGATTAGACGTATGCTCCTGTTGCTAGATTAGAATCCATTCGGATGCTTTGTGTATTTACAAAATTTCAAAATTTTAAATTATTTCAAATGGATGTTAAAAGTGCTTTCTTGAATAGTTTTATTAAGGAGGAAGTTTATGTAAAACAACCCCCTGGCTTTGAAAATCACAAATTTCCCGACCACGTGTTCAAGCTAAAGAAAGCGCTATATGGTCTCAAACAAGCCCCTAGAGCTTGGTATAAACGGCTAAGCAACTTCTTGCTTGAGAAAGGTTTTTCAAAAGGGAAAATTGACAATACACTTTTTATAAAGTCTTTCAAAGACACTATTCTTTTAGTACAAATATATGTAGATGATATTATTTTTGGTTCTACTGATGAAACCCTTTGTCAAGATTTTGCCAAGTGTATGCAGACCGAGTTTGAGATGAGCATGATGGGGGAGCTCAACTACTTTCTTGGACTGCAAGTCAAACAAATGTCAAATGGAACCTTCATCTGTCAGTCAAAGTATACAAAGGACATGCTAAAGAAATTCGACATTGATAACATCAAACCAATCAGCACTCCTATGGCTACTTCAACCAAACTTGAACCAGATGATAGCGGCAAACCCGTAGATCAACGTAAGTATCGAGGTATGATAGGCAGTTTACTCTATCTTACTGCTAGTCGCCCTGATATAATGTTTAACGTTTGCCTATGTGCTAGATATCAAGCGAATCCTAAGGAATCACACATGACCGCAGTTAAGCGTATCTTTCGATACCTTAAGGGTACAGTTACAGTGGGCCTATGGTATCCCAAGTCAACATCCTTTAACCTTATTGGTTACTCTGATGCTGACTTCGCTGGATGCAAGGTCGACCGTAAAATTACGAGCGGCACGTGTCATTTATTAGGAAAGGCTTTAGTCTCTTGGTTTAGCAAAAAGCAGAATTCTGTCGCACTATCCACAACAGAAGCTGAATATATAGCAGCTGGGCGTTGTTGTGCACAAATTCTGTGGATGAAGGAAACCCTTGAAGACTATAATTTATCTTTCATGCATATTCCAATCTTTTGTGACAACACTAGTGCAATAAATCTTACTAAGAACCCCATTTGTCACTCACGCACAAAGCACATTGAGATACGACACCACTTTTTACGTGATCATCAGCAAAATGGCACGATTAACTTAGAATTTATTGACATTGATCATCAGTTAGCTGATTTCTTCACCAAACCATTATCCGAAGAGCGCTTCAATTTTCTTTGTTGTGAACTTGGAATTTTAGATGAAGCTGTTATAAATTAAAATAAACCTGCGTAAATATCGAATATATTGTAATTTTCTTATGATGAATGTGCTATGGGTACAAGCCGAAAGGGCCCTTCTGACAACAAGGCGTAAAAGCCTAAGCAACACGGTGCACTAGTCCTCAGGACTACCCCTAGCTGGGATCCGGCCCCTACAGCTAACCCATGGCAGCTTCAAAATATTGAATTACGATATAATTCCTTGTTTATTATACGGTTCATTTTCATCTATCACATGCTGAAATACTAATTTTTCATACTTCATATTACTGCTTTGAACTCACTATCTGCTATCCATCTATTTACTTATTGGATCCTTTTCTGTACTTAAACTCATGTTGTATATTGGTTGTTATTTTTTTCTTAACCAATTTTTGACTCAACTCAGCCTGATTCCTGTTCTGTCCCCAGGATCCGAAATTCGGGCCGAACTCTGTCCCTACCAGAGTTCGGGCCGAATTCGGCCTGCCTGTTCCAGAACCGGAAACAGGCTCAGCCGTTGATCCAATTGTTGATCTAATGGTCATTAATTGACCCGACCAAGAGAAACCCTCCTCTTAATTTCGGTTTCTCTTCCCTCTCCTTCCTTCTTACCACCTTTTCTACTTCTCCAACTCAAAACTCTCAAAACCCTAACCCTAGTTTCTCCTCTCTTGTGCTCTATTCTTCTCCAAACTCAAGGAGGAGGCTCAACTTTCAATTCTCTTTCATAATCCTTCAATATCTTGAGGTATAACTCCTTTCTTTTCTATATCTCAAATTTCTTTATTATCATCTATCTATTGTGTTATGGCTCCACGATTGCTTAACTGTGGGAAGAGACTTCGGACCGAGGGCGCGTCCTCGTCGAATGCTCCTCCTTCCGTTGAGCCGCCCGTTGCACCACTCGTTGCACCAGCAATTGAACAACAAACCCATCCGTTGTTCAATCCTCCACGTCCACGTGATCCAAACACTTTCGACGACCGAATTTTTATATCACTAGACGCATCCAATGAATGGTTTAGTGATTTTCGGACACGTCTGGTGTTTGTGGGACACCCCAAAACTTCACAATTTTCTCTCAATATGATGCACTCTTTAATGACCTTTGCCTTGACGAACTTGTTACCTCAAATTCGGTCATATATCGTAGTGCCATACAAATGTTTTATTACAATTTGACTCATGATGATACTCGTATCTATTCACGTGTTGCGGGTATTGATATCTCATTTGATGATTTTGAATTAGCCGAATATCTTGACCTTATAGAGCCTAATTCTTGGGAGAAGCTTGTTGAAGCTAGATCCTTTATCTTTCCCGAAGGGATTTCTCTAGAGAGCTTCAAGGACGACCTGTGTAGCCCTAACACACGTCCTCGTAAGCTCTTGGCAAAGTACCTCAATCCTTATTTCTATGAGCTTCATCGGATCATTTTCAATACCATTTTATCCAAAGCGGGTTCTACCGATGAAGTCACTTATTTTGAGATTTCAGCTTTGTACCATCTCCACTTTCATGTACCTTTTAATCTTCCACGCACAATGATGGATTGGATGATCAACTGTAGGAAGAAACCAAGATCTTTGGTTTATGCCTTATACCTTCCTATGATCTTTCGTGCGTTCTATGTACCCCTTGATGAGTGTCCATTCTTACCTGCCCCTGCCTTTCTCTCCAAGGCAAGGAGGCTTCATGCGGCCGTTGGCTCACCGATCGTGTCTGAGCATTCTGAGGATGAGCCAGATGCCCCTCCTCTCGGACAGGATCCTCCTCCTCCTCCGGCCACTCTTGAGTCACTTCAGGCCATGCTTCGAGATCGTTTCACTTCGGAGGACGATCGATGGACTCAGCTGGACTATCAGACTACCTTGCAGATGAGTGCTATCAGCAACTCGCTGTATGATATTCGGTATTCCATGTCTCGTCATCCTTCCATGCCCATTCCTATGGAGCGAGATCCCGATCGTAAGGGCTTTCGTATTGATGACCCTTGGGTTCGTCGCTACATGGATCCGGATGCAGCTTTTGTGGATCCATGTCGCTCCTTTACTGATCCATCGGACGACGCCGGGCCCTCTCATGCTCGATGATGATTTTGGACTGCTACTTGAGGCTGCTACTGGAGATCTTAGATTTTTTTTGCATTCTGCTTTAGTTACTTTCATGTATTTGATTTGTAGTAGACTTATTATGCATTATGCTTTTGAGACTTTGGTAGTTCTATTATCAGTTTCTATGTCATTATGACTCTTGGTCATTATCTTATATACAGTTTCTTCTCCTTTTCGTGTGTTTTGCCAGTTATCTTTTATCTATCTCAAATTGCTAAATACCAAAAGGGGGAGTTATGTGTATATTCTGTTCTGTTTGGTTTATATGTGCTTTTGGAAGAATATTATTAACAGGCCAACAAAGATTCACAACATTATTCATGGGGGAGCTACTCTTAAGCTCGGCACTTATTATGGGGGAGCTATGTCGTTACATGTGTCCAGGTATGGATATTGAATATACAATTATTATTTTGTCAATTATCAATATGGGGGAGATTGTTGACACAAAGTCACAGTCAACCAAATATTGATAACATTGACTAAATAATACTTGTAATAATTCAATACGACACACGACGACTATATTCTGCTCAAGCCAGATGACAGCTCAGTTGTGGAAATACAAGTCGTTTTCGCGTCTGTATTTTTATATTTTATTGAGTCTAGAATGATTGTAAGATGAGTTATGCTGGGCTCTTGAGACTCAACCCACAACCCATCCAAAATCCATAAAGCTCCACATCCAAACTTAGCCCATTGGACCCTTGGACCAGTTCTGTGCTCTGGAGGCAGAGTTCGGGCCGAACTCTGTCCCCTAAAAATCAGCACCCTAATTTTTAGGGTTGGCTGGTTGCTAGTTGTCCAACGGCCAAATTTTTGAAAACTCCTACCTGAATTCTGGCCGAATTCTGCCTGTTAAAAACCTATAAATAGGCCAAGAATTCTCTCATTTTCAATCATCCCATCTTCTCTTCTCTTCTCTCTTAAGCTCAATATAAGCCATACCCTTCTCATCTACTAGCCACAAGTTTCCTAAGTCTCGAGTGCTCAGCATCTCTCAGTTAGGAGTCTTGTGCAAGAGTTCAAGAAGTAGCTTGGAAAATTCCAAGCATCGCCACTGCGATCCATTGTAAGAAGTTTACGTGCTCTTCTGAAGTAAAGGCACGGGGTGTAACTACTATTTCACAAATAGTGTATTTAATCCTGAGCTAGAGTTCTCAGGCCTGGACTAGTCCTCCACGAGGGAAACCAGGTTAAAATCGGCTGTGTTTGTGTATGCTCTCTTGTTCATTATTTATTTTCCGCATTTACTCTGATTATTTTTAGATCGTGAAAGAGTTGATTTTTTAATTGGTTATTATTGCTATAACTCTTTTCACCTCCCTCTAAAGTTGCCATCTATTCTTCAATTGACTCACTCACTATCCTCTTCCACATTGAACTATTATACACATGTATACACACACAACTGCACTAAAATCTGAGATTTTATTCCTACACATTTCTGAGAATGATATGTTAACTATGGGTTTATTTTCTGAGATGTTAAACAGAAATGGGGATGGTTATGTTAACTGAAATATGAGCCCTGCTAGGACTGATACATGTTCATGTATTCTGATTTCTGAATAAAATTGCCATGTTAATTCAAGTACACTGGTTCCTGTTATCCATTACACTAATTTATGCATATGCACAGTTTTGTATTTCGATTTCATTAAATGCATGATTATATGAAGAATGTTAACCTGTAAATCCAATATCAAAATCTGAGTTGACACCTATATTTCACACACTGAAATCTGAACCCCCCTACTCCCTTGTATCCCTCTATCAACACACACTTTTGCATACTGAAATCTGAGAATTGGGAATGGTATGGACACTCACATGCTCACACAAACACACAAAATTTGATTCCAGTCACTTGAACACACACAACCTGTCCAATTCTTCATTGTTAGTCTTTCCAAATGCTCATATATGTGACCAATTACTTGAACATCAAAATCAGCCTACATCTCATTAGAGTTCAGTCCCTGTATCACATTACAGTCCATATATTCATGTACCACATTCCATAACATACACTAACCTATTTCACATCTCACACATGTTCTCCTCTCACATTTTTCCCTTCTTGCATACCTATATACATGTATAATATTACCTCATATTATGCATATTTGATTCTATAGGTTGTATAGTGGTATGGATATAGAAATATATGTTTGGTGACTTGTATGACTTGAGAATGTATGTACACAAAATAGGCATGAATAATGTGGTATATAAATATATAAATAAGTTTGATGCTTGTGTATGAAATATGTGTAAATAGTAGGTTGATAGCTTGTATAGCATTGTGATGCTATGTGAATGCTAGCCTAGGCTTGGTTAGGCCTAGTGAGACTTGTTAGATTTGTTGGGGCTAGGACTTGACTTAGAGTTGACTAGAATGTTGACTTGGGTTGACCCAGAGTTGACCAAGTTTGACTTGGACCTAGTTTGACCTAGATAGTTGACCAGGGTTGACTTAGAGTTGACTTTGACCTAGAATTGACTTAGAATCATGTAGATTGCATCATAAACTTTATTTACCTTGTTTTAAACACATTATAATCCATATTGCTCTATTTAGGACATTGTGACTCCGGTGCAGACATCTGATATTTCATTACTCTTTTCAGAGTATCAGGCGAGTACATTCTCTGATTGTTCTCTCATTTATTTGTCAATTACTGTACTTCAGTTCTAGTTAGCTGTATGTGATTCTCTGTTACAAACACGTATTTTTATTTCTGAATCCATGTATACGACACACATACTTACTCGTCTTACCTCTATTATTCGAATCACCATACGAATCACTATTCGAACCACCTATTCGTATCTTCATTTGTTGGTTGGACTTGTATTCGTCTTATGTGTCGAATTTTGGATTCATTTGTATTAGATGGGCGGGGAAATACTTGATTAGACATGTGAACATTCCCACTATTCGAACCACCCCCTGTGAATAATATTCGAACGATAGCCATTCCACACCCGGCCAGGTGTGTGATGTGCCGGATTTACGCTTAGCCGTTTACATGTCTAACTAAGTATTTTAAAACACACTTGGAGAATTTATTTGAATCATTATTAGAACATCATGTGAATCACTATTCGTATCACCTTATTCGTATCACCTTATTCGATTCACCTTATTAGAATAATGATTAGAATTACATTCGACTCATCTTATATTAGACTCACATTGGAATTACACTCGACTTATATTTGACCATCTGAACTCATTATGTTACTCTAGTTCAGCTAGATCTTATTTTACAGTCTTCGTTGCTGCGATTCTTCTCTTGTTTAGTTATTTTCTTTCCTTGTACTTTATTTGTCTTTCTTACCATCACCTGAATATAAACTGCCATATTCATCAATACAACTATCTATAACTGCTTTATTGTTCTCTGTCATTTACTTGGGATTTTTTGATGAGTTGTACTCATTCCTGTCCTGACTGGACCTGTTAAAAATATTACAGATGCTTGTCCTGAGGACATTTTCCCCACTTGCCTTGGAGCAGGAGACGGCTTAGCTACCTTTGACCCCGACACTCAGGAGTGATCGGGAGACTAGCTAGTAGACTTGGTTTAGTTTTTACGTTTTAGAACTTGAATTGTAATAACTCGAGATACGAGTTTGTATTTGAGTTTGTTTGAGATATTATTATTTAGTAGTCATAAATTTTGTTATTTAGTTTTTAGTTATAAACTTCTGTGTTATCTTATCGTGCTTAGACTGTGATTGAGATTTCATTATATCTATACTTGTCCTCCGTTCGAAGTTGAGATATTGACAAGTACATTATATAATTACGTGAGTTGTTGATTAGATAGTAACCTAGGACAGCGTTCTACCGTCGACACTGCGACGTAGGCTGGACGTACCCACTTCTCATGCCCTTACTCTAGGGTGCGGGTCGTGACACTGCTGCAAAAGAAGTACAAATTAGAAAATGTTAATGCATGCTTTATTCTGAAAGTTGTTTGAGGACTTCACATAGCAGAGGAATTCTTGACATGAGCACTTAGAGTTCTATAAACTTTTTTCCATTTATGAAAGTTTTGGCTTCTGGGTTTTCTGAAATTCACTTGAACCTGTATTTTTTTTCTCTTGAATTTTGTAGTGACTTGAAGTTTTTTTTTTCTTTCCTGTTTCTGGTCTTTCAAATATAATGTGTCATTTATACCTGGTTCTAACTTGATAACATCTAAATTGTGGATATAGGTGGGGTGAGGATTTGGAACACGAGATCTCCATTTGGTTGGCATTTTAATATCATTCTATTTTTAGTAATTCTCCATTTGCGCCAAGTGCAGTCAGTCTAATAAGTGATGCTTTCTTAATTATGTATTTTTGATTTTGATTTCTAATATATAAATTTCTTGTTAACTTTTTTTAATTTATTGGCTTGGTAAAATCCAGGTTGATTGCTAGGCTCACATTTCAGCGTTGATTACTAAAGTGCTAAGCTGACATTTCCGATTTTTTTGTAAAAAGGGCACAACGTGATGCTGAGGTGCATGCAGGCGCTGGTGAGGGTTCAGGCGAGAGTAAGGGATCAGAGGATGAGGCTCTCCCACGACGGTGCCGGCAGCAGCAGCACCAAGTCGTCGCTCAGCTGCGACACTACTTCTCTTTGGGACTCCCGATATCTTCAAGAGATGGCAGAGAGAAGATCCATGGTCAGAATCTACATAAGTAAATATTTCTAATAATTTGGTTAGCAAAAGAGAGATTTATTCCTATTTTTTGGGTACATTCTGTATTTGGATATTCAATGTAATGAAGATGTTGATATGTACTCTATTTTGAGAAATGTAATAAAGATGGCGATATATAATGCTAAGTTTTTGGAATATAATATATACTGTGCAGTATAGAGCATTATAAATATGCTAATTTGAATAGTATAAAGTGTTATAAATGTGCTGCATTGAGCCTATACATATTATCTTTTCATAACGTTTTAAAATTGTTCTGAATTGTGCACTATATATTAACTATTCATAACGCTTTTATAGAAACTATTCATGACGGTTTTTTTATAACGCTTTTAAAAAACATTTATAACACCCGTTTTCATAACGGTTGCTGTGGAAAAAAAAGCGTCATTGTTCGTCATTAATGACACTTTTTAGCCGTCATTAAAAGGGTTTTTTGTTATAGTGATACAAGTCCCAGGTCAGCCTGAACAACTTGTACACTACTAAAATACAACGACATAGCGACAGCCATATCCGTCGAAAATTTGTCGGTAAATTATTTTACCGACGGATTTCCGACGGATACGGGCTAAAAAAATCCATCGGGAATATCCTCATCGCTAAAACTAGCTCGTCGCTAGTCCGCCACTTCGCGACTAATTAGCGACGGATTTTCGTTGGCAAAATAAAAACTTTTAGCGACGGCTAACCGATGGCTTCCCGTCAACTTCGACAGTTTAAATTTTTAATATATTCATAAAATTAGCGACAAAAAATTTGTCGCTAAATCGTCGCTAACTGTGTTTCCGAGGGTTTCTGTTACGCAATATCCGTCGCTCAAAGCGTCGCTAACCGCGACGGATTAGCGACGGAAGAGCGACGGATAATACGTCGCCACCCTGCTGGAAATCTTCCATATATTCCAGAATATGAGCGACGGAACGTCCGTCGCCCTTCCGTCGCGTAATTTTTCCAGAAAAAGGCCGACGGACAATCTGTCAGGAAACCGTCTCTAGCTGCAAAAGTCAGTCGGTAACCCGTCGGTAATCCGTCGATACCTACAACAGTCCGTCGGCAACCCGTCGATAATCCGTCGCTAACTGAAATATTTTTGAAAAAAATTGTAGGAAAGAGACTATTCCCTGTAATATAACATATTCAGCATCCACCATACACAAATATAACATATCCGACATCCAATATATCCAACAAATATCCATATTGCCAACACAATATCTCTAAACATCCAATATATCACAACATATATAAAAAATATCCAACACAATGACCAACAAAATATTCAACACAATATCCAACACACTATCCCAACATACATAGCAAAATATCCAAACATAAACAATCCAATACAAATACGAAGGCTCAATCTGGTTGCGTTGAGGCATGTACCATTCTATCAGCCACTTTACAAAATATCCAAACATAAACAATCCAACACAATGCCTCAGAAAAGACTGCAAGTCAGACGATAAATCCTCACAGCCGGGGATCATAGTTGTGTTGAGGCATGTACCATTCTATCAGCCACTTTGCATACGAAGGCTCAATCTGGTTGAGGTCTTCTGTAGGGACAGGAGGGTCGGTCCCGATGCTACTACTCTCTGACGGTGGCTCCTCCTTAACTTCAACCTTGGGAGCAATCTCTTTCCTGATGGTCATCGGTTCTTCCTTGACCTCGACCTTTGGTAACACCTCCTCCTTAACAGTCACCGGCTCTTGTTTGACGACGGAGACTTCCTCCGTGTCGACCTCCAAGGGTTCCTTGCCTCGGCCCCTTCCTCGGCTAGCAGCACCACCTCGGGGAGTCTTGGGAGCCATCTCTCTGACAACAGAAATTTTTATATAGGGTAAAGAAATTTACTCAAATTATAAAAAAATAAGAAGTTTATCAAAATTTTCAGCCACATATGATATCCACCTCGGGGAGTCTTGGGAGCCTTCTCCTCTCCTCCACCATGGCTCTGGACCCATCTGCTCCTCCCTACTTCCCTTCTTCTTATTTGACTCTCTCAGCCACATATGATATCCCGCTCAAGTGTAGAGTCGGGGGAGAAAAAGTGGACAGGAAGAGGAGGGGGGAACCAGCACAGCCGATGGCATGACCTGGAGGAAGTACATAGGTTTTGCTGGAGGTGCTGGTGATTTTCCCAGGATGGTGTTGAGGAACAAGTATAGAGTCGGCCGAAGGCTGTGCTTCCTCAACACTTGCTCCTCAACACCTCCAGCAAAACCTCTGTACTTCCTCCAGGTCATGCCGCCGGCTGTGCTGGTTCCCCCTCCTCTTCCTGTCCACTTCTTCTCCCCCAACTCTATACTTGAGCTGGATATCATATGTGGCTGAGAGAGTCAAATAAAAAGAAAGGAAGTAGGGAGGAGCAGATGGGTCCAGAGCATGGATGGAAGAGAACTAGAAAGCACTGAACCTTCTTATTGTGAGAACTGTGAAGAGTGAAAAAGGAGAGGGGCGTCTTTGATTTTTGCGTTCATCATCATTAAAGGGAGCAGCACTGGAAAAGTTGTGACGTTGGTAGCATGAGAGAGTAAAAAATCTGTATCACAAGACTAACAGAATTACTATGTAATCATGTACTCACCAATAACTGGATGTAACTGGAAATCTTTCATAATTTATTCTAGCATACATTAGTGTGAATCATCTATGTTATGTACATATGGTGTAGTATATATTTTTATCGAATCTAGTATCAGAAGGATATAACAGAATCAAGATGAACTCACATAATGTAATACTAAAACAACCCAATACAATCCAGAATCAAGATGAACTTACATAGTTTTTGCCTCGCCAGTCGAATGGCTGCAGGAACTATGTCCTGATCACCATGTCGTAGTCCAATACAATCCAGAGATTGACACAGTACTAATTCATATATGTAGTCCAATACAAATAGTCTAATACAAAAACAACCCAATACAAATAGTCCAATACAAATAAGTTCAGTAATAGCTGATGAGAACCACGCAGCTCACGCAAACGCTCAGTAATACGATCACGCAACCACCTCGAATAAGTAGGATCGACGGTGTTATGAGAGATATAGTCCCTTGCAAGTGCTGCATGAGTAGAACTCCCGGTCTCACTAGCTACCGGTGCTGGATGAATAGAACTCCCGGTCTCACTAGCTACCGGTGCCACTTCCTCCTTAACAGTAGGATGAGCCACCTCAGCATTCAGTATTTTCCTTAAACGAGGTGCCGCACCTCGGGTCATGGGTGCCATCTGGTAAGATCGATATTCACAAATAATATAATTGTAACATAAGCAAGCTAACTAAAGGAACCATCATGTCGTTTGAGTACATTTTTGAAAGCAGATAAAAGACAAAATATTCGATTTTTTTCCAAGTGTGAGAACGGATGGCTCAGAACACAACCCAAAATTTATTGTAGCATACATTAGAGTGAATCATCTATGTTCTGTACATATGGTATAGTATATGTTCTTATCGTATCTAGTATCTGAAGAATGTAACAGAATCAAGATGAACTCACATAATGTAATACTAAGACATCATCTACTACTATATAAGATATAGTGATAGGTTGTCATATTATCATTGCCGAGGGTTGATGGTCGGAGGACAGTCAACTTTATCTACGGTGACATAGTTTCTGCCTCGCCAGTCGAATGGCTGCAGGGACTATGTCGAAGGACAGTCAACTTTATTAATAGTTATTTGTTTTTCGATACCAAAAAATCCGATACTCCGATCCGAAAATACTGATATTATCGATACCTCCGATGCCGATACTCATAGGGATAGTCCGATACCGATACCGATACCGGGACACGCCAAACTATATCAGTATCGGACAGTATCGGATCGGTATCGGTTAGTATCGGGTATTGGTCAGTATCGGAGCGGGACATGCCAAACTGTACCGGTATCGGTTAGTATCGGTCTGATACCGATTCCGATTCCGATACCGATTCTGATACCCCCTCCCCCGATTCGATACTCATAGGATTGGTCCGATCCGAAACCACCTATACCCCCTCCCTCGATCCGATACTCCGATTCGAAGCCACCGATACTCATAGGAATGGTCCGATCCGAAACCACCGATACCCCCCCACCCCCTACCCCGCCGGATAGCAAACCCCCCTCCCCCTCCTACACCTCGCCCCGACAGCAAACCCCCACCCCACCACCTCCCTCCCGACAGCAAACACCCACCCCTCCCCCTCACCACACGATAGCAAACCCTAAATTCTACCATTGCCTCCCGCCTCACACCCAATACCATCCACCCCCCGCCCTCCCCCCTCCATCACCGCCGACCCCCGCGACAGCCGGCCCACCCCCCACGCGATAGCCGCCCCACCCCCCACCCGAAACCCTACCCCTATCCCGAAACCCTAAACCCTACCCTGCCCCCGCCCTCAACAACCTCCCCCCGCCCCCGCTCCCTCCCCCCCACTATGCCGGCCCGAGCGATAGCAGACCCACCCCTCCACCAACCGAAACCCTAAACAGAGAGAGAGAGAGAGAGAGAGAAAAAGAGAGAGAGGGAGGGAGAGGGAGAGCATACCTGAGACAGCGATATCCCGTCGGAGAGAGCTTCGCCGAAAAATGGGACCCGTTGGAGAGAGCTCGCCGGAGAGACAGAGAGAGAGAGAGAGGGGGAAGAGAGAGAGTTTTTTGGGGGGAATGAAAAATTTCTCCCCCGTCGGTTCAATTTAAGTTAGGTTACAGTATTTAGCGACGGATTACCGACGGATATATCCGTCGGCAGGTAGTCGCTAAATACCCACTAGATTACCGACGGAACGTCCGTCACCACATAGATGCTAATTTAGCGCGCCATTTTTTTTCAGATTTTGCCGCCACAATGTGCGACATATTAGCGACAGACATGAATCCGTCGCTAAAGCTTCGTCAAGTGAGGGATGGAGGTACGACTGATTTTGACGCAAAAAACTAAAAAAATATCCATTGCTTTCTGACGGTAGTAAGTCACAAGGTAGTCACGAGGCCGTCGCTAGTACCGACGGATACTATCCGTCGCCAAATTGCTGTATTTTAGTAGTGGTAGGGCATTTACCCAAACCTCTATTGCATGTGTTAGTAATCATTATTATGATAATCTTATGATAAAAAATATTATGATAATCTTATGACATTGATGGATGCATTTACCTAACCTCTATTGCATGTGCTGGAAGAAAAAATGATAATCTTAGATAGTTAATGATAGGAAGCCGTAGGACATTGGTGGACGTGAATGTTGATTGATCTTGTTTCCTTTTCTGCTAAAGATTGGACGAACAGACGTGGATCATTGCGGGCTCATTTCATGCTTCTTGTTCTTGTTTAATATGAGTTGGTTACTATCCCGATGATGATTTCTTGACCTTCCTCCAGTCTTCAATTTATTACTATTGCTCGTATTCCTTTTTTCCCCTACTTTATTGTATTTTGCTTATATGCTGGTTTTAACTTATCCTAGAGTTTTTCTTGTGGTACTTGTTATCTAGGGTTGACCCCACTAGTCTTATTTTGCCAGATCTCGTAGCAGAGCTATAGGATCTTTTGTATCTCCTTTTCGATTGTCCACAGTAGGAGGATTGTTTCTTGAGCACCTGAGTTGGTTTCTGATCCCTTCATCCAATGTACATTATGTATATCTTTTCAGGCATTTTGCTACCGAGCATGTTTTTACTCTTATCACAACACCAAAATAAACAATTTAAAACATTAAACAATTTTGGCTTTTGAACGACATATAAGCGTTCTAGGTATTGGAACACAATATACCCATTCCAAACAAATTAAATGTTCATAAAATTATTTTTTTCTAAATGTAAATACATATTATATTTTATGGAACACTTTGGAACTGTTTTAGTTTGTGTTCAACACCCACCCCCTCCTCGCGTTCATACTTAGGGTCCGCTTGGATTGAGGGTTAAGAGGGTTAAGTGAGAGGAAAATAAAACCATGCTTGATTTGAGGGTGGGGTTTAGGAGGGAGGGTTATAGAGGGTTAAGTGGGGGTTTATTTCACCCTCTTTTGTCCATTTGCTTAACCCCCCAATTCGGGGGGTTAACGAGGGGATTGAGGGATTTTGTTTAAAAAATCATAAATATCCCTTATTTGTTCTATAAAATATCATAATTTTTTTCTCAATTTTTTTTATTTTCAACATGTTGCTCCGTACCATTCTAATTTGTGAAGATATTTTGGCAAGTTCTAATCAAACTTTCAATCAAATTTAATATTATGACATATGTAATAAGGCTATTTTTGTAACTATCATATTTTTATTAATCCTTCACTCACTCAAAACCTCCAATCCAAGCAAGAGTTATTAAATACCCCCCACTTAACTCTCCCTTCAATCCAAACAAGATTCTATGTATTGACTCTACTCTCCCTCACTCTACTACTCCCCATTTAACCCCACTTAACTCTGCTTATTTTTTTTCCCCCACAATCCAAGCAGACCCTTAAGAAAAGTGTTCCCAACTCATCTTCTGACCTAACTCTCCCTCTCTAAATTGCCGCTCGTGTAGCCCTTTCCCCTCCCCCACACACACACCGGCGATCGAATCTCCCTACAATGTCGGCGGTCCCGCGTCCCCTTTCCTTCGCTGGTCAGATACTCTTCCCCTCTCCCTCTCTCTTTCTTTCCCCTCCCTCCGTTCCCCCGCCCCATGCCCTCTCTCCCTTTGCTTCGTATCTTATGTATTCTTGTTTCAAAGATTGTACATTTAAAAGAATGTGAATGTTGAATTTTTTTATTTTAGTGATTTGTTCTATTTATTATGTTATCTGCTATCTTGGCGACAATGGAGAAAAAAGAGCTTCTCGAGAACATTATCACATATTATTAAAATATACTTGGTAAATAAACTTAACATTCGGTTTTGGTCCCAAGATTGCAATTTACTTTAGCAATTAGCACTTGGAATTTAGGGAGGTTGCCCTCAAAAATGATTTTAATAAGTTCAAAATAGTTTATTAAATAGGTAAAACTTTAGAACTCCTGATTTGGAAGTGATGTTTATATGTTATCTTTTTCATGCCAAAATGCCATATTTACATGCATGTGCAATCGGTTTTGTCAAAGTGAATTAGCTATGACATAAGGTTTGGCTTATAGTAGAAAATGTCATTTGAATGCCATATGTAATATCTTTCATGATATCTTATTATGCATATGCAATTAGTAGGATACTCAAGTAACTTTAGGCATTTTGCACTTTTCATATTTGAGGTGTATTTTATGTGGGAGTATGCAAACTCATTTACATGTGTGTATGTATAATTTTTGTGCACCTTTATTTTCTCAGAGAACATGAACAGAGCATTACAACGTAGGTCAATTCAATGTCATACAGATATAGTTCAAAGCGACATGGGAGGTTGGTACTCTTTAACGGATAGTGAACTCGCTATGATATTTTCTTTATAATTTCTTATACCACTTTTCTTTTTTACTTTCTTCCATGTAAGTAGGCTATTATATCATTCTACTAAAAGGAATTGACTTCCAAGTTAATAGGCGGTTATCTTTTATGTTATGTCATAGTTCTTGTTTTTGCATATACTAACATATTTTAATTATCCTTGGAGTAACCTAGTTGATATGTTTCTTGGACTCACTGAGGAAGAAGAGTGAACATTGAGCTATGGAGCAGAAGTTGTCCAAATGCATTACATACAATTTTAAAAGGTTTAACACATTGTTCCGTCTTTTTGTCGTTGGTGAAGAAAGTATATTCAACATTTCTATAGGAAAATTGCAATAGTTGATGTTCTACTAACATCACATCAAGCTTCCTAAAGTATTAGTTATTCAAAATTCCTTATGCATAAGAAAGATTTGTGCATGTGATTCTTAAACAAGCCTTCTAGGTTCTGATCTCTATTAGATAGATTATAACACATTTCTCTAACTCTAAAGCATGATATTATTCAAAAGAGGTTTTAATGCCTAAATGTATGTTTTCTAATAATTGTTATTCTGGAGAGGGTACTAAGCCGTGCTTCAAAACCCTGTAGCTGACAAACTGGGTCTTACACTTTTCCTTTCAAAAATACCTTAGATAAACTTGTTATTTTTAGAAATAGTGGTTGTTGGGGAATTTCAATATGGAAAGACATAAGTTGTTGTATATGTTTAACTGCACAGCTAAATATTATATAAGATCACATCTTAAGTTAGTTAGGTTTTAAATTTAATTAATTGCTATTGATTATAGTGAAAGTTTGCATCTTATACAATTACACTAATTTATGAGGTTGAAGGAAGGGCAAAATTATAGTTTTATGTAATAACCCAATGCTTGAACTCATGTAGTCATTTTTGGAGCGATATTGAATTTTAGCCCAAGCATACAAGAACTTATTATAATTGTGATTAAGAAGCACTAAGTCAGGGAGCAGTGAAGTTTATATGTGGAGTTGGTTGTGTTAACCAACTACATAGAATAAAATAAATAGGAGTCTCACTTTGGACTTGTTTGAGGTAACTGGCCATTTCAAATAAAATTCCACATGTTTGTTTCTTTATCCTTCATATATGGTGTATGGAGGAATTCCTACGATTCTAATTTGAGTAAATTTCATGCTATGGTGCCCTTTCTATAACCCTCACTTTAAAGGGTTTATGGTCTTGAAGTATGATGCTAGATTGTTCTTCTCAACCAAGTGTTAAGTCCCCTCTGAGTTTAAAACTAATATAAATTTATCATTGGCACTGAATTTTTTTTCGAATATGCTTGAAATCGTTTGATTTTTATTTATTCACTAGTTTTTACATAAATCCATGTCTTTGGTTTTTGTTTAGAATAGGTTAGGTTTTATTGGTTATTCTTGAAATTTTATCAGTCATTTGTTTTCTTCTACGAATTTGTTTTTGTCTTAATATCAATTTCGGTTAGGGTTTGGGGGAGAATTGGGGAAATTTATGGACATTATGTGTAGGTTAGTTTAGGGATTCAATTTGGTGTTGTTAAAATATATCATTGTTTCGATTTAATTAGAGATAATCAATAAAAAGGAAAAAAAAGGTATTTAGATTGATTCAGCTATCTTTTCAATGAAGAAGGTGAAATTGAAGACCTTCCCCTGATGTTATTATAACAGATGGATGATACGTAATATAACCAATCATACCACCTCTAAATGTCACATGAATTGATTGGGTACTTCAATAAAAGTACCGACTGAATAGTGTGTGTCATTCACAATTGATGCTCTCGGAAGAGACACTCAGCTCTTCTTTTTTACAGTAATACTTGGATTGCTTTAGCTTCAAACAAGATTGAAAGATCTTGTGAATATATTAATACTTGAAAACTTTTTCTTGCTACTTTCCAGAAGTGGAAGTGTGGAAGATTCTATTGATAGTCTGTCTTCAAGAACAACATATGAGCTTATATTCTTAACTTGCCTTATATGCAGCATCCCTTGCTATTGCAATCACGAAGGTACAGTTCCATTGTTGAATTTTTTTTGGTTGTGACAACCATCCTCTAAAATATTCTGATTTCTTACTTAACACTACCTCTCCTTCTGCGTGTCTTGATTTGTTCAATTGGCTTGTTTAATATAAAACTTACGCATTTATACAGGCAGAAAATTATGGAATGTGTGAAGACAAGTAGTAAACTCACTAATGAGTTCCAGACATTTACATGTATATTGTTCATAATACTGCATTTTTTGCTCTATGGGAGCTGGAGTATTTTTTATCACCAAATGTTCATCTTCTATAACGTCATTTCTAGGCACTGATGATCCACTAGAGAAAAGGATTAACAACTCAAAGACTCGTGCTCAAATTGCACAGGAACCAAAATATACAAGATTTCCTCAGTTTCTTGATCTGACAATGATTTGTCCCCATTTGTCTCATATTGTACATTTGTAATGTAAAAAAGAAGAATAAGAAGATGCTCAATGATTTCAAAATTAGCTGCAATTATGTTACTGTTACAATTTTTTCTGTCAGTAGATCAAGTGTCATTCATGATAAAAAAGATGTTGGTCATTGTATTATACCGTTCTGACTCACCTATATTTAATGCAAATTAAACATTACAGTCCTGGCTAACCTATATTTCCCTGGCATTTGCTGTGGTTAGAATCTTCTGTCTCCATTTTATGCCTTTTTTTTATAATTTTCATTTAGAGCCACTTGCTTTCTTAGAATTCAAGGACCTCATCTAGTGCAAGTTCAAGTTTGGGTATTTTACTCGTTTAACCAACCTGGAAATATTCAAAACCTGCTAAAATATTATGTAAGGCTCTTCCTATTTTTTTAGTCAGCTATAGATGTGACATGGAAGAAAAGACTATTTTAATTCTTGATTTGCGATTCACAAAAAAAATTCTTTATTTTTTTAAGAATGCATAATGGAGTTTCATATGACTGCTTTTGTTAATGCATTTGTGAATACATAATTTGGGGCTTTACATGCTGTGTTTCCAGGTTCACTTAATTGATGGTCGAGCAAGCGCAAGTCCCAGTCTTGATTCAACCAGATAGAATTTGGTAGCTACTCTTCTTGTTAATGCATTTGTGAATACAGGATTTGGCCAGGTGGGCATGAATAAATAATTTGAAAGTTGTATGCTAAAGCAACAACTTGCAGTCATGTTACTGTACAAGATAGGTTGATGATTGTTCCATCAAAATCTTCAAATGGGTCTTCAGGTAGCTGGTTGTTAAAAAATAAGAAAATTGGGAGACTAGTACAGCATCTAGTCTAGTATAAATATACTTTTCCATGTTTGATATGGTACAAATTATCTATGTGAACGTTAGGAGCTGTTATTTTGTTGATGATAACAGGGGATAACTCTGTTGTGTGACGTTGACTCTAGGCTTGCTCAAATTGACAAATATTTGCACAGTATTGACAACCATGTTGCTCCGAGAGCTATGTACTTAGGTGTTGGGAATTCAACTTTGGTATCATGAATGATTGCGACCATGTGAGTCATCTTTTGTGTTCTACTTAAGGTAGTATCGTGTTAAACTAAGCTAAACTTGTGAGTTTTTACAATTATTTCACCTTCCTTTAGGCATTAGTAGTATTGATCAATTATGTTCATAAAGAAGACACGATAATACGAACTGGAGCAATACTAGGCCCAAACATTGAATATCTGATTCATAAAAAAAGAGGTGAAACCCCTTCATCCCTTATTAACTTTTATTTTCATTATATGCTCTTAATGTACACTGACTAACCTCTGATACCAGATCAGAGTTCGACTTACGGAGGTCTTGGGAGATCCAAAAATGCCTCTGGAAGTTCTTGTGTTTTGTGCCATCATGCTTAGTTTAGTTAAGGTGGTTCCTCTAATGGAGGGATTTGCTCAAATTATTCTTTAGTTAAACTTAGATTCTAATTCTAGTTTCCTTTCTATGCTGCGACTGTTCTAGGCTAGCGAGCATACTAGTTATCCTGTCACCCTTCCTTTGAGACGGACGTACTCATGATACCCATATTTTGATCATTATCATGTCACCCTCCTGGAACCAAACCTGAAACATGCAAACCTTGTAGAGGTTCCGGAATGGTAAGACTAAATGGGATATTCTTTTTTGGGAATTTTCAGGTCACTAAAATTTAAAGTCAATTTCATGCAATTCTTATGCTACAAGTCCCCTTTTGGTTCCAGTCAACCTGTTCATATTGTGATGGATCAGGAAAAATTGTAGAGGTATAGTTTTTTTTATGTTAGTTTGCTAAGTTACAAAAAATAGAGGAACTTGATTCTCTAAAATATATGATATATTACACTCTTTCCCAATATCATGCAGATGTGTATTTATGTCATGTTACTCTTTATGAGACATTCCACAAGGGGAACAGGTGTTAGCCTCCAGGAGTGAATTATGGTGAGCCCTTATAATTTTGAAAGATATATAGATCATCTTCACATCATTAAGCTAAGAATTGATTGTTCAATGCATTTCCTCTGAAACAACAACAACATTCAAGGAAGACAAGTGCATCAAGTTGTCGCATGCCCATAACCCACTCAATCCGCTATTCTCATTGTCGTTCTTAGCAGGATTATTGTTAAATATTGCAATGTACTTTACAAAACAAAATGGAGAAGGTATGACACTTAGTAACTGTTGTGTGTTTGAGAAATTTTTTGAATAATCTCTGTTGCTAGTGTTGGAAAAGAAGCGCAAAAACCTTTCCCCAAACTAGAGAGTACCTGGGAGAGAATCGAGCAATACAACGCACGAACCAAACACCAAGCACAATCCACGCAGACACACAAAATTTTTGACATGGAAAACCCTTGCGAAAAAAAACCACGGGATAATCGAAATCCAACCTTTGAGAAGCCTTCACTAATGAAATAAAGGAGTACACCTTCTACAAACTTTTTTCGATCTAATACGGATTTTCACAACACTTGAAAGCAAGAATAATTGATTACAAGGCAACGAATAACAAAAAAGACGAGTAGAGATTATCCGAACATGATTCTCCTTCGAAAACGTCCTTCAATCCTCCATTTCCTCTCCCAAAGTTGTAATGACACTCCTGTATCGAGGGCGAGCAGCATTTTCGCTGACCGTAACCTTTAACTACCAGTCTCATTTTGTATCGAGGGCGAGTAGCATCATCTGTCTACTTTACTCTGAACACCCATCAATTCTTCAAAGCCTTCTTGTCCTTTGGCAACAGCACCAGCTCATAAGTAGAATTGGCGTGTAAGAAACTCAGCTCCTCATGTATAGCCTGCATCCACTCCTGCCTGTATTCGTCTTCCATAGCCTCTATAAAACTTTCAGGCTCTCCTACGTCATTTAGTAGCACATACTCACCCGGTGAGTATCTCGTAGACGGTTGTCGCTCTCTGTCGCTCCTTCTCAATGGAGCCACTGGTGCTGGCTGTATACCAACAGCCTCCTCCCCTTCAGGAATTGCCTTCCCGGCATGTTTATCCTCCTGCAGGACACCCTGACCACCATCAACAGGCTGATGACCAAGGTTGGGAGCATCTCCATGTACTGGCTCCCCCATAACTGGATCCTCTGCGATGTCCTCTGGAAACTGCTCAAAGTAAAATGACTCTAACTCAGGTAATTCCTCAGCCTCAGAAGGCGTTTCGGAATCCTGAGTGTTAGTCATTGTCTGATCCTCTACGAATACCATGTTTCTGATTCTGTAGAGCTTTCTTCCCACTGGGTCATAGAGTCTATAGCCAAATTCATCCCAACCGTAGCCGACAAAGACGTACCGCCTCGTCTTCGCCTCAAGTTTGGACCTCTCGTCCTTCGGTACATGCACGAAGGCCTTACAACCAAACACTCGCATATGATTGTATGACGGCTCGTTGCCGAACCATACTTTGTCAGGCACATCATCCTGCAAAGGAGAACTAGGAGATAAATTAATAACATAAGCAGCTGTGAGAAGAGCCTCACCCCAATAACTGCCTGGCAAATTTTCTTCTGACAGCAAACACCGTACCCTCTCCATCAGTGTCCTATTCATGCGCTCCGCTACACCATTGAGCTGAGGTGTCTTGGACGGAGTCTTCTGATGTCGTATCCTTTGCTCTTTGCAATAAGTATCAAAGGGACCAATGTATTCACCGCCGTTGTCGAACCGAACACACAATAACTTTTTGCCCGTCTCTCTTTCAACAGAGGCCTGAAACTCTTTGAAAGTAGGCAGCACATGATCCTTGGTCTTTAAGGCATAGACCCAAACCTTCTTGAAACAGTCATCAATAAAAGTTACAAAGTAAGAAGCACCACCAATAGATTTTACCTTCATAGGACCGCAGACATCTGAGTGAATCAACTCGAGCAATGCCGGCTTCCTTGAACTTGGGTGACTTTGGAAAGTCACCCTATTTTGCTTCCTAGCTAAGTAGTGCGTGTACTTCTCCAACTTAGTAGATTTTAGCCCTAGAATTACTTTCCTGTTCACCAAGTAGCTCATCCCCTTCTCACTGATATGGCCAAGCCGTATGTGCCACAACTCGGTAAACGCATCAGAAACTGCGTTCACCTCCTGTGCCCCCTATGTGCTTGTATAAGTATGAAATTTCAGGCCAGAGACCCTATGCGCCATGAATTCTCATACGCTCCACACTGATATGCGCCAGAACAGACAAGAGTACTCGGTGCAGCAGAATACAAACAAAGAGTATAAGACTTCAAGAAACTAGGCTTTTATTTCATATAAAAGTCGATTAATGTCTAAACTCTTTACACAGGAAATCCTAAAAGCTACAGCCAGGCGCATCACTTGTCAGACGCATTCCCTAAGTGCTACAGCCAGGCACATCATTCCAGCATCTCAGCGTAGGTGCATCCCCGTGCATAGTCAAAGCGAATCACTTTTTCGTCAGTGTGTAGGTACTCTAGCAGGAGGAGTGACTCTTCTACCCTAACAAAATTGGGGCAAGATAGCCCTGACCTGTGGCTCTTCCAGCATAGCAAAAATTGGGGCACGACCGTCCCGATCTTTGGATGCAACAGGCACCTTCAGCTTGTATCGGGACACAACGATCCCGATATTTGGATGCAACAAACACTTTCACAGGCTTGTACGAAAACAGGGTCGATAGCGAAAGAACTAACTCGGCGCATCATCACCTTCGGAAGGAGCTCATTGTCAAAGCTTCTTCGAATTAGGAGTTCGACGATTCGCCAAAGCAGGGGGCCAGCCGAGTTCATCTCTATTTTGGAAAAGACAAGTGAAGAATGGAAATAAGCTTTCCTTCATACAGCTATCTATAGACCCGGGCAGCCCACAACCATGCGCCAAGTGGAAGGCTATCCGACTTCCGTACAAAAAATTTGTATTTATGGCAATGAACCTGTATCTTCGAATTCTGCTAAAATCAAGGCAGCCATTAAATGCCTAGAAGAACTCAACAGATGGGCAAAAGAGGATGCGACACATGGCAGATGAGCCGTCGACATCATGCGCCCCTACCGATGCGCCCAGTGGGACATAGACCCATGCGCCCAGATTAGAATTAACCGATGCGCCCCTTTCAAACTTATCACCATCAAGCATTTAATGCTGAGTGACAAATGCGACAACACATCTTCCAAAGAGCCGTCCAATCAGCCGCCCTTTGCAGAAAATGAAGAGCCGCTGACATTAGCACCATTATTACACTTTTGGTCGGCTACAACTGTCCTTGCCACGTGGCCGATCGTTGATTCGCATGTGCCTCGCAGCCATGGGCCTAGAAGATTGTATGCGCCTCAAAAGCCATGTGCCCCTCAGACTTACTCCTGATCTCAAGACAAAAGCCAAGTCTCTGTATGCGCTTTCACAGCCATGCGCCCAAACGCTCTGTATGCGCTTCAAAAGCCATGCTCCTTGACTTGCCTATGACTCCTCGAAGTCATAGACCAAGTCACCCCATACGCCTGATCCTGGGCACATCCTGATGTGAAGCCCTGCATGGGCCTCAAAAGCCATACGCCCGGACTCGCTTCTGATCCCTAAAGACAGCAGCTCAGTCCTCTCCAGGCGCCTGATCCTAGGCACATCAAGACAGATCACTCTTTCCCAAATTTGAGATCTTTGAAGCCACAAACATGCACACGTGTCTTTTGGCTCAGTTCTGCTGAAGAACGGGTGCTAACCACCCAAGATCTCAGCAACAACCGAATCTTCGCAACTGCCACGTGTCAGCTCCATCGCAGCCCAACGCAGCAGTTCAAACAGATTCGAGGCACATCATCCATGCGCCTCTGCCAGTATCAGCCATATGACATTCCTACATCCAGGCGCATCCGACATATGCACGCAGAGGCAGCTCAGCCTGCTGCCGATAAATAGAAGGACCATTCCTTTAAGACACACAGAGATATATATGGAGATATATCCACAGATCATATCCAGAGATCAAGAGAGACACTTCACGTCTTCTTTCTCTCAAAATGCTCCGGCATCCAGACCAACCCAGACCTTCAGAGAATTTAACATCGTCGTCAGATCGTCAACGGAGTCAACGTATTATCGCTCGCTCCACCGACACAGTTCCCAGATAAAAAATAAAAGTGTACTCCAAGGACTACATCCAAGTCCTACATTGTATACTGTTCTGTTTGTAATCAAAATACAAAAGTTTTAATCAAAAAAACCTGTCACATCATTTTCGATGGCAAACAAGCTGGCGACTCTGCTGGGGACCACCTTTTCCTCCAACGAGAAGGTTGTGTTGCAACCTGACAACATCAAGCTGGGCTCCTCCCATAAAACACTTGTGGTTCACCTCGATCAATAGGCATATAAGGAGTTCATCGTTGAAAGCAGCGCAAGTCCTTCGAAGCGGCTGCCAAAGCCGAAGAAGACTCATCGAGTTTGGGTGCGCAAGGGCGATGCGCTCAACACCATCGCTGAAGGGGATGCGCCACCGCAGTTGACCCTTCCTGCTAACATTCTCAGCAACCAAGATGCGCCCACTGGTGCAGTACGTCGGTCAGGGAAACGCGTTGTTGACTGTATTCTCCAACTATCCTCTTTTCAGTCAAAAAGATGGGCCAATAGAGCAGAGGCAACCAATCTTCCGCACATGAACTCTGGTGCACAAGAGAAAACATTTGTCTTTAACAGGCTCACTCACTGTCATGGCGAGGCAGAATTAGATTCTGAGTACTATGTGTCTTCGTCGGCTAGTACAAGAAAATCCAAGACAGCACAAGCCATGTGTCCCAAACGTGCTACGCCAACAGCGAACCAGAAGCATGCGCTAAAAATCATGCGCGCTGCTGATGGCAAGCTGTACATGGTTGACTCGGACACATTTGTGCCAGATACAAGCTGACCTTCAAAGTCCCTGTCCCGCTTGGGCGTATCTACTGTATTTTGATCCAAATCAGGCAGGGCAAAATCTACGACGTTGAACCCATGTGCCAACTTGGGTAGTGCACATGAAGTGGGTTCAAGTTGCATTAAATGTTGTTCCCCCACCAATGATCTGGGCGTATCTCATGCGCGTGAACTAGATCAGGGGGCGCAGCAATCACATGACCACCCCGGCGCTTGGCTTTGCCATGCGCCTGAAGGGGTGTGAAAGTGGAACTCTTCCATCATGATTTGCGTAATGTGATCACTCACAAACGCAGATCAGGAGAGTTGACCAATAAGCATGATGCGCCCCTCACAGGGCACACTCGTGCCATGGTCACCATTAACTGCTGTTGTTGCAAGATAGCAGCTCCACCACAAAGGCAGTTCTTGTTTCAACGACTGCAATCTACGGCACTCGTCCGACGTTGCCTCGGTAAAAGGGTGCCAATTGAAGACGAAAAGGAGCCTAAGATCGCTTCCTACCATGTTGTCACTAACTATCACTCATCCGGAAGAAAGACAACTGCCAACTCCTTGACCTCTGCAACGTCATCCAAGAGTCAGCCGAGGAAGAAGAAGACGGTAATCCCGTCCTCAGGGTTGTTCGAAAGCACCCAGGCGAGGAAGAAGTCTCTGCTGAAGCAGTGGCTGGGGGTAGTCAAATTCTTGACAATCCTCCTCTTGAAGACGAGGGAATCCCCGAAGGAACCAACCGCAACGTAGCTGGGGGTAGCTAGTACGAGGCCTCGAAAGAAGAGGCACTTTCACAGGAAAGTGAGGTCGAGAGTGAGGCTTCAACCGATCCATCCACTTCAACCTATGTCATGACAGCTTACATGGCAGGGGGTGGTGATGAAGGAGAATCAGACACTCCAGCTCTGTTCATCGTGCAACGCATAGACACTTTGGAAGGGGACCTCAAAACCCTCTCTGCCTCTATGCAAACCTTGATTCAAACAGTGTTTGAGATTCGGACCACTCTAGCAAGGGCACCTATCTTCACTAGTCCTGATCCAGGGGCCAATGGGGAATCAAGTATCCCGCCTCAACAGATATCTTCGGGTGCAGATCATCACGCCACCCCGGACATCGGCTCCTTCTAATATCCAACTTCAGGCTCTACCACCGTTACCTGCTCCCAGCTTTACAGAAGATCTGGTCGAGATGATTAGAGACCTGCGTGAGCGCTTCGAGGCTCGAAATAGGTAGGAGGAGCATCAGAAGATGGAAATCCTGCAACCTTACCCCTCGAATGGAACAATGTGGTCTATCCTTCCAAGTATAAACTACAAACACTAACGCCATACGACGGAAAGGATTCTCCTCGCCGGTACCTGACATACTTCCAGTCTCAGACGGGGCATCTCCCGAAGGAAGACGCCGTACTCACAAGTCTGTTTGTTGGGGCATTAAAAGGATTCGCCTACTACTGGTACTGCAGTCTCCCCGACAACTCCATATCAACCTTCGAAGGCTTGACACGCCTCTTCCTCGATCGGTTCTATGACGGTGGAAAAGACATGACCATGTTGTCTCTTATAGAAGTCCGTTAGACGAAGAAGGAAACTGTTCGAACCTTCATCGAGCGTTTCCGACAAGCATGCCTAAGGTTACCTCTGGGTATGCCAGAACATGCACCCATTGACTCCTGCAGCATGAATATAATTCCTGTGATCAAACTCTGGCTCAACACCGCTCCGTCTCCCGATTGGAGTTTATTGATTATCGAAGCCGAGGCCGCTGAGAAGAAGGTACGTAATGCTCGCATTCTGGGGGTTAACTTCCCCGCCTTCGACGATAAAGAAAAGTGGCATGCTACCAACAATAGTAGGTGTGAGGCAAAAGGGAAGCAGGCATTGACTGTCAATGCTTCAAAAAGTACGCAGGGCTCTGCTCAGAAGCCTCTACCTGTACCGATGTCACGCCCCGCTTCCGTAGGAGCGATCGTCCTCGCTAAGGCGTGATGTCGTACGAGCCTAGATTACGCTCGTGCAAAGCGGGTTCCATAACGGCCAATTTCAGCGGCTACAACGGGGTCGTCGCACAGAAGTCCCATGCAGAGATATTGAATAATAGCAGCAGAAATTAGAACAAAACACAAGTTATACAAAAGAAGCTCTTTATTGATATTGAAACAAAGATTACAATGGGCGTAAGGCCAAGATTACAAGTCTCTCAAGCTCACTCTTCTCACATTACCAGTCACTCAGCTCTCTCTCATCTCTCAATTAAAAGTCTTGAGCCAGCGGAAGCTTCGGAAGGCGACGTCCATATATTATGTCCCATATAAGTCTTGACTCCATACGGCCGCATGCTTCAAATCGCCAAGGAACTCCATGCCTCGACGCATCAAAGCGAGCTTCGCGCCACGAGCTTCTACCTGTGCCTGTACATAAAAACTATGTGGGTGTCAGTACTCAACTGTACTGGTGGAATGAGCTCCTCGCCCACCCATACAAAACCAACACGTTAATTTACTTTGTGCAACATAATCCCTTCTTATCAATTACCTTTCTAGTCTTGCCTTAGGACCAGTTTTATGACCGACGCCTTGTCTGTTTTGTATCTTTAGACCATCCCGTGCTTGCAACATCAATGTTAACTCAACAACGTTAACCTATCAAGTCGTGTTTGCCTTTTGGCCTAAAATCATAGATGCAACTACACGATGAGACTCCATTTCCGTATGACCGTGCTACCTCCTTTATTGTGCCGTACCTTGCCACTCAATGTGACTTAACCATGTCGCCGTCTCGCGGCCCTTGCTATTTTTATCAGCAACTGACCCAATCAAGACTTCTGAACTTATGTCGATCCACTTCGTCTTACGGCAGTTCCTGACTTAAACTCCAGACAACTCAGATCAAACAAATGCTACTTATATGCCAAGACTTACGACTCGATGCCACACCCCTGTGCCAAGCATGTTCCCTATGTTGAAGCCACATCTTAGGTCCCAAGCATCATGTTCTAACTTGTATACACCTTCGACTGGACTCAATTCCAAAGGCATACGCGCGGATAGCCGCCATTTTGCCGATATCTATATGAATACGGGTCACTGGCAGGACAAGCCATCCTGGACTTATAGCTGGCGTTGTGACGTCCCAAAACCAGAATACTGGAGAGCGGAGGACATAGCCAGCTACGTATATTGAAATAGAATCCACCTCGCTATACGGTCACGGCTGTCTAGATATATGAGGGTTTAACTACAAGCCAACAGTCTCTTATGGTCAAGAACAAGCCTATTGTCTCAATCTCAGCAAGTAATATAGTTACAAGATGTTAGACCACCAAATATACAATAAAAGGCATCCCAAATATTACATATTCAGCTGATCATGAAGCTAGTCATACAAAATGCGAGGACTAGCAAGAGTTAAGTCATACATGATCAACCCTAGGATTTGTTAATCATGTTACAGCCCGTAGGCAGACAGTAAGTAAATATGCATCGAGCTAACAGGTGCTCGTCGGCTAAACGCCTCAAAAGAATAATTTTACAATGTAGTGAGCGAATCAAAATAGAAAACCCACTCGTAGCCCGGGTTCCTTCTAGTCGCCACCATCGGGCTGGAGGTTCGGTAGATCCTCGGGTGCTGCTCCGAAATCTGGCCACACAAAACTAGCTGGGTCAAACCCCAGAAAGAGCAAGTGCAACAAGGGGGCCACGAAATAAGAACAAAAGCCAGCATATCAGAACATAAGAAAATGGTAGAAAAGTACAAGTAATAAAAGTACAACAGGACAATAAACGACTAGGGACGTGGAACCATTCCGGGAGCCAGGTTACAACCCTTAAACCAAACAAGGACCGGAGTTGTAATCCTTTGCCTGAATAGCCCTTTGTCTCTACCCATTTATTGTTAAAGATCAAGTAAAACAATCATGTTCAGGGGTACCAGTTACTGGGACTAGACAAGACTCAGACAAGGCTGGACACCATCCATTCACAAACGGCCAAGCAATTACTACGGCTTACTACTTAACTAACTAGGGTTATCACAAGCCTAGTTACTAGCAAGATACAAGTGAGAAATTTCTAGTCCCAAGCCCTACAGACTATCCAGTTATCCTTCTGCGGGTTGAGAGTATGGTTGGGTACATCGTCCAGGAGACGATGTACCCTTAGGTGACTTAGAGGGTACAACACATGACAGTGTGCTGGAAATGTGCCCTACTCGTCGACAGGCTACAAGTCCGTTTAAAGTGCCCAGATAACGAGATCGCCTGTGACTGAAAATTCTCCATGAACTATAGTTTGATCTAGTCATTAGCCTAATCCATATTCAGTGTGAATCCCTGACCGTGGTAACCAGGAAGTCACGTCCTAGACATGATGCGAGACAAGACAAGTGGATTGTACAAGGCAGCAAGAATGAACACCCACGGCGTTAGAGTTGATTATACGAGTCAAGTTAGCCATCGCAACAGTATCAAGTCAAGTTACAATTTACAGGTTTACAAGTTACAAGTCAGGAGTGCGCCGCCACGGGCCACTATCAAGTTATCCAGTATCAAGATTAATCATGAATTACAGGTTAAAAGTTAAGGACGTACCCCATTGGATCACTATCAAGAAGATCAGAAAGTACTAGAATCATACTTCACAGAAATCATAAAAAACCGTACTAGTCATAAGCAAAACACCAAAAACTGTGCCAGGTTGTGTTGGGTCGAGACAGTCGTGTTGTGTGGAACAAGATCTCAAAACTCTAACCCACAAAAGAGAAGCCAAGTCCAAGAAATAAAATCCAAACCATCATGGGCAAATAGGTTGCACAGGGAATCAGATTGCGCAGGGGAATGGACAGCACAGAGGATGAACTGCGCAGGGGATGGACTGCGCTGGGTCGGGTTGCGCTGGAAGTGGATTGCGCTGAAGTCAAGCTGCACAGGGGATGAGCTGCACTAGAGACGGGTTACGCTGAGAACGAGTTACGCAGGGAAGGAGCTGCACCGGAATTGGGTTGCGCTGGAGCGAACTGCGCTAGGAACGGGTTGCGCTGAGGTCAAGCGCGCCAATGGAAGGAAGGCGCTGGAGCGAAAGAGCGCCAGCGCGGATCAGCCCAGCACAAAGTGCTGGCCGAGGAGTTGTGCAGTTTGGCCATGCGCTAAAGAGCGCAGGCCGAGGATCATCTTCTCCACCAAGCCGAGAGGAAGACCTCAAGAACTCCAAAATTCCAATCTTCATATCTTGACCAAAACAAAACCAAATTTGGATTTTCAAAGTTCTAACTTGTGTAAAACTTAATTCTCTTCCACATAGAAGCCTCAAATCAAGCAAAAATCAAAGTTTAATAGATCAAAACCAAGGAATTCCGAAAATAGGTAAAACTTAGATCTAGAAAAATGGAAGTTCTAAATCACAAAATACCAAGTTCTAATGTTGTTCACCATGGCCTAATCTAGCTAATGGACAAATAAAATTGGGTTCTTATGTGGTGGCAAGGTGCACTTGTCTATGGTGTTGGTGTTGTGTGGAGGAAGGAAGTAGAAGATGAAAAAATTATTGAAAGTTATGAGGAGAGAGAAAGTTAGGTGGGATTTTAATGAGGGATGGTGGGTTGTGTTGAGGGTGGAGGTTAGCTAAGTGTGTTCCAATACATAATAAACCAAACCAAACCAATTCCTTATCCACAAAATAAAACCACGTCGGGTCCAAAAACCCATTTTACGAGAAAACCAAAATCCGCAAGTTAAGCCAAAACACAATTACAGGCCAGAATCTGGGAAAATAAAATACAGGTCCGAAATACATATAAGCCTAATTAAAATACGTATTCCGAAATACGGGCATTACAACTCTACCTACCTTAAAAGAATTCTGGCCTCAAAATTTAAATCAAGATGCTTAGAGAAGTAAGAGCCAGCTATGCTATCCACAATTAAGCCACACTAAGCAAACAATCAAACAATCATACATGCAAGCAAGGGATGGAAAGCATAAGGCATAAGGAAGATATTATACCTTACGAGTTAAACAAGTCAGGATATCGCGATCGGATGTCGTCCTCACGCTCCCACGTTGACTCACCTAGAGAGTGATGACCCCAAGCAACACGGACTAAGTTAATAGTCTTGTTCTTGAGTATCTTTTCTCTCCGGCCCAATATAGACACGGGCCTATCCTCATACGAAAGGTTGGTACCAACAACCAATTCCGAATGGTCCAGGATATGGCTCGGATCCAGGATGTACCATCGTAATTGGGATACATGGAATACATCATGCACCTCACTTAGCGATGGCAAAAGAGCAAGACGATAGGATACATCTCCTACTCGCTCCAGGATATCGAACGACCCTATATACCTAGGACTAAGCTTTCCACGTACGCCAAAGCGAATGACGCCGCGGTTAGGCGAGATCCTAAGGAATACATGGTCGCCGATAGCAAACTCTAAGGAACACCGATGGGCATCGGCCCAATGTCGCTGGCGATCTTGGGCCACTCGAAGACGATCTCTGATCCTTCTGACCACTTCAACTGTCTGGGCAATCATTTCTGGACAGAGCATCTGCCTCTTTCCAACATCATCCTAGGCTAACGGGGATCTGCACTTCCTACCATACAGTGCCTCGAATGGGGCCATCTGAATACTGGCCTAGAAACTATTATTGTACGAAAATTAAACCAGGTGCAGGTGATCCTCCCATGAACCACCAAAGTCAAGGGTATAAGACCTCAACATATCTTCAAGAGTCTGGATTGTACGTTCCGACTGGCCATCTGTCTGCGGATGATAAGCTGAGCTAAACTGAAGGTGAGTTTCCAAACTCTCTTGTAGGCTGCGCCAAAAGTGTGACATAAACCTTTAATCTCGGTCCGAGGTGATACTGACGGGCACACCGTGAAGCCTGATAATCTGCCTGAGGTACATCTCTGCTAGCTGAGCCGTAGACTGTCCAACTCTGAATGGAAGAAAATGAGCCACCTTCGTGAGCCTGTCAACTATAACCCAAATAGCATCTCGACCAGCTGGGGATCTAGGCAATCCAGTCACAAAATCCATGGTCACATGCTCCCACTTCCATTCTGGAATCGGCAAGGAGTGAAGAAGTCCAGCGGGCCTCTGATGTTCAGTTTTAACCTGTTGGCAAACCAAACACCGAAAGACAAACCGGGCTATCTCCCTCTTCATGCCATTCCACCAGAAGTGCTGACGAATGTCACGGTACATCTTCGTGCCACCAAAATGAATAGAATACTGTAAACTGTGATCTTCTGCCATGACCTCCTGTCTGATATCTCTACTGGGTACACAAAGACGAGTGCCGTGCCGAAGTGTACCATCTTTATGAATGCACAATTCTGGCCTTCTTCCTACCTCACACTCTGCTCTGAGCCGCTGAATCTTGGAATCTGTAGATTGTGCCATCCGAATCCTCTCAACTATGCTGGATTGAACCTGTAGACTGGCCATCAATGCCACGTTGAAGAACCACTTCGATTCCCATCTTCTGAAGATCTGCTAATAATTCTGGTTGTGCCGTTAGAAAATAAACTCCGGCTCTCCGGCTCAACGCATCTGCTACAACGTTGGCCTTTCCTGGGTGATACTGCAAATCCACATCGTAGTCCACCAGTAGCTCGAGCCATCTTCTCTGCCGCATGTTAAGGTCCTTCTGGGTGAAAACATACTTCAGGCTCTGGTGATCAGAAAATATCTCTACTCTATCTCCGTACAAGTAGTGCCGCCAAAGCTTAAGTGCAAACACTACTACTGCCAGTTCCAAGTCGTGGGTCGGATAATTCTTCTTATGATCACAAAGTTGACGTGATGCATAAGATATTACCTTCCCATGCTGCATCAAGACACACCCCAATTCTCTGTCTGAAGCGTCGCAATAAACTGTGAATCCTCCGGTCCTACCTAGAAGTGTGAGAATGGAAGCCGTTACCAAACCTCGCTTCAACTTGTTAAATGATTCCTGGCACTCTGCTGTCCAAGCAAACTACACATCTTTGCGGGTCAACTGGGTCATCGGCGCTGAAATCCTCGCAAAATCTGAAACGAATCGCCGGTAGTAGCCAGCTAATCCAAGGAAGCTGCGAACCTCTGCCACTAAGCTAGGTACTGGCTATGTCTCGATAGCCACAATCTTCTGGGGATCCATTTCCACTCCTTCTCGGGTAATGATGTGACCCAAGTACGAAATACGATCGAGCCAGAACTCACATTTACTGAACTTGGCATACAACTGGTGCTCTCTAAGCGTCTGAAGGACGATTCTGAGATGCTACTCATGCTCTGCTTCGCTCTTGCTGTAGACCAGGATATCATCTAGGAACACGATCACGAACTGATCCAAGTAAGGCATAAAAATGCGATTTATGAGGTCCATGAATACGGCTGGCGCATTGGTTGCTCCGAATGGCATAACAAGGAACTCCCAATGTCCATACCTCGATCTAAATGCTGTCTTTGGAATGTCCTGCTCTCTGACTCCCATGTCTCGATAGCTACAATCTTCTGGGGATCCATTTCCACTCCTTCTCGGGTAATGATGTGACCCAAGTACGAAATACGATCGAGCCAGAACTCACATTTACTGAACTTGGCGTACAACTGGTGCTCTCTAAGCGTCTGAAGGACGATTCTGAGATGCTACTCATGCTCTGCTTCGCTCTTGCTGTAGACCAAGATATCATCTAGGAACACGATCACGAACTGATCCAAGTAAGGCATAAAAATGCGATTCATGAGGTCCATGAATACGGCTGGCGCATTGGTTGCTCCGAATGGCATAACAAGGAACTCCCAATGCCCATACCTCGATCTAAATGCTGTCTTTGGAAAGTCCTGCTCTCTGACTCTGATCTGGTGGTATCCTGACCGCAAGTCTATCTTCGAGAACACTGAAGCCCCTTTGAGTTGATCAAACAAGTCGTCTATCCTCAGGAGAGGGTATCTGTTCTTGATTGTCACCGAGTTCAAGGTACGATAATCTACACATAATCTGGACGTACCATCCTTTTTTTTCACAAGAAGCATCGGGGCTCCCCAAGGCGATCCACTTGTATGGATGAATCCCTTGGTCCTGAGTTCTTCAATCATCTTGTACAAAATCTCCAACTCTGAAGGCGCCATTCTGTAGACTCGTTCTGATACTGGTGCTGTCCCGGGGATCAAGTCTATAGTGAACTCAATCTCCCGCTCTGGCGGTATTTCTGGAAGTTCCTCTGGAAAGACATCTGGAAAATCTTTAACTATCTGGGGTAACTGTACCGCTGCCACTGCCATCCGCAATACTGGAAAAGATGGCTCCACTGCGTCTCTGGAAAATGAAAACTCTGGCTCTCCTGGAATACTGAAAACAACCCTGCCAATATGGCAGTCTATCCTAGCATACTGGTTCCTCAACCAATCCATGCCTAAGACTACATCATAGTCTGCCATAGGGAACTCTATGAATCTAGCGGAGAACTCTCTACCGCTAACTACGATCCAACACGAGAAAAACAGTCGATCTACTCCCATAAGACCATTACCAGTAAGTATATTGAGCCTTACTGATAATGACACTGGCTCTAATCCTATCCGTGTCGCGAATCGTGCAGACATGAATGAATATGATACACCAGAATCAAATAATATCGATGATGGGGAGGAGTTGACGAGAATAGTGCCTCCCACTACCTCACCTGGTACAACTTCTTCTTCCATAGCCATCATCATTGCCTGACCTTGTCCTCTAACTGCGGGTCCCCTCTGCTGGAAACCTCTCTGCCTACTCTGCACTTGGGCTTGGGTGTACTGCTGCTGGTTCTGTTGATGAAATGCCTGGGCCTGAGGCAACAATGGCCTCGGGTACTGCTGCTGCTGCATAGGTGCTGGTCCCCTAACCGATGGACTGGTTAGGTTGGAAGAGGACGAACTACCCCTATTCGGGCAGGCTCCTATCTTGTGATCTGCCGCTCCACAAGCCAGGCACAATCCCTGTGCCCTGCGATAATCTGCCACCACGTGCCCTGGCTTCCCGCAGTGAGAATATTCCATCGCAGAAGTCTGCTTCTGCTTCTGCTGCTGCGGGTACGTCGGGGTTGAATGCTGAACCGACGTTACTGAGGCCGTCCGCCTCGGAGTTCCAATGGTCAAACCCCTAGCTGCCGGGGCTGGAGCTGATGATTGGTGCATCTGATTGTGGGACCGCTTCCTACCTTCGGTCCAATCTACGATCCACTGGGAGGTGTACTCATGCCTCCTAGCTGCCCTCAATTCTACATCGAACGTCTGGTGCTCGAATTGCTCAACTGCCAACAAGATCTCCAAATGCAGCCCCTGCTGGAACCGCTGGGCCCTATCAAACTCGGTTGCCACTAAGGTAGGGACAAACCTACTGAGTCTAGAAAACTCAGATGCATAACCGTCGACCGTTCTGCCTCCTTGCTTCAAGTTGGTAAATCTCGTCTGCAGGTGGTACCGAGCTATAGCATCGAAATACTTCGTCTGGAATCTTTTTCTAAACACCGCCCAAGTAACCGGCGCCACAAATCCTACGACCTGTGCCGCCCACTAACTGCGAACTAAGTCTAGCAACTGTAGGTGTACCACCGCTATCTTCTCATTCTCAGGTGTCCTAGTTGCTTCCAGAACCACCTCGGTATCCTGAAGCCAAGCGTCCGCGACAATCACATCCTCGCTGCCGTCGAAGAATGGAGGGTTCAAGCGCTTGAAGCTGTTGGCCGCGCTGTTCCCTGGATGACCGCCTCTGGTCAGAGCATCTGCCACTACCTGGTACAAGATGTCTCCTCTACGATCCTGGGAAGCTATCAGGGTCCTGATGAGACCTACCAAGGTGCCATCGTCAGGCTCGGCAGGCTGGACGGGCCGGTTTGGGGGCTCTCCTCCAGTAGGTATAACTCTGGAGGCTACTCCGGAATGCTGGGCTTGATCTCCGGGTTGCTACTGGTCCACGGGAAGTGCTCCACCTTGCTGATCGGCAGGGTCAGGTACAGTGCAACTGAAGAAGACAATATAGGAAAACAATAAGGAAGGACTAGGACAGATCAACGATACAAGCACATGATCAGGGCAAGATTCCAGAGATTTAGAGGATATGAACGGAGATCAAGGGCGGATACTGATTGAGATATCTATTAGGTAAACCCTCATATTTTTGAATGCCAAGACCTGCATGGGCCATCACATAAACCATGTGACGCCCCAGAACCAGAATACTGGAGAGCAAGGGCGAACATAGCCAGCTACGTATATTGAAATAGAATCCACCTCGCTATACGGTCACGGCTGTCTAGATATATGAGGGTTTAACTACAAGCCAACAGTCTCTTATGGTCAAGAACAAGCCTATTGTCTCAATCTCAGCAAGTAATATAGTTACAAGATGTTAGACCACCAAATATACAATAAAAGGCGTCCCAAATATTACATATTCAGCTGATCATGAAGCTAGTCATACAAAATATGAGGACTAGCAAGATTTAAGTCATACATGATCAATCCTAGGATTTGTTAATCATGTTACAGCCCGTAGGCAGACAGTAAGTAAATATGCATCGAGCTAACATGTGCTCGTCGGCTAAACGCCTCAAAAGAATAATTTTACAATATAGTGAGCGAATCAAAATGGAAAACCCACTCGTAGCCCAGGTTTCTTCTAGTCGCCACCATCGGGCTGGAGGTTCGGTAGATCCTCGGGTGCTGTTCCGAAATCTGGCCACACAAAACCAGCTGGGTTAAACCCCAGAAAGTGCAAGTGCCACAAGGGGGGCCACAAAATAAGAACAAAAGCCAGCATATCAGAACATAAGAAAATGAAAGAAAAGTACAAGTAATAAAAGTACAACAGGACAATAAACGACTAGGGACGTGGAACTATTCCGGAAGCCAGGTTACAACCCTTAAACCAAACAAGGACCGGGGTTGTAACCCTTTGCCTGAATAGCCCTTTGTCTCTACCCATTTATTATTAAAGATCAGGTAAAACAATCATGTTCAGGGGTACCAGTTACTGGGACTAGACAAGACTTAGACAAGGCAGGACACCATCCATTCACAAACGGCCAAGCAATTACTACGGCTTACTACTTAACTAACTAGTGTTATCACAAGCCTAGTTACTAGCAAGATACAAGTAAGAAATTCCCAGTCCCAAGCCCTGTAGACTATCCAGTTATCCTTCCGCGGGTTGAGAGTATGATTGGGTACATCGCCCAGGAGATGATGTACTCTTAGGTGACTTAGAGGGTGCAACACATGACAGTGTGCTGGAAATGTGCCCTACTCGTCGGCAGGCTACAAGTCCGTTTAAAGCACCCAGATAACGAGATCGCCTGTGACTGGAAATTCTCCATGAACTATAGTTTGATCTAGTTATTAGCCTAATCCATATTCAGTGTGAATCCCTGACCGTGGTAATCAGGGAGTCACGTCCTAGACATGATGTGAGACAAGATAAGTGGATTGCACAAGGCAGCAAAAATGAACACCCACGACATCAGAGTTGATTATACGAGTCAAGTTAGCCATTGCAACAGCATCAAGTCAAGTTACAAGTTACAGGTTTACAAGTTACAAGTCAGGAGTGCGCCACCACGGGCCACTATCAAGTTATCCAGTATCAAGATTAATTATGAATTACAGGTTAAAAGTTAAGGGCGCACCCCATCGGGTCACTATCAAGAAGATCAGAAAGTACTAGAATCATATTTCACAGAAATCACGAAAAACCGTACTAGTCATAAGCAAAATACCAAAAACTGTGCCAGGTCGTGTTGGGTCAAGACAGTCGTGTTGTGTGGAACAAGATCTCAAAACTCCAACCCACAAAAGAGAAGCCAAGTCCAAGGAATAAAATCCAAACCATCATGGGCAAATAGGTTGCGCAGGGGATCAGATTACGCAGGGGAATGGACTGCGCAGAGGATGAACTGCACAGGGGATAGACTGCGCTGGGTCGGGTTGTACTGGGAGCGGGTTGCGCTGAAGTCAAGCTGCACAGGGGATGAGCTGCGCTAGAGACGGGTTGCGCTGAGAGCGAGCTGCGCCGGAATTGGGTTACGCTGGAGCGAACTGCGTGTAACACCCAGTTTTTCAGATGAGGGTAATTTTAAAATTTTGTAATTATAATTATTATTTATTGATAATTATTTCATATTATGATTTTTGGTGATTTTTAATCATTTTTTAAACTATTTAAAATTATGACTTGTGATTTTGACATTTTACTATTGTTTGATTTTAATTTCGAGGAATTTGTCACCCCCAGTTTTCAGGAACAGGAGTATTTTTGTCATTTTGTATTTTTGAAATATTTTTGAAATTTATTTTATTATTTATGATATTGTTTTGGGGTTATTTGAGTCGGGTTCGAATTTCAGCTCAATCCGACTTGAAACGGGGATCCGGGGGTAGTGTTGACTTTAGTGGATCCATACATTACTTAGCCATAGCCCACATGATAGAAATATTTTAGTTAGAGGTTAGACTAATTATTATGGATAAGGTTAGTGTGATTAGAGACTTTAGAATGACTAATTTAGCCCCAACCAATTAGCCTTTTCCTAATACTAATAGAATAGGTTAGTGGGGGCATTTTGGACCTTACCATAATAGGACAAATAGCCCCATTTGGCCAGCCACTTTGGGAGAGGATAGGCTCAAGTTCATTTCATTATTCTCATCCACACTCTCTCTTGTTCTTCCCCAAATTCTTAGAGAGCAATCCCTAGCAATTTCTCCACCAAATTCTTCGATTTCGCCACCAAAACTTCTTCTTTCCTTCTCCATTCTAGCCAAGGAGGAAGCTACCCAAGTTTGGGAGGATTCGGAGCTCGTTCGTGTCCTTTTGGAATCTCTACGTGTCGGTGTCGCTCCGGGAAGGCTTTTCTTCGATTCGATCTCCCGGGAGGTATAAATCCCTTCTCATTTTCATTTTCTCATGCATATAGGTCTATTTTGAACCCATAGGAATGACCCCCATAGTTATATCTCCATTTGTGTCCATTTTGTGTCCATTTGGAGGTCATAGGAGTGTCCTTTGTGTTGTGGTTGTGTCCATGTGGGAAAACCCCAAATTTGGATACACTATGTGTTGTTGTTATGTATGAATAAATTATTACATGTTTAATCTCATATTTTTGTATTGGAAATGTGTTCTATAGTGTCTCATATATATATTAGTGTAGAGAGTGAGTTCTTGATATATTATGTTATATACTTGTGTTCTTTTGTCTCAAACTACCCAAATTCGTCATAATTTTTATCCACGTTTTTAGTAGCAATAGTAACTTAGAAATGTCATAACTTTTAGCTTAAAACTTTGATTTATCTCCCATTTTTTTAAAAAGAACCGTATCGAAGTTAGCTTTCCAATATATATATTAATAAGCCAAATTCTTTCTCTAACTTTCTGTAGAATTATTTGAGTGTCAGCTGTACGAAAGACGAACGCGTTTCGGTATTTTCACGATTCCGGGAGCTTCCGGACACAAAAATACGATCCGTTTGAAGTTTCGAAAAGCTAACATAAAGTACTACAACATACTTTAATCCTAGAATTTAGTGAATACCCAATTGGTACAGTATTGATTTTAAGTAAAAGAGTGACTATACGATATATGCATTTTGTGTAACCTATGAGCCTATGTAGTATGGATATTAAATGAATATAGAGTATGTAATGCATGATATGTTAGATGAATGAAATAATATATATATGATATATCCTTTTTACATTAATGTATATATATGGTTGAATGCAAGCATGTAGGAATGCAATTAATGTAATATATGTAAGCAATGCATGAATGAAAGAATGATATACAATGCATGCATGAAAGTATATAATGAATGCAAGATATAAATGCAAGGTATATATGTAATGATAGATATGAATGCATAATATATAAATATTATAAATGCAATATCAGATTTCATATGTAGACATTGAACCAATGCATAGCTGATATTTAGATTGAATGTTAGTTCATTTTAGGTTGTTCGAACACTGAACTGTCCATGTAAGCATATATACCTTCCTTTTTCTATTGCCAAGCCAATTTCAGTTTTTAATATAGTGGAATGTCTATGAATGTAATGTTAACCTTCAACACCTTAATTCGAAATATTAGTTAATTTCAGTATTAGATAATGTATGAGCTGTATGCATATGGAATGTTGGCTTAATGGCAGATTTCAGATAACATGGTTCATTTTATGTGGTTAGTTACACCAGTTTATGGGATAACTCACTTTAGTTTATATGTAAATGTGGAACTAAACTGAGAAAGAACTTCACCCTCTGCACAAGGACACCCCACTCTATATCAACCACCATGCCATGTAACCCTTCTGTAAATAATTGCTATAATATATATAGATTTATGTAAAGTATAGATGCATGTTAGTTATAACTTAAATAGTCTCTACTCTAATGTATATAGATGTATACTTGTAGCCATGCATGTTAAGTATAATACATGTGTAATGTAGATGGGTTAGCTTTGTGCCATGTGTAGTGTAAACTCATAACTAGTGTTGATTTCTCTTTTCATGTACACCTCCATGTTCACACACACACATAGCTTTACATGTTAGTTCCTTTCTCTTATATATATATATATATATATATATATATATATATATATATATATATATATATATATATAATATCGAATATGCATGATAGTGATGTATCTTGATGTGTGACTTGTGTTGGCTTGTATAGCCTTGTGATTGGTGTGTAACTGCTAGCCTAGGCTTGGTTAGGCCTAGTGAGACTTATTAGACTTGTTTGGGCTAGGACTTGACCTAGTTGACTAGTGTGGTTGACTAGAGTTGACCAAGTGTTGACTTTAGTCTAGTTTGACCTAGACAGCACGCAGATGCATTATAGATTACTATTATCATCCCCTGTATACATCTTGACTTGTGTTGCTCTAACTAGGAGTCAGGTACCTCATCTCGGACAGTACATTTACTTCAGACATTCAGATACGAGGCGAGTACATTCTCTGATAGTTCTCTCATTTATTTGTCAATTACTGTACTTCAGTTCTAGTTAGCTGTATGTGATTCTCTGTTACAAACACGTATTTCTATTTCTGAATCCATATATGCGACACACATACTTACTCGTCTTACCTCTATTATTCGAATTACCATACGAATCACCATACGAATCACCATACGAATCACTATTCGAATCACCCTATTCGTATCTTCATATGTTGGTTGGACTTTTATTCGATTGATGTGTCAGATTTTGGATTCATTTGTATTAGATGGGCGGGGAAATACTTGATTAGACATATGAACATTCCCACTATTCGAACCACCCCCTGTGAATATATTCGAACGATAGCCATTCCACACCCGGCCAGGTGTATGATGTGCCGGATTTATCCTTAGCCGTTTACATGTCTAACTAAGTATTTTAAAACACATTTGGAGAATTTATTTGAATCGTTGTTAGAATATTGTGAATCACTATTCGTATCACCTTATTCGTATCACCTTATTCGATTCACCTTATTAGAACAATGATTAGAATCACATTCGACTCATCTTATATTAGACTCACATTGGGATTACACTCGACTTATATTGTACCATCTGAACTCATTATGTTACTCTAGTTCAGCTAGATCTTATTTTTATAGTCTTCTTTGCTATGTTTCTCTTCTTGTTTAGTTACTTACTGTCTTTGTACTTTTTCTGTCTCTCTATACCATCACCTGAAAATTTAAACTGCCATATTCATCAATACAACTGTCTATAACTGCTTTATAGTTCTCTGTCATTTACTTGGGATTTTTTGATAAATTGTACTCGTTCCCGTCCTGACTGGACCTGTTGAAAATTTTACAGAGGATGATGAGGAACCCTGCACCCTTACTTGGAGTTTGCCTAGTTGACACTCGCGACCTGGACCCCTAGGGAGGTTTAGGCAGCTGCTCAGGATGATACCTTGTATAGTGTAGATAGCTTAGACTGTCCTTTCTTTTTATGTTTAGCTGTTGTCTTATTTTCAGAGTTGTATATTTTAGAGATGTTGAGACTTTGTTATTTCTTTCTGCTGTACCTCAGTTGAGGATTTCTTATCTATTTCTATCATGCTACATTCTACCTTAGATTGTGATTGAGTTGTACCTCTATGTTGGCCTCCTTATGGAGAGTATTCATATTATGTAGTTATAGTTTATGACCTAGAACAGCGTTCTACCGCCGACACTGCGGCGTAGGCTGGGCGCTGTTACGTACTCGTACCCTCACGGTGGGTGTGGGTCGTGACACGTTTTTAGTGGTGGCCCATGCAGGTCGAGTTTATGTAGTGGTATTCGAACTAGAGTATCACTACAGCCTGCAGTAGGATTAGGATATTTTGGAGGTACTCAATCACATTAGAAAAAACTCTTAATCAGATTCCTTTTTGTCAAAAATTGTTGCTTATTGACTTCCCTTGAATATAAACTGTCCTCCTTTGAATTTTTCGCTTCATTCTCAGAAATTGCTTCTTGTTTGATCAGTTTTCATGATGGTTATGGAGACACGATCTCATCGCTTCGGTTCGGGGGATACTATCGAGAGGCTGGCCACCTCTCGTCATGTTCATCAGGGCCTCGAGACCGCAGCTCCTGTTGTACCGACTCAGGTTGGCATTTCTGCTATATTGGAGGTGCACCTCTATCTGTACAGAGATTTTATTCTGTTATTTCTGATTCTCTCAGCAGCGGTGATTCATGCAGCATCAGCAGCAGACCAGGGGAAACCAGCAGGACGAGCTATCGTCAGGACAGTCGATGATGCACAGACCGTCGGAGATCTGGCTGCAAGTTCCGTTCTTCTCAATTCTATTTCCGCAATTGTCTTTTATAATTACCTTGAAATCCGATTCCATCTGTTCCTTGTTGATTGATTTATTTTTGTCATGTTACTCTTTTGTTGTGTTTGTTTTTTTTTCTTCTGAAAAAATCATATGGGCTAGGTCGCCTAAATCATGGGATCTAGAATCCTTGATAGTCATGTTAGTTGGCATAGTGAGGACATGTAGTCAGATTTTGGATGTATTCTCGGGTATGGGAATTTAAGGTTTTCGCCGTCGCATGCGGCAGTGCGAAAATTTTAAATACCATGAACCTAAAGGTACGTACCTTAGTCAAGGACTTTGTGATTATCGTAGCCTTGCTCACTAGCATGATGAAGACTCTGGACAACATGATTTTGGACAGACGCATATGATTAACAGATTGTATCTTTAGAAGGTTTAACCTTCATACCCTTTTGATTGTTATAAATGACTTAGAAGTAGGGATATTTAGTTTCGTAGAGCTTATTCATAGGTAGTTCCTTCATAGTATAATGGTATGATGACTTGTAGAGTGTCTGTACCCTAGAGGTGATAGTTAGCATTGGTGTTAGAATAGTAATCCATTGCAGATAATTCTCCTGTTATCTATAATACCAACCAGTTACACATAGGATGTTAGTATGCCTTACATGCTTGATGATTATTACTACTTTCCCTTACCTTTTCCAGTGAGGCACCCATGACCAGAGCCTGCCTTTGAGTATAGTTGTAGTTTCACCTAAGACCGAGAGGTTTATTTGTATAGATAGATTACAGATGATATTGGCATATGGGATATAGGTTAGTTGGTATCTATAGGCCATTGTTGTATAGGGTTATAAACATGTTGTTTAGCCTATACTTGGTTCAGTTTTCCATTTTAGTTAAGTTCCCTTCGTGTTGAGTTCCTTTGTGTTGATCACCTTTATAGGCAGTGTGCAGACCCTTCACTAGATACCATGTTCCCTTGATTCCGACCATTCATCCTTAGCCTAGTTCTAAGCATTGTTTCAGACCCTTATAAGTTTAGTCTGCCTTAACCCTTGGTTGATCAGTCATATATATATATATAGATGATATACTTAGGATATATGTGATGGGTTGTTGTTCTTGAGCATTATATATATATATATATATATATATATATATATATATATATATATATATATATATATATATATATATATGTGGTATTTGGTATTCATGTGCTTAGCTTGTAGGTATTTAGTTATAGGTGACTTGATAGGATTGGGAAGTTAAGAGCTAGTCTATTATAGAGTTTCTCTTTTGCTAAATTCTAGTTGCCAATACCTAAATAGCTAGCATAGGTAAAACCCTAAGAAGTTGACCAGTTGATGACCAAGTACTTGAATGTTGAGAAATTGACTAGTGATTGACCCTTGACTATGTTTGATCTAGAAGGGGGTGCGATCATCTTAATTTCGAGGACAAAATTTTTATAAGGTGGGTAGGATTGTAACACCCAATTTTCCAGATGAGGGTAATTTTAAAATTTTGTAATTATAATTATTATTTATTGATAATTATTTCATATTATAATTTTTGGTGATTTTTAATCATTTTTTAAACTATTTAAAATTATGACTTATGATTTTGACATTTTACTATTGTTTGGTTTTAATTTCGAGGAATTTGTCACCTCTAGTTTTCAGGAACATGAGTATTTTTGTCATTTTGTATTTTTGAAATATTTTTGAAATTTATTTTATTATTTATGATATTGTTTTGGGGTTATTTGAGTCGGGTTCGAATTTCAGCTCAATCCGACTTGAAACGGGGACCCGGGGGTAGTATTGACTTTAATGGACCCACACATTAGTTAGCCATGGCCCACATGATAGAAATATTTTAGTTAGAGGTTAGACTAATTATTATGGATAAGGTTAGTGTGATTAGAGACTTTAGAATGACTAATTTAGCCCCAACCAATTAGCCCTTTCCTAATACTAATAGAATAGGTTAGTGGAGGCATTTTGGACCTTACCATAATAGGACAAATAGTCCCATATGGCCAGCCACTTTGGGAGAGGATAGGCTCAAGTTCATTTCATTATTCTCATCCACACTCTCTCTCTCCTGTTCTTCCCCAAATTCTTAGAGAGCAATCCCTAGCAATTTCTCCACCAAATCCTTCCATTTCGCCACCAAATCTTCTTTTTTCCTTCTCCATTCTAGCCAAGGAGGAAGCTACCCAAGTTTGGGAGGATTCGGAGCTCGTTCGTGTCCTTTTGGAATCTCTATGTGTCGGTATCGCTCCGGAAAGGCTTTTCTTCGATTCGATCTACCGGGAGGTATAAATCCCTTCTCCTTTTCATTTCCTCATACATATAGGTCTATTTTGAACCCATAGGAATGACCCCCATGGTTGTATCTCTATTTGTGTCTATTTCGTATCCATTTGGAGGTCATAGGAGTGTCCTTTGTGTTGTGGTTGTGTCCATGTGGGAAAACCCCAAATTTGGACACACTATGTGTTGTTGTTATGTATGAATGAATTATTACATGTTTAATCTCATATTTTTGTATTGGAAATGTGTTATATAGTGTCTCATATATATATATATATATTAGTGTAGAGAGTGAGTTCTTGATATATTATGTTATATACTTGTGTTCTTTTGTCTCAAACTACCCAAATTCGTCATAATTTTTATCCACATTTTTAGTAGCAATAGCAACTTAGAAATGTCATAACTTTTAGTATAAAACTCCGATTTATCTTTCGTTTTTTTTAAAAGAACCGTATCAAAGTTAGCTTTCCAAATATATATTTTAATAAGCCAAATTCTTTCTCTGACTTTCTGTAGAATTATTTGAGTGTCAGTTGTACGAAAGACGAACGCGTTTCGGTATTTTCGCGATTTCGGGAGCTTCCGGACACGAAAATACGATCCCTTTGAAGTTTCGGAAAGCTAACATGAAGTAATAAGACATACTTTAGTCTTAGAATTTAGTGAATGCCCAATTGATGCAGTATTGGTTTTAAGTAAAAGAGTGACTATACGATATATGCATTTTGTGTAACCTATGAGCCTATGTAGTATGAATATTAAATGAATATAGAGTATGTAATGCATGATATGTTAGATGAATGAAATAATATATATATGATATATATCCTCTTTACATTAATGTATATATATGGTTGAATGCAAGCATGTAGGAATGCAATTAATGTAATATATGTAAGCAATGCATGAATGTAAGCAATGCATGAATGAAAGAATGATATACAATGCATGCATGAAAGTATATAATGAATGCTAGATATAAATGCAAAGTATATATGTAATGATAGATATGAATGCATAATGTATAAATATTGTAAATGCAATATCAGATTTCATATGTAGACATTGAACTAGCTGATATTTAGATTGAATGTTAGTTCATTTTAGGTTGTTCGAACACTGAACTGTCCATGTAAGCATATATACCTTCCTTTTTCTATTGCCAAGCCAATTTCAGTTTTCAATATAGTGGAATGTCTATGAATATAATGTTAACCTTCAACCCCTTAATTCAAAATGTTAGTTAATTTTAGTATTAGACAATGCATGAGCTGTATGCATATGGGATGTTGGCTTAATGGCAGATTTTAGATAACATGGTTCATTTTATCTGGTTAGTTACACCGGTTTATGGGATAGCTCACTTTAGTTTATATGTAAATGTGGAACTAAACTGAGAATGAACTTCACCCTCTGCACAAGGACACCCCACTCTATATTAACCACCATGCCATGTAACCTTTCTCTAAATGATTGCTATAATATATATAGATTTATGTAAAGTATAGATGTATGTTAGTTATAACTTAAATAGTCTCTACTCTAATGTATATAGATGTATACTTGTAGCCATGCATGTTAAGTATAATACATGTGTAATGTAGATGGGTTAGCTTTGTGCCATGTATAGTGTAAACTCATAACTAGTGTTGATTTCTCTTTTCATGTACACCTCCATGTTCACACACACACATAGCTTTACATGTTAGTTCCTTTCTCTTATATATATATATATATATATATATATATAATATCGAATATGCATGATAGTGATGTATTTTGATGTGTGACTTGTGTTGGCTTGTATAGCCTTGTGATTGGTGTGTGACTGCTAGCCTAGGCTTGGTTAGGCCTAGTGAGACTTATTAGACTTGTTTGGGCTAGGACTTGACCTAGTTGACTAGTGTGGTTGACTAGAGTTGACCAAGTGTTGACTTTAGTCTAGTTTGACCTAGACAGCACGCAGATGCATTATAGATTTCTATTATCATCCCCTGTATATATCTTGACTTGTGTTGCTCTAACTAGGAGTCAGCTACATCATCTCGGACAGTACATTTACTTCAGACATTCAGATACGAGGCGAGTACATTCTCTGATAGTTCTCTCATTTATTTGTCAATTACTGTACTTCAGTTCTAGTTAGCTGTATGTGATTCTCTGTTACAAATACGTATTTCTATTTCTGAATCCATGTATGCGACACACATACTTACTCGTCTTACCTCTATTATTCGAATCACCATACGAATCACCAAACGAATTACCATACGAATCACTATTCGAATCACCCTATTCGTATCTTCATATGTTGGTTGGACTTTTATTCGATTGATGTGTCAGATTTTGGATTCATTTGTATTAGATGGGCGGGGAAATACTTGATTTGATATGTGAACATTTCTACTATTCGAACCACCCCCTGTGAATATATTCGAACGATAGCCATTCCACACCCGGCCAGGTGTATGATGTGCCGGATTTACCCTTAGCCGTTTACATGTCTAACTAAGTATTTTAAAACACACTTGGAGAATTTATTCGAATCATTGTTAGAACATTGTGAATCACTATTCGTATCACCTTATTCGTATCACCTTATTCGATTCACCTTATTAGAACAATGATTAGAATCACATTCGACTCATCTTATATTAGACTCACATTGGGATTACACTCGACTTATATTGTACCATCTGAACTCATTATGTTACACTAGTTCAGCTAAATCTTATTTTTACAGTCTACTTTGCTATGTTTCTCTTCTTGTTTAGTTACTTACTGTCTTTGTACTTTTTCTGTCTCTCTATACCATCACCTAAAAAATTAAACGGCCATATTCATCAATACAACTGTCTATAACTGCTTTATAGTTCTCTGTCATTTACTTGGGATTTCTTGATAAATTGTACTCGTTCCCGTCCTGACTGGACCTGTTAAAATTTTTACAGAGGATGATGAGGAACCCTGCACCCTTACTTGGAGTTAGCCTAGTTGACACTCACGACCTGGACCCCTGGGGAGGTTCAGACAGCTGCTCAGGATGATACCTTGTATAGTGTAGATAGCTTAGACTGTCCTTTCTTTTCATGTTTAGCTGTTGTCTTATTTTTAGAGTTGTATATTTTAGAGATGTTGAGACTTTGTTATTTCTTTCTGCTGTACCTCAATTGAGGATTCCTTATCTATTTCCATCATGCTACATTCTACATTAGATTGTGATTGAGTTGTACCTCTGTGTTGGCCTCCTTATGGAGAGTATTCAAATTATGTAGTTATAGTTCATGACCTAGAACAGCGTTCTACCGCCGATACTACGGTGTAGGCTGGGCACTGTTACGTACTCGTACCCTCACGGTGGGTGCGGGTCGTGACATTGTGCTAGGAACGGGTTGTGCTGAGGTCAAGCGCACCAATGGAAGGAAGGCGCTGGAGCTAAAGAGCACCAGCGCAGATCAGCCCAGCACAAAGCGCTGGCCGAAGAGTTGCGCAGTTTGGCCATGCGCTAAAGGGCGCAGGCCGAGGATCATCTTCTCCACCAAGCCGAGAGGAAGACCTCAAGAACTCCAAAATCCCAATCTTCATATCTTGACCAAAACAAAACCAAATTTGGATTTTTAAAGTTCTAACTTGTGTAAAATTTAATTCTCTTCCACATGGAAGCCTCAAATCAAGCAAAAATCAAAGTTTAATAGATCAAAACCATAAAATTCCGAAAATGGGTAAAACTTAGATCTAGAAAAATAGAAGCTCCAAATCACAAAATGCCAAGTTCTAATGTTGTTCACCATGGCCTAATCTAGCTAATGGACAAATAAAATTGGGTTCTTATGTGGTGGCAAGGTGCACTTGCCTATGGTGTTGGTGTTGTGTGGAGGAAGTTAGAAGAAGATGAAGAAATTAATGGAAGTTATGAGGAGAGAGAAAGTTAGGTGGGATTTTAATGAGGGATGGTGGGTTGTGTTGAGGGTGGAGGTTAGCTAAGTGTGTTCCAATGCATAATAAACCAAACCAAACCAATTCCTTCTCCACAAAATAAAACCACACCGGGTCCAAAAACCTATTTTACGAGAAAACCAAAATTCGCAAGTTAAGCCAAAACACAATTACAGGCCAGAATCTGGGAAAATAAAATACATGTCCGAAATACATATAAGCCTAATTAAAATACGTATTCCGAAATACGGGCATTACAAGCGTATAGGATGGTCCGGTCACCGTAAGTAGCTGGCCCCGATGAACGTCCACCGAATACCTGTTGCCTCTACCTGGCGCAGCTATACCTGTTTCCTCCTAGGCCGGATCGGTCCTGAGGTCCCAGGTTGTGGATCCGAGGAAACCCTTTCTTCCTTGTACAAGTTTTTTATGACCATGCAAGACTCGATACAAACTGACGTCTCACACAGTCATTCCTCTTCCAATGTTACCATCTCTATCAAAACCAAATTCAAGACATCTATCCTTGAGACCCCTCGATGACCCACGATCGCGAGCATTCTTTCCTTGTTACCTTATCATTTGGTTCAACTCATGAACATCTATTTGATAGTCCTTTCTCAAATCTTACTTTGAATCAATTGTAGTCTTTGCCTTAAATACTGTGTCCGTGCATCGTGCCTTAAGCCAATCGTGCTCTACGCGACACTCCTGCCCAAGTCGACGGGCCTTGAGATCGTGGGACTACTTAACTTTGACAAATTGTAAAAGAGAGGGACAGTACTTGTAATATCTTAGGTCGACCGACGTAACTTTGCCTAACTTAACTTCGTAATAACTTAACGAGCAAAGGCTGCGTCAAGCTTTGCCTTAAAGGATCGTGCCGTGCACGCATCCAACTTGAACGACCAAGTCACTCGGGTGCCTAGACTTAGGTCACAAGCCGCTCAATACAACTTAACTCATAGGCAAGCCAAGGCTATGCCAAGCCTGTAAAGACGGGACCGTGCATGCTTTATGAAACATTCATGCGGGCGACGCCTATGACTTAGGCTACGATCATAACTTTGCCTACTCAACCAACTTTCCTTCTCCCAAGCCACGGGACGAAGGATCGAGTGTCATTTTCAAAGCACGCCGTACACCAACTCTAAGCCGACCGTTGGACCTTTCCATATTCTGACTCAATTCGACCTGTCGGGATTATTCCCTTTAGCTATGTGGATGCGTCTCTTTTATTATCAAGACTACTTGTGCGAGTTGAAAACATGTGATTTATTATGTGAAGGCTAAGATGAGGTAAGTTCACCGAAACTACCCCACCTGAGTGAGCGGTCGCCTCGAATGAGCGATGTCTTCGAGCAGCCGTTGCAAGGCTAAGTCCGAACGCCGTCGGCGTTTCGATTCCTCCGATTGACTGAACGAAACGGGACACTACAACCGAGACCAAAGATGGTCTACTCCTTCAATGATGAGGATACTTTATAACTCTTCGAGATGCTGAAGCAGAGCGACAAAATCAAGTTGCCTGATCCAAAGCGTCCTGATGAGTTGGGCAGAATCGGTGACCTGAGATACTATCATTAGCATCTGTTCGTTGGACATCCAACTCAAGACTGCTACATCCTCAAAGACAACATACAGTGCATGATCAATACAAATGTCATCTCCGTCGATTACAAGGAGAAGACAGTCTCGACTAACATGGTATCGCTCCAGTTCGGCACCTTGCCGCCTACCACAGCTCGAGATGTTTTGTCCCCATTCCGAAGGCGACAATGGAGGTGGTTAACCTTCCGCCAGCTCATGACAATACGAGTGGACTTATTCCACTCACCACACCTCGAGAGGAGATCATGTGGGTTCATCCAGATCTCGCTCCAGAACTTACTCAGTCGGGGGTACGTTCAACCTCCAAGGCCAAAAGCAAGAAGATCAAGTCTTACCGAATGGTGACTACCTCCCTGAAGGAGGCACTTCCTGTATAAATGCATTCACAGCAGAACGCTTGTCACTCCCCGTTCCCAGAATACGTATTTTTAATACATGTACTGCTTTAATATATTTATTTAAATATTTATCATGTATTGTTTTGTATTTAAATTCATGTTAATTAATTTCCTGCAATTAATTTTTTGTATTTTACTTTCTGCGTTCATTCTCTGCTTTAGCTTACTTTAGGTTTGGCCTAGGTTGGTTTATTTTCGGGTTATGGTGGTTCATTGTGAACCGAACCCACATCCCCATTTAAAGCCCCAATCCTTTCTCTCTCTCTTCATTATTTCTCATTTACTCTTCTTCTTCTTCCTCATAACTCTCTCCACCTACCAAACCCATAGGCAAGTACATCTTGCTTCCACATGAAAACCTATTTTTATGGTTCCATTCTTTTTCCCTTCGGATTCTAAGACACATTAGAACTTGTCATTTTCCATTTTAAGGCTTTAATTTTTGTAGATCTAGAAATTAGTTATTTTCGGATTTTGGTGGTTTTGATCTATCAAACAGCTTTGTTTTTAAGTTTTGATGGTTCCATGTTGTAGAGAATTTTATTCTACCCAATTTTGACCTTTGAAAAGTTGGATTTGGACTTATTTTGACCAAGTTATGGACTTTTGAAGCTTTGGGTTCAAACCATGGAGTTCTTGCTGATTTTGGAGAAGACAGTGAGCAGTGTACGCGAGCTTTTTAGCTTGCGCCACTGAGCTACGCGCGCTCTTTAGCACAGCACAGTCTGACTCATACGCTTCCTTTTGGAGGCGTATGTCTTACATACGCTGCCTTGATGAAGAGTCGTATGGAGTACATACGCTGCCTTGAAGAGGAGTCGTATGGAGTCCATACGCTGCCTCTTGGAGACGTATGTCTTGCATAGCTTGACTTGAGCGTAGCTTCACTTGAGCGTAGCTTGACTTGAGCGTACTTGACTTGAGCGTAGCCTGACTTGAGCGTACGCTGACCTGAGCGTAGCCTGACTTGAGCGTAGCCTGACTTGAGCGTACGCTGACTTGAGCGTAGCTTGACTTGAGCGTAGCCTGACTTGAGCGTAGCCTGACTTGAGCGTAGCCTGACTTGAGCGTAGTACCCTGGGTCTTCTATAGCCCTATATATTGATATTTTATTAGATATTTAACGTCCATTTTATATCCTTACGCCTTTTGGCATAAACTTGATATAATCATGATATGTTAATATTTCTGTAAAATGTAGATTGTTACGTGGGATGTACCATGTGTCGTAAATTGAGTTATAGATACCCCGATTGACTGGAATTAAACCCTGAGAGTTGTAGACTCGACCCCACTGAATAGTAGTTGACTTTCATGCCTTGTCACCATTGATAATGATTGTGACCTTGACTAATAATTGATCATGCGTTCCTAATTGGAACTAAGAGACTGGCTAGTCGTCTTATTGAATTGAATAAATGAGACACATTCATATTAATTATGAACTATTGTAATCGACTGGCTGATCTCGAATGTTGGCATACAGGCACATGCAGGCTTCAATTTATTTATTTACTTTTTATAAAGAAGCATGTGTACTTTATGGTCAAGGCATGATTACTCCGTGGTTAGTTTGATTGTTGTATTACGCTATGTAAGACCTACAACCTGACCGTACTGGTATCATTATAGAGTTCTGCATATCGTACCCCGTACGAAAGTACTCATTCTGAATGACCATGATCCACGGCATGGTACTTCACTCAACGTAGAGACTATTAAGTTAAATAAATAATGATTGCATGGAGAGAATGGATTCCCGAGTTCTTACATGGCAGCCCTCTTGGGACTAGTAGTGGCCGACAGGCCGGTTGGTCCCCACAGATACTACAAATCTGCCACATGGGCAGGGAGCGGTATCTGGTTATATTATCTATTGAATATTGTATATTAATGACGGACGTCCCGCTGGGACTCGTCTAATCCATGATTGGCGCAATTGATTGACTGGGTAAACTAGCCTTGCTTGCGCATAGTAAGAACTGAGAAATCCTTTATTGCATAATTCTAGGATAACTTGGGACTCACAATAGCAAGCCGTAGTAGTTGCCTGGCCGTTTAAATTAATTTGTTTGTGTACTGTACCTACTCTGTTACTTAACTGAGATGATCAGAATGTCAAGACATGACGGGCCAACTTCTGTCCTTGTTTGGTTGGGAGGTTGGTTCGAAGTGTCGTGATGTTGTGTGAGTCCTAGTAGATAGCAGAGATCCATTATCATATTCTTTTATTACTGGCTTCATTCCTCATATCATGCTCCCTTGCGGTACTTGCTATTAGAGGTCTAACCTCTCTGGTTTTGCATGGCCAGATTTAGAGCCGGTCCTCGAGGATCCAGCTTACTTCTACCTCCAAGATGGTCAACACTAGAGGGATGATCGCAGGAGGACTCGAGTGGGTTTCTTACCTCCCCGCCCGTTTTGTTATCTACTTTAAACTTTGCCGTTTGGTACCGACATGTTAGTCGGATTATCTTGTACCTACTTTGCATAATTATAACTAAGTCAGGCTGCAGCTGCTAACAATTGTGTATACTTACTACATCATCTGGCTGTATTTTGTAAAGCCAGATATCAAGAACATTTTGACTGAGCGTTTGGGACGCCTTACTGCTTTATCTCACATGTTCTCTATTTCTGTTTCTTGTTTGAATGATTGAGACAATAGAAGTAAAGCGACCATAGGGAGACTTTCATGTAGTATGCACCCCCTCGTCTTGTAGATAGCATTGATCGTATTATACGATATTCATCTACCCATAATACGTAGCTGGCTGAGTCATTCCCCCGCTCTCCAGTATTCTGGTTCTGGGGCGTGACAAGGTTTTAGTGGTGGCCCATGCAGGTCTGATTTCAGACTTGTGGGGTGTTTTGATTTATAGGACGTCTCAATCACACATGTTTTCCCTTGATCTCATGATTCGTTACTCTCAACTCTAGCTTGACATTAATTCAGTATCCTTTGACTTTATTGATCCTTCATGTCCGGTCGTTTGATTGTTCTTTTGTCCCTTTTCTTAGGGGCACTTCGTCCGCATCTGCCAGGACTGGACAACAACAACAACAAGAGCAACACGGACAACCTGACCATGTTGGTCAGCAACAAGGGCCGGTACTAACTCAAGAGACCATCCAAGAAGAAGTAATAGTGGAAGCAGCAGCTGGACCGCAGTATCTGGATGTTCCACTACCACCAACAGTTCCACCTACCCCTGTGGAAGTAGACACACCAGCCCTTCTGGAGATCATAAGAGGAATGATGGCTACTCAGCAACATCAGATGTTAGCCCAGCAGCGTATGCATACTCAGTTACAAGAGCAGAATGTACTACTCAACTAAGGATTGCAGACAGCTTTGGAAAGAGGGGCAAGGCCAGATTCTGGAGCATCAACCAGATTTTGCAAGTTCAACCCCTGCCGTTTTGAAGGAACGGAGGATGCCATCTCAGCAGATGCATGGCTTAAGGATATTGAGGCTATCTTGACAACAGCTAAGGTACCGGTAGAAGAACGTGTGGATCAGGTCAAGTTGTTACTTCAGGATCTCGCACGTGATTGGTAGGAATCAGAGGAGATAGGCATCAGACGTCCTGTGGCTTGGAACGATTTCACAGCAAGATTCAAGACAAAGTACTATGGAGTTGTGGCGCAGTTTGAGCTACAACAGAAGTTTATCAACCTCAAGCAGGCCGGCAAGACGGTAGATGCTTATGCAGCGGAGTTCTGCAGATTGAGTAGGTTTGCCCCAGAGATGGTAGCGACGGAGCGCCAGAGGGCTATGAGGTTTCATCAAGGGTTTCATCTGGAGCTCTTGCAATTGATAGAGGGGCACAATTACCAGACTTTTGATGAAATATTGACAGCAACTCGAAGGCATGAGATCACCATGCAGAGAATCACAGTAAGGACTGGGGGTCAGAAGAGATCTCACAGTCAGATTAAAGGAGGAGGGGGAGCAGCGCCCCGAACAACAGCACCATCCCTTGGCATTCGCATTCACGATGTGGCAATGCGAGGGCCAGCACCACCACCCAGGCAGCAGCAGCAACAGAAAAAGAACCAGCAACCCCCAGCGGGCTGTACTTATTGTGGGAAGATGGGGCACACTAGAGATGTGTGTCGGGCATTGAACGGACTGTGTTTGATATGTGGAAATCCAGATCATCGGGTTACCACATGCCCCATAAATTTGAGGTCAGGAGGACCAGTGCAGCAGTTTCCTGCTCGGCCCGCACCAGGGGCAGGCCAGTATCGAGGACCGACAGTGGCAGTGAGACCATTGGCCCAACGTCCGTTAATATCGCAGGCTCAGATGTTTCGGCAGCAGGGATCGCCGATACAGCAACACCAGCATAGACCACCCCAGCATCATCAAGGAAGGGGCCAGCAGCTGCACCAGGCTAGGCCACAATATGCAAACCAGCAAGGAGGTCGAGGGCAGGCATTTACTCTGTCCTTGGAGAAGGCATTAGCATCGGGAGAATGTTGTGGCAGGTAACATTCTCGTCGCCTCATATCCCGCAGTAGTATTGTTTGATTCAGGAGCATCACACTCATTTATATCTGCACAATTTGTGACACGGCTAGGAATGGAGTTCGAGGCATTGCCAGGGAGGTTGAATATACTCACTGGCACTGGGCTCGTAGGAGTTAGTAGAGTTATTCTAGCGTGTAGTGTTGTAGTTTACGGGCATTCCTTACCCGCCCAGTTAATAGAATTTCCTGTTGGAAATTTTGACGTTATCTTAGGCATGGACTGGCTGAAAGACAGTCATGCGACAATAGATTGTCGTAGTGGGAGTGTATCTTTTGATATTCCAGGCATGAAGAAATTCACCTTAGTCAGATCAGAGGCAACTCAGCAAGAGCAGGGAGTAATAACGGCAATGGAAGAAGTTCAAGTTCCAAAGGTAGTTGAAGAATTTCTAGACGTATTTCTCGAAGAGCTTCCAGGTCTACCACTGGTTAGAGATATTGAGTTCAGCATAGAATTGGTACCTGGAACTAAACTGATATCAGATCGAGTTTACAGAATGGCAGATTCGGAGCAGGCCAAGGTGTATCAGCACTTAGATGAATTGAAGGAGAAGAAGTTTATCCAAGCTAGTATATCACCATAGGTAGCACCAGTGGTACTTGTGGAGAAGAAGGATGGATCATCCAGATTATGCATCGATTACAGGAAGCTTAACGCGGCGACAGTAAAGAACAAGTATCCACTACCAAGGATCGACGACTTGTTTGATCAGTTGAGCAGGGCTAGAGTTTTCTCCAAGATAGATCTTCGTTCAGGGTACCATCAAGTGAGGGTTCGAAAGGAAGACATTCCCAAGACAGCATTCAGGTCGAAGTATGGACATTATGAATTCTTAGTAATGCCGTTTGGTTTGACCAATGCTCCAGCTATATTCATGGATTTGATGAACCGCATCTTTATGCCATATTTAGATCAGTTTGTCGTGGTGTTTCTCGATGACATTCTCGTATACTCTGCTAGTGAAGAGGAGCATGAAGAGCACCTCAGGAAAGTGTTGCAGGTACTGAGAGAGAACCAGTTGTATGCCAAGCTCAGCAAGTGTGAGTTCTGGATGGACCACATTTTATTTCTGGGTCACATCATATCAGGAGCTGAAGGCAGTGGATCCCAAGAAGGTAGAAGCAGTAGAGAGTTGGCCAGTACCCAAGACCATAGCTGATGTACGGAATTTCTTGGGATTGGCAGGATATTACAGAAGGTTTGTATCAGGTTTTGCAAGACTTTCAGCACCCATGACCCGCTTGACACGAAAGGATGTACCATTCGTCTGGTCGGTAGAATGCCAGGCATCATTTGAGAATCTGAAGCAGAAGTTGATATCAGCACCTATCCTTACATTGCCAGTTGGGCCCGGAGGTTTTACAGTATATTGTGATGCGTCAGGTAAAGGACTTGGATGTGTCCTTATACAACATGGGAAGGTAATAGCATATGCATCTAGGCAGCTTCGGGACCACAAGAAGAATTATCCAACTCATGATTTGGAGTTGGCGGCAGTAGTATTTGCTTTGAAGCTATGGAGGCATTACTTATATGGTGATCGAGTGGATATGTACACAGACCACAAAAGTCTGAAGTACATCTTTACTCAGAAGGAGTTGAACATGAGGCAGAGAAGATGGTTAGAGCTGATCAAGGATTATGACGTGGAGCTTCAGTATCATCCAGGCAAGGCTAATATGGTAGCAGACGCTCTCAGCAGAAGAGGCGGCGTATTTATGTTGACAACGCAGAAGCACATCTTAGAAGACCTTCAGGAGATGGGCATCGAAGTTATACTTCCTAATGATATAAGAATTTTGGCGAGTCTACAAGTTTAATCCGACTTGGTAGGCAGGATCAAGGCAGCCCAGGCACAGGACCCAAGGATTCAGAAGCTTAGGGCAGAATGTGAGTCAGGGCTCAGAAAAGAGATGCAAATCTACGAAGATGGTACACTTAGGTTTGGATCACGTCTATGTGTACCTAGTGGAGATATCAGACAGGAAGTTATGACAGAAGCTCACAGTTCTCAGTATTTTATACATCCTGGAGGGACCAAGATGTACCAAGATATCAAGCAGCACTTCTGGTGGAACGGGATGAAGAGGGAGATAGCTAGGTTTGTTTTCCGTTGCTTGATATGTCAGCAAGTAAAGGCAGAGCAGCAGAGGCCAGCTGGATTATTACAACCGCTTCCTATCCCGGAATGGAAGTGGGAACACATCACAATGGACTTTGTGACCGATTTACCGAGATCACCAAGTGGTAAAGATGCTATTTGGGTGATAGTAGATCGGCTTACAAAGGTAGCACACTTTCTTCCTTTCAGAGTAGGGCAATCTACAAAAAAGTTGGCGGAGTTGTACATGCAGCAGATAGTCAGGCAGCATGGAGTCCCTGTCAGTATTGTGTCAGACAGAGATACCCGTTTCACGTCATATTTCTGGAAGAGCTTACATCGTAGTTTGGGTACCAGGTTAAAATTTAGTACGGCTTACCATCCACAGACGGACGGCCAATCAGAAAGGACAATTCAGACTTTGGAAGATATATTGCGAGCTTGCACCCTAGATTTTGGAGGATCTTGGGAAAGCCACCTGCACTTAGTTGAGTTTTCATATAACAACAGTTATCAAGCCAGTATCCAGGTGGCACCATTTGAGATACTATATGGTAAGAAGTGTAGGTCGCCACTAGCATGGGATGATATCGGGGACAGAAAGATGTTAGGCCCGGAAATGATTGTTCAGACAGTTGAATTGGTTAAAGGAATTAGAGAGCGACTTCGAGTTGCGCAGGATCGACATCGCCATTGGGCGGACCAGCATCGTAGGCTGCTAGATTTTTCTATTGGAGACCACGTATTCTTACGGATCTCACCTACCCGTGGGGTCATTAGATTTGGCGTTCGCGGGAAGTTGAGTCCGCGATACGTAGGACCATTCGTTATCCTTGATAGGGTAGGCGATGTTGCTTATCGTTTGTCCCTTCCACCTTCGTTATAAGAGGTGCATGACGTGTTTCATGTATCTCAGTTGCGAAGGTATGTATCGGACCCAAGCCATATCCTTGATCATTCTGAGTTGGTTGTTGGTACCAACTTGTCTTACGAGGAACAGCCTGTGTCCATTTTGGACCGAAGAGAGAAGATGCTCAAGAACCGAACAATTAGTCTTGTCCGGGTTGCTTGGGGTCATCACTCATTAGGAGAGTCAACGTGGGAACGTGAGGATGATATCCGATCACGGTATCCACATCTGTTTGACTCACAAGGTATATTTCTTCCCGTGTACCTTGATTGTTTTAACTCCGTATGCTAGTCGCCCTATGAGTAGAAATTACTTGATATCGTAGACTGTTAAATATAGATATGTTACTTGCTATGGACATTGTAAAATAATTGCTTGCTTAAATTGCTTGTACTAGTTTAGCCTTGATATTCCTATCCTGCTTGGATTTGAAATTTCGAGGACGAAATTTTTCTAAGGAAGGAAGAGATGTCACTCCCCGTTCCCAGAATACGTATTTTTAATACATGTACTGTTTTAATATATTTATTTAAATATTTATCATGTATTATTTTGTATTTAAATTCATGTTAATTAATTTCCTGTAATTAATTTTCTGTATTTTACTTTCTGCTTTTATTCTCTGCTTTAGCTTACTTTAGGTTTGGCCTAGGTTGGTTTATTTTTGGATTATGGTGGTTCATTGTCCGAACCCACATCCCCATTTAAAGCCCCAATCCTTTCTCTCTCTCTTCATTATTTCTCATTTACTCTTCTTCTTCTTCCTCATAACTCTCTCCACCTACCAAACCCATAGGCAAGTACATCTTGCTTCCACATGAAAACCTATTTTTATGGTTCCATTCTCTTTCTCTTGGGATTCTAAGACACATTAGAACTTGTCATTTTTTATTTTGAGGCTTTAATTTTTGTAGATCTAGAAATTAGTTATTTTTGAATTTTGGTGGTTTTGATCTATCAAACTTCTTTGTTTTTAAGTTTTGATGGTTCCATGTTGTAGAAAATTTTATTCTACCCAATTTTGACCTTTGAAAAGTTGGATTTGGACTTATTTTGACCAAGTTATGGACTTTTGAAGCTTTGGGTTCAAACCATGGAGTTCTTGCTGATTTTGGAGAAGACAGTGAGCAGTATACGCGAGCATTTTAGCTTGCGCCACTGATCTGCGCGCGCTCTTTAGCGCAGCGCAGTCTGACTCATACGCTTCCTTTTGGAGGCGTATGTCTTGCATACGCTGCCTTGATGAGGAGTCGTATGGAGTACATACGCTGCCTTGAAGAGGAGTCGTATGGAGTCCATACGCTGCCTCTTGGAGACGTATGTCTTGCATAGCTTGACTTGAGCATAGCTTGACTTGAGCGTAGCTTGACTTGAGCGTAGCCTGACTTGAGCGTACGCTGACTTGAGCGTAGCCTGACTTGAGCGTAGCCTGACTTGAGCGTAGCTTGACTTGAGCGTAGCCTGACTTGAGCGTAGCTTGACTTGAGCGTAGCCTGACTTGAGCGTAGCCTGACTTGGCATAAACTTGATATAATCATGATATGTTAATATTTCTGTTAAATGTAGATTGTTATGTCGGATGTACCATGTGTCGTGAATTGAGTTATAGATATCCCGATTGACTTGAATTAAACCCTGAGAGTTGTAGACTCGACCCCACTGAATACTAGTTGACTTTCATGCCTTGTCACCATTGATAATGGTTGTGACCTTGACTAATAATTGATCATGCGTTCCTAATTGAAACTATGAGACTGGCTAGTCGTCTTATTGAATTGAATAAATGAGACACATTCATATTAATTATGAACTATTGTAATCAACTGGCTGATCTCGAATGTTGGCATACAGGCACATACAGGCTTCAATTTATTTATTTATTTTTTACAAAGAAGCATGTGTACTTTATGGTCAAGGCATGATTACTCCATGGTTAGTTTGATTGTTGCATTACGCTATGTAAGACCTACAACCTGACCGCACTGGTATTATTGTAGAGTTGTGCATATCGTACCCCGTACGAAAGTACTCATTCTGAATGACCATGATCCACGGCATGGTACTTCACTCAACGTAGAGACTATTAAGTTAAATAAAATAATGATTGCATGGAGAGAATGGATTCCCGAGTTCTTACATGGCAGCCCTCTTGGGACTAGTAGTACCCGACAGACCGGTTGGTCCCCACAGATACTACAAATCTGCCACACGGGCAGGGAGCGGCATCTGGTTATATTATCTATTGAATATTGTATATTAATGACGGGCATCCCGCTGGGACTCATCTAATTCATGATTGGCGCAATTGATTGACTGGCTAAACTAGCCTTGCTTGCGCATAGTAAGAACTGAGAAATCCTTTATTGCATAATTCCAGGATAACTTGGGACTCACAATCGCAAGCCGTAGTAGTTGCCTGGCCGTTTAAATTGATTTCTTTGTGTACTGTACCTACTCTGTTACTTAACTGAGATGATCAGAATGTCAGGACATGACGGGCCAACTTCTGTCCTTGTTTGGTTGGGAGGTTGGTTCGAAGTGTCGTGATGTTGTGTGAGTCCTAGTAGATAGCAGAGATCCATTATCATATTCTCTTATGACTGGCTTCATTCCTCATATCGTGCTCCCTTGCGGTACTTGCTATTAGAGGTCTAACCTCTCTGGTTTTGCATGGCCAGATTTAGAGCCGGTCCCCGAGGATCCAGCTTACTTCTACCTCCAAGATGGTCAACACTAGAGGGATGATCGCAGGAGGACTCGAGTGGGTTTCTTACCTCCCCGCCCGTTTTGTTATCTACTTTAAACTTTGCCGTTTGGCACCGACATGTTAGTCAGATTGTCTTGTACCTACTTTGCATAATTGTAACTAAGTCAGGCTGCAGCTGCTAACAATTGTGTATACTTACTACATCATCTGGCTGTATTTTGTAAAGCCAGATATCAAGAACATTTTGACTGAGCGTTTGGGACGCCTTACTGCTTTATCTCACATGTTCTCTATTTCTGTTTCTTGTTTGAATGATTGAGACAATAGAAGTAAAGCGACCATAGGGAGACTTTCATGTAGTATGCACCCCCTCGTCTTGTAGACAACATTGATCGTATTATACGGTATTCATCTACCCGTAATACGTAACTGGCTGAGTCATTCCTCCGCTCTCTAGTATTCTGGTTCTGGGGCGTGACAACGCTCAACCATAGAAGGCCCCTATCGAAGTGGCACCTCCTGTCACCTCCTTAGATGCTCCAGAGAGGGTCCTTCCCAACCTTCAGCAACTGACAAACAGAAGCAGAAAGAGGCTCGCTTCGATAGGCCTCTACAAAGAGACAACGCTTCGGGGTTAACCAAACCCTATAACTTCGACATACTGACGCAACTTGCCAGTACCCTAGCTCGATTGTCCCTGTTTGAACTCCTCCGTCTATCTAAAGACACTCGGAAGGCTCTCTGCGAAGCCCTGAAGGACGCTGAGTCTTTCATCCGTCAGGTCAAGCAGCCTAATGACGATCCAAAAGCAAGTCCACACTGCCATAGTGTGGGGGAAATCATCCCCAATATCACATTCACTCAACAGGTCATGCTGCTCAAGAACAACAGACACAACAGACCGCTGTATTACACAGGGCAGGTCGGGGCCACCAAGGTAGATCGAATGCAGATTGACCCTGGGTCTTCTCTCAGCATCATCCTCCGAACTCTGCTCTAGATACTGGAGATCCCGATGCATCGTCTGACGGCATCCTACACTACAATCAGTGGCTTCAATGCCAGCAAAAGTGAGCCGCTGGGGAAGATTCGGCTCGAATATCATATCGGTAATCTTCAGACCGAGGTGACTTGTTATGTTGTGGATACGGACGTCAACTACAACATTCTATTAGGGCGCCCGTGGCTACACGAGTACATGGTGGTGCCATCCACTCTCCATCAATGTATGAAGTACGTATCCACCAACGGCATCGTTCGAACGGAGTTTGCTGATGTCGATCCCTTCAGAGGGATTAAAGCCTTCTTCACTTACACAGACCTATACAAGTCAATTCATCTTGAAGATGAAGCCAATGACGCCGACGATGAAGCTGAAGTCGAAGCTGATTTGGAGGAAGAAATAATAATCGAGGCTCCCCCGAAAGTACGACTCAAAGGGAAGCCACCTCAAACACCGCCTCCTATGGTGGCTAAACTTTGCGAGAAGGCACCAGCTTCCCTGGACGGAGCATCCACTGAAGCCCCCTTGAAGGTACGACTTAAGAGGAAACCTTCCCAAGTGGTGGCTCCCTTCGTAGCCAAACTACGGGAAAAGGCACTAGCCGTCGGGACAACAACTGAGGCATCCCTCAAGGTACGGCTTAAAGGCAGACCTCCTCAGTCGTCGGCACCTCTCACCGCCAGGCCACAGAAAAAGGCCCCAACGTCTTTCTCAGCACAGACCCGAGAGGCAGCACGGGTCAAGCTTCCGATGGACTCTCCTGAACTGCCCAAAGCTACTCCAGTGCTCACTGACGAAGAACTAGAGGAGTACATATCAGCTAATATTGACGCTCCATCCCTTGATGATGTAATCCCTCGGGACAAAATTTTATATTTTATCAATAAAAGGGTGTCTTTCAATTATTCTAGTCTTCCACGCTGGAATGCGATGTATACTATAGATAATGTCCTGCAGTCATTGTAAACACAAATAACGACTGTAAATTATGTAAATCGAGTCATCCTGTACCAAGGAGTGTTACATAGTCCCGCCTCAGAACAAGGATGAGAGGCCTATCATCTTTGGCAAAGTCGAGCGTCATCAAGACCTTCCACGGTCATCAAGAATACAAATTTACCGGTACAATGATCGAGCCAAATATCCAATCCAAAAGATGGGTTACAACATGAAGGGCGGCCAGGGTCTGAACTATGGCAAAGGTCGACATCTTCGCCTATGACTTCCCGTGCCGAAAGGAAAGTCGCAGGACTATTATCACCGTACTCGACGGAGGGTGGGCTATGTCATGCCTTCGACAACCCGGGAGAGTTCAGAAGCAGAGGATGTCACACATTCTCACTCGTCTGAAGCTTCTACTTGGGACTCTGACACTAACATCGGCCCAATCTTCAGGAAAGTGCTGTCAGCCAACATAACATCCGTACATCCTTCAGAAGATAAAGACGACGGCCAGGCAATAGAGTTCTTCGAAGAAGAACCCTGGCTCAACGCCTAGGTACGTAATGGAAATCTCATTTTAAACTATGGGAACCCCCTACTGAAGACGAAGTCGAGCAAATCGACCTCGAGGATGGATCTTCCTCCAAACCTATCTTCATCAGCAAGAGCTTGGCTGGGGAGGACCGAGAATCCTTGGTCCAACTGGTCAAAAAATACATCAATATCTTCACCTGGAGCTACGAAGACATGTCAGGACTCGATCCACAAGTCGCGATGCATATGCTTAATATCTTACCTGACGCTAAGCCTATTAAGCAGCAACAACGACGTTTTCGTCCTAACATCATGGACGATATCGATAAAGAAGTGGATAAAATCCTGGACAACGGGTTTACTCGCGAAGAACAACACCCACACTGGGTAGCCAACGTCGTTTCCATCACTAAAAAGAACGGGAAGCTCCGAGTCTGCATCGACTTCCGGGACCTCAACTCAGCTTGCCCGAAGGACGAGTTTCTGCTCTCGATCACTGACGTAATGATCGACAACACGTGTGGTTTCAAGCATATATCCTTCATGGACGGCTACTTGGGCTACAACTAGATCAAGATGTTCCCAGACGACGAAAGACACACATCGTTCATGACTCCGAAGGGGGTTTACTGCTACACAGTAATGCCCTTTGGCTTGAAGAATGCATGTGCCACATACCAACAAGCAATGCGCACCATCTTCCGTCAGCATATCCGCAAAACAGTCGAGTGCTACGTTGACGATATCGTCGTCAAAAGCCGTCTTCGAGGTAATCACCTACAAGACCTGAAGACAGTCTTTGATCTCATGTAGGCGCATCAGCTTAAGATGAACCCTGCTAAATCCTTTCTTGGGGTTTCTAGTAGAAAATTCTTGGGCTTCATTATCACTGCAAAGGGCATTCATGTCGATCCCGAAAAGACCAAAGCCTTCCTTGACATGGATCATTCGAATAACCTTAGAGAACTTCGAGGCCTACAAGGACGTCTCGCATACATCCGAAGGTATATTACAAATCTTTTCGAAAAATGCCAACCCTTCACCAAGCTCATGAAGAAGGGAGTCTCCTATGTCTGAACGGAAGAATGTCAGAAAGCTTTCGATGACATCAAAGCTTATCTGACGAGTCCCCCAGTTCTGGTGGTACCCGACGCAGGAAAACCATTCTTGCTCTGCGTCCGTGCAATAGACCATTCCCTTGGCACTTTATTGGCCCAGAATAACTAAGCGGGCCATGAGCAGGCTATCTACTACCTAAGCAAGACAATAGTCGAGGCCAAAACTGGTACAACCTCGTCGAAAAAGAATGTCTAGCTCTGGTGTTTGCCATCCAGAAGACTCCTTACTATGTCTCGGGACAGACAATTTATGTCATCTCCCGAGTCAATCCACTCAGAGTCCTCATGAAAAAGCCGGGGTCACTAAACTCCAGATTGGTTACTTGGGCGATACTATTGACCCCATATAACATGGTATTCGTCCCACAAAAGACAGTCAAAGGCCAGGCTCTGGCTGATTTCCTAGCAGCGTACCCAATTCCGGAATTGTCCAGACTCTATGAAGACATTTTCGATGAAGTGCAAGAATCGAACATCACTGATGGGATGCCCGTTTGGCGGATGTTTTTCGATGGTCCTCTAGAACTGGCTCCAAAGGCCAGATCATTGCAGGAGTGGGGGGTGGTCCTGATCTCCTCCGATAAGCTGGTCATCCAGCACGCCTACTTTCTTTCAGAGCCGTGCTCCAATAATGTTGTGAAGTACAATGCCCTCATCATGGGACTCCAGTTGGCAAAGCAGCTGAGGGTAGATTATCTCGAATCTTACGGTGACTCAAAACTTGTCGTCAATCATGTCCGAGGGCAATATGAGGTCCGCCATGAAGACCTCGTCCTCTATCACAAAGTAGTGTTGGACATTATCTCAACATTCGCTGAGTTCTTTATAGAACATGTGCCTCGGCTGTACAACTTAGAAGTTGACACTATGGCTGGCCTTCCAACCTCATTGGCTGTACTAATCGGGACTCAATACTTTATTACAGTAGTGGGTCGGGATTTGGCTTACCCTAGAAATATTCTGTGCATACGAACAACTCATGCCATGGCTACAGATATCAGCATTAACGTCAGAGACTGCAGATTCCCGTTTATTGACTTTGCCGTATATGGAATCCTCCAAGATGACCCGAAGGAGGCAGTCTCAGTTAGAAGGCGTTCCCTCCGATTTTATTATGATACGGCCACTAAAATGTTGTACCGACGATCCTACGATGGACTTCTCCGATGTCTATCAAACGAAGAAGCTGCTGAAGCCCCTCGAGAAGCTCATGACGAAAAATACAGAGCTCATCAATCAGGTCCTAAGCTACAAGACCGACTCTGACGTATGGGCTATTACTGGCCCACCATGATGGCTGATGCTGTTGAGTATGCAAAAAAAATATCATGCTTGCCAGCTATACGCTGACTTCATCCACAGACTGCCAAAGCCTCTACATCCTACGATCGCCTCTTAGCCATTTGAAGCCTGGGGCATGGATATAGTGGGACCTATCACCCCTTCCATATCTAGGGGACACTGCTTTATCCTAGCAATCACAGACTACTTTTTTAAGTGGGCAGAAGCAGTTCCACTGACGGAAGTAAAAAGCTTAAAGGTGATCAGCTTCATCAAGCATCATGTCATCTACCGTTTCGGGGTACTCTGGAGGATCATCCACGACAACGGTCCACAATTCATCAGCCATGCATTTAGTAGATTCTGTGACAAAAATCGTATTCAGAATATGGCATCAACTTCCGACAATTCGGCAGTAAACGGATTGACAGAAGCTTTTAATAAAACCATCGTCAAGCTACTCAAAAAAGCCGTGTCATCCAACAAGCGCGACGGGATGAGAAGCTCGGTGAATGCCTTTGGGCCTATCGCACAACGGTACGGACCCCGACAGACAACACACCGTTCTCCTTGGTTTATGGGAGCAAAAGCAGTATTGCCGCTGGAAATCTGGATACTCTTACTCTAAGTGGCGATCACGAACTAGCTGACAGAAGAAGACAATCAACATCGCCGTCTGCAAGAGTTGGAAGCGCTCGATGAAAAGTGCCTCTTGGCTCAACAACGCATCAAACTCTACCAAGCCCGCATCTCATAGGCTTTCAACAAAAGGTTCGAACAGAGGACTTTCCAAGTAGGTGACTTGGTTCTGCCAGTCAGAAGACCGATGGTAATGACGCACAAGATACCAAGAAAGTTCGAACCAAAGTGGGAAGGACCTCTCTTCATAGAGATGGTATACTCAAACGGTGCTTATCGTCTTGCTCAACCTAATGGGAACTTGTTCATGATGCCCATCAACGACAAGTTCCTGAAGAAGTACTATTCTTGACACCCATCGAAAATGTACTACCCTCTCCCTAGAAGAGAGAACTTCGTGAACTTGACAAAACCAGGTTCACACCCCTTTCTTTGACAACCATGTGCTTCTGAAACCCAGCTGTTCCGTTGCATTTCCAATAGAAGAACAACCATGTTCACATTACCTCTGAGTTGCTTTTCTATACCCTACGAAGCAGGATTTTATACTACGTAAGATCATGCTCGTTACTATGTTTACCATGTCCACATTACCTCTGAGTAAACATCCCGTACAACAATCTCCGAGTTGTTGCACATCAACCATAGAACATCCACGTCCATATCACCTCTGAGTTGTTCTATAAATCTCCACAGAGTTCACTCCTACCACATCCATATCACCTCTGAGTAGGAAAACTCTACTATTTAGACCCATATTTACCATGTCCACATCACCTCTAAGCAAATATGTCGGTCCTCACTCTCAACTTATCAACCATACCTAACATAAAGGTACGCCAAGGATAATAAGTCTACATAAAATCCCCAGTAGAATTACCCCATATTCAACACGTCTATATAACCGCTGAGTGAATGTGTCGGTGTCCTCCATGAGTAACTTATTGTCTGTACCTAGAAACCAATATGCGCAAAAGATAATAGGTCCACCAAGAATCACGGATTCATCACAAGAATGAACCAAATCAAAAAGTTATTTATTTCTTCAAAGACAGGAAATGGAAGGACTACATTTGTAAAAGAAAAGAAAAGAGAGACAACTGCGTCTCCAAATCAAAAAAAAAGACAAAAGAACTAAGGGTCAGCAGATAGCTCGTCAATACGATGCTCCAGAGCCTCGGTCCTGGTCTTTAAAATCACCAAAATACGACGCTCAGCTTCACAACGCATCGTCTGTCTAGCATCAGAAGCAAGATCAGTCGCATATTTCTCATCCAACTCCTTCTGACGGAATAGGAAGGCCACATGGCGAGTGAAATTTGCCGTCTCTTCTTTAAGCTGGACATGATCATCCTGTGCTCGTTCAGAATCAGCCAGAAACTGAGCACGCTGTTCTTGAAGAAGACGAATCTTGGTGTCAACCTCCGTTATGCTGGCGTTCAGAGATTCCCGCAGATTGGCCTTCTCCTCCATCGACGAAGACAACCTCTGCTCCTTGGCCTCAGTACTGGCCAACTCTTGCTCTCAGATAGCCATGGTGTCAAAGTAGGCTGACTCGACTTTAGCCACAAGCTTGTTCTGCTCCTCTTCTATCAAAGCGGAAAGATCATTCCTGCAAATGTTTCGGAGTTCCGTAAGACAGAGGTCGAGCTCAGTGATTGAGGCTTCCAAGATCTTGGCCATATGGTCATGGCCTCTGTGACTACAGATTTGCTAGATAAATGGGAGTGCCATGTACTTTGCAGTCGCAAAGCTTCCACATTCGTCCAACACAGTCGACACTCATCTCACATAGTCGTCCTCGTCGGCCAACACTTGAGGCGTCTTCACGGGAGTTACCAGAGCCACTACATGAACCGAGGGGGGCAGTTAAATCAGCAGAAGCCCCCACACCTGAGGCTAAAGACGCAGCCACTGCTTGGCTCGTAGGAGCCTCAACCACCATACCTTCAGCGTCGGAGACCGGAGCTTCGACATTCACGACCTCTAAATCTCCCATCATCGGAGCCTAACCTCCAGGGGGACTCGACACCTTCCCCCAAAGAGAAGGAATGGAGGGTGTGTCATCTGCCATGGGGCCCTTGTCTTTGTCTGAGTCAGCTCCAGACAACCTCATGACAATCGGGTCCGCCATGGTAGACCCCGCAGCAACATCTGCGACAAGGGAGGATCCTCCTACCATCGACAGAGGGTTTTCAGCATCAGAGCAGAAAACAGACCCTCCTACCTCTTCTTCATTGGAAGTAGGAGTCAGACTCGATAGACCAGTCACTTCCTTTTCACTAACCTCAATCCCCGAGGCAGGAGTCGGACTCGACAAACGAGTCGTGTCTCCTACCGGGACAAAAATAGGATCTGGCAATGGAGCATCCTTTGAAACTGGGTCCTCTAAATCCCATCCAGGAGAGGGCACAGTTGCCGACTCGTCGGTACGTTCTTTCACACCTGTTGTGGGATCATCCCCAAAATTTTCTTCGGGGACGTCATCCGGGAAAGACGAGTCCCATTCTTCCTCCTCATCAGGAGGGACTTGTCTGGCTACTTCTTTCAAAACCCCCACACCAGTTTTAGGGTGGCCTACGGTAGTTTGCTTCATTCCCTGTGAGGATCTTGCTTCGCCTCTCGACTGGTTAACGGAGAGGAATCAACATCCTTAGGATCTGCTACATCTATGACATCTTCTCCACAGATGGGCTGGAACTTCTACGGGGACATCATCCAAAGTCTCCTCCACCGGAGATGGCACAATCAGAGAGATACGCCCATCAGACAAACTCACCACCTCCTTCGGTTTACTCGAACCCGGCTCGAAGACTGGGGTTTCTTCTTCAACACCTTCTGCAAAGAAGAGATGTATAAGCATAAGAGGAAAGACCAAGTCAGACATATGCTAATTTACATACCACTACGGGAGTTGGTTCTGTTGGTGCCGCCGAAGGCGATATTATGCCCCCACCCTTAGTAGCTTCTTGGGCTTCTTGGGAGCCGATGAATCTGCCTCCGTCGAAGCACGCCTCTCGAGAACCTCCCGTTGGTACTGCAGGGACAGCCCTAAAAGCTACCACATCAGGCGAACGATACGCCCGAGCCATCGCCAGCATACTTCCTGTATCTTCGAGTTGTGTCCCGATAATGAAACTGGTCTCCCGATCATACCCAGGAGGAACAGTATTCATCGTACATTAGAGCTTCGTTGCGGAATACAAGATATGCGACTGAGGATTGTGAACTGACAAGGAGAAACGCACTCCCATGCACCCGATATTATAATATTGCCATCCTCGGGCTCCATCCAACAGACTTCCAACGAACTACAAAGAATTGCTGGAGTTTCTCAGCATTAATTGGGTATAACCGAATTGACGTGCGAAGCGACTTGGCAGATACGGTTCTAAGAAACAATGATCCTTGTTCCGATACACTAGGTGGGAAGGCCGAATGCTCTGCAATCAACGGAACCCCCACATTGGCAAAGTGATCACATCCTCGCAAGAGTCCTCCAGCTTCTTATCTGCCTCACAGCAATTGAAAGTTGGAAGAACCTTTATGATCTCACATCCCTGGAGGTAGGGCAGAACTCTCCTACAGACAGGCACACCCGTATGCAGCCACTTCCATTTGTGGAAGCGACGGATAAAGGCGTCACCAGCAACATGTTCTTCCTCCGACCCAGGATTCATTGTATTCGGATGGTGCAAGATCAACCACCCCATCAGATAATAAAAGGGTAACTCCATACGAGGGAAATTACCCCTCTTGCCCATCTCATTTATCATATTATTCGTAAACTCCCTCAAATCCTGCTTCAGGTTGCAAACCATAGCGTGAAGTAGAGCCAAAGGATGACCAAAGACCAGCTTTACAGCCAGCAAAATAAGATTCCTGGTTATCCTCTCCACGAAACTGGAACCACCTGCAAATACATGGCCGCGGAGCCATAACATCAGATAGGACGTCAACACGGCCTATGGAGACATCCTATGAGCATGGTGCCAAAAGCAGCTGTAGATGTGCTAAGATAGCTCCTGGCTCTCATTTTTACGAAGGTTCTTCTCGTTGAGTCTGGTCATTTCAGCAAGCACATCAGCATGGGTAAGCCCCTGGAGAGTGACAAAACGGATCTTCGAGGGGTCCGCCAAGTCTTTCTTGAAGACATACTCCCTGCAAGTGGTCACATGAGGCTGTGCCCCACCATTTTTCCTTCGTTGGGCCATGCAATGATGGCTCGCAACTTCTTTGAAGACTGTCATCATGCCAGAGTTCTTCTCTTCTAAGACCAGGAGCTCCTCGTTTGTAGGGAAGTACTCCTCATATGGTTCAGACCCCCAAGGAAGCTTCGAGACTTCATATATCTCGTGAAAAGCTAAACCTAACTCCCCTATGGGAGTGAAAAAGGTACCGGTGTGAGTGTTGTACATCTCCAAGAGAGCGAGAAATATCGGCCGGTTTATCTCTATTCCCTCCTGAGTAGCACGAAGCGCAACAGTCAGACCAATCTCTCTGAGTTCAGTCTTAAACTTCGTCAGAACCCAGAGTGTCAGCTCATCCCACTTTTGCACATAGTGGCACCAACCCTCAACTCAAAATTCTTCCTTCGGGTACGAGATCTTGGCCTCCGCCATGCGATTGACAAAGGTTGAGACATTGAAGGCAAAATTGCTAGGGGGACATCGCTGTATATTCTTCCGGGACGCAGAGTTCGCCAAAGATAGGAAGTTTCAGCCTGCATAACGGCCAAGGCATCCTTCTGGTTAGAGGTGGTATCAATCCGTATGATGCTGGCCACAACCCCTCCTTGAGATGGAGTGAGCTCCCACTTCATCCTCCTCTTGTAAGCCAGACTACGAAAAGCCGTCAAGGGCAACTGACGTTCTAGATTCAAGATGTACATGTTCACATCCCTTACTTTGAAGAACCAGTCTTCCTTGATCTTCAGCACTTTCACTTCGGTGGAGGACAGACGGTCACCGAACAGGAACTCCGATTTTAAGAAAGATATGTCAGATTCAGCAGACTCGAGTTTCCTCTCCATTATACGTTGGAGGATAGTGAAGTGCTGGTCGCGGATCTGGGCCATTCTTTTTAGAGGCTTGTCCAGCATAATGGCAGCCTTGGCTGGATTAATAACCTCTTCGTTAAAGTCCAGGCCCATCTGACAGAGCGCATGGTCTAGCAGTGTCACGCCCCGCTCCAGTAGGAGCGATCGTCATCGCTAAGGCGTGATGCCGTACGAGCCTAGATTTGTGCTTGTGCAAGGCGGGTTCCATAATGGCCGATTACAGTGGCTGCGATGGGGTCGTCGCACAGAAGTCCCAAGCAGAGATATTGAACACGTAGCGAAAATTTAGAACAAACGCAAGTTATTCAAAGAAGCTCTTTATTGATATTAAAATAACGGTTACATCGGGGGCGCAAGGCCAAGATTACAATCACTCAAGCTCACTCTTCTTATATTTTACAAGTCACTCAGCTCTCTCTCATCTCTCAATACAAGTCTTGAGCCAGCGGAAGCTTTGGAAGGCGATGTCCATACATTATGTCCCGTATAAGTCTTGACTCCATGCGGCCGCACGTATCGAATCGCCAAGGAACTCCGTACCTCGACGCATCCAAGCGAGCTCCACTCCACGAGCTTCTACCTGTGCCTGTATATATAAATTATGTGGGTGTCAGTACTCAACTGTACTGGTGGAATGAGCTCCTCGCCCACCCATACAAAACTAACACGTTTGATTTACTTTGTGCAACATAGTCCATTACTTATCAATTGCCTTTCTAGTCTTGTCTTAAGATCAGTTTTTATGACAGACGCCTTGGCATACTTGTGTCTGGGGACCATCCCGTGCTTGCACAATGACGTTAACTCGTACTTTGCCTTAGACCCTTCTTGTGCCAATAACGTTAATCTAGCAAGTCGTGTTTGCCTTACGGCCATAATCAGAGACGCAACTACATGATAGATCCCATTTCCTTGCCTCTAGACCTTTCTCGGGCTTGTATTGTCAACGTACCGACTCATACTTGTCTTCCGTGTCATACTCTGTGACGTAACGAATCGGTCGTGCCATGAACTCGATTCGTGCTTCAATAACTCTGAGGCAGCGCCGCCTCGCTTAGTCTTGCCTATACTTTAGTCTTGACAGCGCGGCCATGCCTCACATTTTGAGGTCGTGTCCAGCAACTCAACGTAACTTCACCCAACTTGCCCTACGGCCCTTCTCGACTTAACTCGCAACAGCCCAAGTCTAACTCATGCAACTCTATGCCCATGACTTAACACTCCACGCTATACCTCGTGCCAAAGCACGTCGCCTTCGTTGTAGCCAAATCTTGGGCCCAAACATTGTGTCTTCTCACTGCATACACTTTCAACTCAACTCATTCCAAAGGCACACACGCAGATTGCCGCCCGTGTCGACACATCTGTATGAATGGTCACTGGCATTAACTAGCCATCGTGGACATAGTCTGGCATTCGGGATCCTTGCACCACAGGTAGCGATCTCCGATACAAGTCTTCGACCTACCGGTTGCCTATTACTCAGCTCGGCTAGACCCTGTTTTCTCCTAGGCCGAGTCGGTCCCTTCTCCCTGGGTTGCCGCTCGAAGAAACATCGCCCTTGTCGACAAGTTGTCCATGACCATGCGCCTACGCTAACTTCTAGACTTAACGTAATTGCATGGTCTCATCATCATCACTCAGTTCCTTTGCTTTGCTTCTTCCACTTTTTACACTTCTTCGCAGAGCCCAAATCAGGGTTGCCTCGGCGACTGAACTACAGTCCCGACATATTTTCTCTCGGCGACTAACCATCGCTTAGACTTAACATTCTTTGAACTCAGGGAACGGCTACTGCATAGCCTTCCAACTTAACTTGAACATAACGTGTTTCCTTAAGTATCGAAAGACCATGGCTAAGTTTCCACTGAACCAACCGTAGCTTGTGTCTTAAACCGACTCGTATTCTATGCAACGCTATCGCCCAAGTCATACCTCATATGAAGGACCTTGGGATCGTGTGGCTATTTAACTTGACAACCGCAGAATGAGTGGGACAGCACTTGGAATGACTTAGGTCGACCGACATAACTTTGCCTAAGTTACTCAAGCCTACAACTTAATCCGAGGGACGAGCAAAGGCTATGCCAAGCCTTGCGCAGTGGAACCGTGCACGCTTTATCAAGCGTTTATACGGGCGACGCCTATGACTTATGCAAGTTCGTAGTTTTGTGTTGAAGACCAACTTTCCTTCTCCTAAGCCACGGGACGAAGGACCGAGTGTCATTTTCAAAGCACGCCGTGCACCAACTCTAAGCCGACCGTGGGACGTTTTCCATGTTCTAAACTCGATTCGACCTTCGGGATTACTCCCTTTAACTATGTGGATTCATCTCTTTTATTATTAAGTCGACTTGTGCAAGTTGAAAACATGCAATTTATTATGTGAAGGCAAAGATGAGGCAAGTTCACCGAAACTATCCCACCTAAGCGAGCGGTCGCCTTGATCGAGTGAGCCTTCAAGCAACCGTCGCAAGGCTAAGTCCGAACGCCGTCGGCGTTTCGATTCCTCCGATTGACTGAGTGGGACGGGGCACTACATCATACACCACTCAGAAAAAGTTTCATCCTCGAAACTTACTGAGTACACTTATTGGCTTATAACTTGATCCAACATCCTACGTCTCTCGTACACTCTACTTCTATGCGTTCCCTCAATCCGAGCCACGCTCGTGCTTATCGCTAACTTAGTCGTTAGGCACACCAACCGATCAACTATTATTCTAACTCGTCTCAATTCAATGATCGTTGTCACGACCCGCACCCTAGAGTAAGGGCACGAGAACGTAAAAATGCCCAGCCTACGCCGCAGTGTCGGCGGTAGAACGCTGTCCTAGGTCTCATGCATCTAACAGTATAAGGCTAAACAGTTTATACTCTCCGAATGGGGGTGACATAGCAGATACAGTCTCAATCACATCTAAGGTAAAGCATGACAAAGAAGATAAAACATAAAATCCAAAAGAGATACAGGAGATAGAAGTCTAAGTGTCTAAGATACATAAACCCAGAAATACATCTCAAAACTCAATACAGTAATCCACAAAGTAAATACAACTCCAGACAAAATGAAATAACTATCTGAACAACCTCTACTGTGTCTCCTCTAGGCTAGCAGGCAATCCCAGGCCATCTGTAAAATTTATCAACAGGTCCAGTCAGGACAGGAGCGAGCACATTACATCTCAACAGTTCATAGCAGGTTAGAAAATATAATCATACAGTAAAGTAAGATACAGGTACTGAAAGAAGTGCAGTATGTAAACAGAGAGAGAAAGCTGTAATAGAAATATCTACTATAAATAGAGAACTAACATGTGGTTAGTGAGTCAGAGTACAACATGGACATGTAAATGGCATGGGATGATTCTGATGCTACACTATGGAATGATTCTGATGCTACACTACTGGTGTATTATTCACATGTCCACTTCTACTCCCCCGTACCCCCAATCAATACACAAAGATCCAACCAGGTTATGTTATGATTCTATGTAACAGCCCCCAAAGGGTGGTAAGCCCCCGAAGGGTGATAAGCCCCCGAAGGATGGTACATAGTAGACCCATAAATGGGATAAGGATTCCAGGAAGACTCTGTGATCATAAGAGTATATGTCACAAGTGATCGAAGAACCAATGAAGTATAGTGATACGCCATGTAAGTGAAATGCACAGAACAAGTAGTACCCGATGCTCCCTAAGGATAACATCTCAAGAAGGGATCCATATAGTACCAATCCGTGTGACCAACGTGATAGTACAAGTAAAGTAATCTTCTGTAGGAAATAATTCTAAACAGGATATGAAACGATCAAAGAATGTACTCGCCTGATAACCTGAACAGCTGATAAGTATAGGGGGTCCAACTGAAGCCACAGAGTCCTATTTAAAGCAACACAGGTTACAAGGTGTTCAAGTTATATTAAATGAATCCACAAACAATCTATTTTATCCTAGGTTCTTCTAAGTCAAATTAATTCTAGGTCAACTCCGGTCAATAATTTAGTCAAACTAGGTCAAGTGTTGACTTACAGTTGACTTTAGGTCAAATGGTCAACTCTGGTCGAACAGGGTCAATTCTAGTCTAATATAAAGTGTATTTCATTATTTGTACGTCGAAACTTACGTCACGCAAATCGAGATAAGAAGATTATCGATAAAGTTGATAATCTTATTATAGTGATCCACGTGTCCATCTTGTCAATTTCAGCGATGTGAGATTACTGGAATTGACTGAGCTCAGTTTTGTTGTACTAATCCCGAGATACGAACATTATAAGAATTAATTATTAATTAATTATAAAAAGGTTAAACTTAGAGAAATTATCAACAAACATTGTCGAACGATGAAATAAATATCGCCAACGTGTCCAGAATGGTCAAATTAGCTAGAATAGCCTCCCCATCGGTCCAATTTGGACACAAGGGCAAAAAGGTAATTTTGGGTCAAAACGGTGTTCGTGTCGGAGCCATTTTACACCAAAATACGTGCAAAAAAATAAGTCTATAAAATATAACAAATTATATGTCCACGAAACGAGAATGACGATACGAACCCAACGGTATCTCCAGAATTGGATTCCGTTGACCCGATCTCAATTTGGTCCGTTGACCAGAACTTGGAATTCCGATTTGCACGAAAATGCGTGCCGGCGGCAATATTCTCAAAACTCAGCAAACTACCTGTCAACGAGTCCAGAATGATGATACGAACTCAACGGTATATCCGAAATTAGATTCCGATGAGCCGACGTCAAAAAGTCCCGTTGACCCAGAATGTGGGATCCACTTTGCACCGAAAAATATGCCAGGGCCCACGTTCTCCAAATCTAACAAATTTTATATGAAAACATTCCAGAACGATGTCACAAGTCTAATGGTGGTGTCAGAAATGAAATCTGGAGTCCCGTGTTCAAAAATAGAATTTTACAAGTTGGAAATTATGAATTCGGACGGCCAACTTTGGCGTCGAATTCAACTAATCAAACAAGCTCACAATAAAACGAAACTGGAGGGGTAGCAAGAGGGTTATACCAGCTTCGCACCGGAACTGGTAGCATGCCAAACGGAGCTGCGGTGAAGGAGATACAAGCTGACGAATTTGGCGCCGCAAAACTGTCCAAATTTAATACAATTTAAACGGTCAACTTGGTGGCCGGTTTTGATATATCAAACGATAAAATTAACGGACGAAAATTGACAGGGGTGAAGGTGGATATACCGAGATTGTGATGGAGTGAAGAAATCGCCGATCCAACGGTCGGATTTTCAAAAAAATATGTGCGAAGTCGCTGCGACGGAACGCGATTCCAGCCTCGTTTCCGAGCTCGTCACGACGGGACGTCGTGCAAAACGCATGAATCGCCTCGACGGCGCATCCCGGAGGATGGTGGCCGTCATGGGACTGCACATCAGAGCTTGTCGGAGGATGGGGGGTGCCCACGGCTGCGCGTGGCCGTCCACGGCGGCGGTGGCCAGCGTTGCACCGCGCGCGACCAAGTAGTGCATCGACCGTCTGTGCGCCTTTGCACCGCTGCTGCATGCGCTGGTGGCGCACGGCGGCGCGGCCACGGCGAGCGGCGGCCAAGGGCTGGACGGAGGAGGTGGTGTTGGCTTGGGCACGGGTGGTTGATGGTGGCGGCGAAAATGAAGTGGTGGCCGGTGGTGGTTAGATAGATGGATGGAGATGATGGTTGTGGTGGTGATGGTCGATGAATGGAGGAGATGGAGGAGGAGATGGGAATAAGGAGAAGGAGATGACGGCGAGGCTGGCCGGCCAGGGGGAGCTTGGGTGTTCGGCTGCATGGCCATGGTGGCTCGGGTTGTGTTGTGCTGTGGAGAATAATAGAAATGAGAGAGAGAAAGAGTGTAATAATGTGAGAGAGGAAGAGAGAGAGAGAGAAAAGTTGTTCTCACAAAAATTTTAGGGCCGGCCTATGGCTGTGAGGTGTGGGGAAAAGTTCCATGTAGGATTTTTGATGGTTGGGATTGATTGTAGAAATCAAAGGCTAAAAATAATTAGAGAGAAATGGCCATTCCAATGGGAATTCATAAATAGAAATTTCTATTAAATATAGAAAAAAATAGGTAGGAGGGTACTTGATATTATTTTTGGGTAAGAAAAATGAGGGCATCATGAGAGAGGAAAAATGAAGCTGGGGTTGGGTTCAGTGGAGCCGAATTGGATCCAAAACCGGACATTATGCAATAATTGAATTAAAAATAGGTATTGATGATCATGGGCAAATAAGTAGCACATGGGGATTCTAATAAATGGGACACAAGTGGCAAGCGGATAGTAGGCTCAATGTGGGCCATGTCCATAATTGGGGCTGACAGGTTTTGGTCGACAGGGGACCCACAAATCAAGTTGGAAAATGAATGTGACGCCGTGGAGTGAAATAAAATCGGGTCACGTGTCAGAAAAGTTGTGTGAAGCAAATGGAGCACAAAATGACGTGTCTGAGTGGGACACAAAGGTCATGGGTGGCGAGCGTCTCGAGTAGATCATGCATGAGAAGTTGGTTTCAAGAAACTGACTGGTCTTGCGCTCCCAAATTAAAAGTCACGGTAACGTGCTAATAATGATCAAGGAAAAGAGTAGGAAAATCAATTAATGATCAAATGGTCTAATTCGACCAGAAGTTCTGCGAAGCAAAAAGAGCACAAGGGAACAAGTCTGAGTGGGACACTATATACCATCATGAAGGTAATCATGTCCACTCCAAAACTCGTGAAAAAGATTTTCAGAGTTGAACATCCCTGACACTCCAAATATCAATGTCACGGAAAGGTACACTTAAGGATAAATAACAGAATAAATCATTTATCAAAACTAAATCAATCAGAAAAATTTAAAAAAAAAATCAATCCGAAATTCAGGGTGCTCACATCCTACCCACCTTATAAAAATTTTGTCCTCGAAATTAAAATGTCCATACTCCCTCTAGGTCAAACCCCCACAATCAAAGTCCCAGATTAAAACAAATCATGTGATCAAAAGGACGACATACAGGGTCATGGCATAAGGTGGTAGTGAAAGTCTCATCTAGGTATACTAGTCGTGCTAATACCAAAACGGTCATAGGATATCAAACACACAAGCAATCTAGGGTGCTAAACTATAGAAGTTACAGAAACAACAAACCATCAAAACTGTAAGACAGCCTACCATCCTATGTGAAAACTGGTACTTATCATAAAAAATAAAGAAAAGTAACTACCAATTATCTTTAAAGGGTTCAGAAAAAAAGAAAATCAAAATCAAAGTTAAAGAATGAAAGCGAATTTCATGGAAGACTCCAATCACAATACATATTAAGAATATTTAGTCTCAATACGACCTAAGTTGATCAAATTGGGGAAATCAAGATTTAGGCAATATGGAGGACAGGTTCAACAAAGTCTGAGAACGAGCATACAGGGATGGAGATTCAGGTCAGAATCAAATTTAATTCAATTAAGTACAACCCAAGATATAAATATGATAAGAAAAGATAATCGAAGTCGATTTGGTCGTGATTAAGGAAACTAGGATTCAATGATATTGAAAAACCCTTTTTAGAGAAAACAGGAAAAGATTTCATACGAAGTCAGCAAATCATCCCTCTCTAATACTATCAGTTTATCATTGCCAAACCATATTTTTTCTCACAAGTCCCAATATGAAAATCAACCTTCATATGACTATCAACGAAATTTTATAACCTTCAGTCATCTAAACTTTTACCATGATCACCATAGACAAAATTTCAAACTTCTAAAATATTTTCCGTGAAGCATACCCCTCTTTTTAGGTATCAACACTTATCCATTTAATCAAATTTTCAAATTCCTTCACCTCGTTTAATTTAGATCCGAATCCTCTAAATCCAGTTTATGAAATCCTTGAACTTGTTTAAATCAAGTCTCGTATTTATCCAACTCCAATACCACCATGTCATACAAAATTTATTCTTATTTATAAATCAACCTTCATATTTTCTTCAACGTTCACCTTCAGATATTATCCTTTTGAATTCTACAATTTTCTCCCAATCATCTAAAATAATTCCGATAACTTAAAATCCTTGTGTTCTCTCTGTCTCTACTAACCCTCTTAAAATATCTAGTTCAATTTCGCATAATCATTGAATACAATAAAATTCTTTTTTTCATTTCTAATTTCTACATAGCCTCAGAGTAAAAGTTTTCCCAGAATCAATAACCAAGATTTTCTAAGTTCTCAAAACTAGGTTGACCTCTGTTATTCCCATTAGTTTTTGAAATACATCCATGAATTATTCATAACCAACTTTCTGTGATTGTTTCTAAATTGACAACATTTATTCCTCGATTTCATTTCAAACCTTCACCACATCCCCATTTCAAATTTTCATATTTGACATCCAACATTCTGATTCCTACAAATCATCCGATGATAACCATTTACGTCATTTCCGCCTAGATGATTTACGTTACTTCCTCAACATTTCTCAGGCAAAATGATATGAAGATTCAAGAGTTTTCAAGGTATAGCTGACAGAATTATATACGAGATAGGGAATTTATGTAATCACGACAGTTATATAAGACAAGGAATGATGGAAATAAAATATTGGCAGGAAGAGAATGATAAAAGAATCTGTTCTGCTTATCTGTTTAATTAAGAGGAACCCATTTTGAAATCAGAGCTATAATATCAAATCCAAAATAAGGCCTAGCAAAATCACTGATTTATTGTATTAAGAAGAAATAAATTTGTGAGAAGTTACACAAGCTTTATAAAAATAGCTAAAGCTATATCCTAAGTAAACAATGAGAAACAAAACAAAACAAAACAACAATAATTCCTTTTTTTAATGACTGAAACAAAAGTAGCAAAAACATGTTCGAAAATATTTAAGGTACAATCTGATAATCATATGCGTCTATCCAAAATTATGGTACTCTAAATCCTCGTCATACTAGTGAGCAAGGCTACGATAATCACAGAGTCCTTGACTTATGCATATACCTCTAGAATCATGGTATTTAACATTTTCGCGATGCCGCTAGCTTGGCTGCGAAAACCTTAAATTCCCACACCCGAGAAATATATTCAAAATCAGACTATATGTCCTCACCCTGCCGGCTAATGTGACCATAGAAGACAAGATTTCCATAACTTAGATGACCTAGCCCATATAATTTTATCTTGCCAAAAATTAAATTAAATCAACAATGAATACCAAAAAAAATTAAATTTATCAACGAACATCAAAATTCAGAAATGAACAAAATTATTCAAATCATATAACTACAAACTCGGATGCTACAGCTAACATCAAGATTCAAAATTCCACAATCTTCATCAAAATCAATAAATACAAACTCAAATTCAATAATAATACATCAAAATCAAATTCAACAACAGAAAGTAAAGATAAATCAAATCAAGGAAAAAGAGTTTTCAAATCGGAGTTAAACAAGATTCTCAAGGGTCGTCCCAGGAATCTCTCAAGGAGGCCTAACTGTGATTGAGTACCTTCAAAAAATATATCCTAATCCTACTGCAGGCTGTAGTGGTACTCTAGTTCGAATACCACTACACTTTTAGTCTCGACCTGCATGGGCCACCACTAAAAACGTGTCACGACCCGCACCCTAGAGTAAGGGCACGAGAACGTAACAATGCCCAGCCTACGCCGCAGTGTCGGCGGTAGAACACTGTCCTAGGTCTCATACATCTAACAGTATAAGGCTAAGCAGTTTATACTCCCCGAATGGGGGTGACATAGCAGATACAGTCTCAATCACATCTAAGGTAGAGCATGACAAAGATAGATAAAACATGAAATCCAAAAGAGATACAGGAGATAGAAGTCTAAGTGTCTAAGATACATAAACCCAGAAATATATCTCAAAACTCAATACAGTAATCCACAAAGTAAATACAACTCCAGACAAAATGAAATAACTATCTAAACAACCTCTACTGTGTCTCCTCTAGGCTAGCAGGCAATCCCAGGCCATCTGTAAAATTTATCAACAGGTCCAGTCAGGACAGGAGCGAGCACATTACATCTCAACAGTTCATAGCAGGTTAGAAAATATAATCATGCAGTAAAGTAAGATACAGGTACTGAAAGAAGTACAGTATGTAAACAGAGAGAGAAAGCTGTAATAGAAATATCTACTATAAATAGAGAACTAACATGTGGCTAGTGAGTCAGAGTACAACATGGACATGTAAATGGCATGGGATGATTCTGATGCTACACTATGGAATGATTCTGATGCTACACTACTGGTGTATTATTTACATGTCCACTTCTACTCTCCCGTACCCCCAATCAATACACAAGGATCCAACCAGGTTATGTTATGATTCTATGTAACAGCCCCCAAAGGGTGATAAGCCCCCGAAGGGTGGTACATAGTAGACCCATAAATGGGATAAGGATTCCAGGAAGACTCTGTGATCATAAGAGTAAATGTCACAAGTGATCGAAGAACCAATAAAGCATAGTAATACGCCATGTAAGTGAAACGTACAGAACATGTAGTATCCGATGCTCCCTAAGGATAACATCTCAAGAAGGGATCCATATAGTACCAATCCGTGTGACCAACGTGACAGTACAAGTAAAGTAATCTATTGCAGGAAATAATTCTAAGCAGGATATAAAATGATCAGAGAATGTACTCGCCTGATAAACTGAACAGCTGCTAAGTATAGGGGGTCCAACTGAAGCCACAGAGTCCTATTTAAAGCAACACAGGTTATAAGGTGTTCAAGTTATATTAAATGAATCCACAAACAATCTATTTTATCCTAGGTTCTTCTAAGTCAAATTAATTCTAGGTCAACTCCGGTCAATAATTTAGTCAAACTAGGTCAAGTGTTGACTTACAGTTGACTTTGGGTCAACTGGTCAACTCTGGTCGAACAGGGTCAATTTTAGTCTAATATAAAGTATATTTCGTTATTTGTACGTCGAAACTTACGTCACGCAAATCAAGATAAGAAGATTATCGATGATAATCTTATTATAGTGATCCACGTGTCCATCTTGTCAATTTCAGTGATGTGAGATTACTGAAATTGACTGAGCTCAGTTTCGTTGTACTAATCCCGAGATACGAACATTATAAGAATTAATTATTAATTAATTATAAAAAGGTTAAACTCAGAGAAATTATCATCAAACATTGTCGGACGATGAAATAAACATCGCCAACGTGTCCAAAATGGTCAAATTAGCTAGGATAGTCTCCCCATCGGTCCAATTTGGACACAAGGGCAAAAAGGTAATTTCGGGTCAAAACGGTATCCGTGTCGGAGCCGGTTTGCACCGAAATACGTGCAAGAAAATAAGTCTATAAAATATAACAAATTATATGTCCATAAAACCAGAATGACGATACGAACCCAACGGTATCTCCAGAATTGGATTCCGTTGACTCGATCTCAATTTGGTCCGTTGACCAGAACTTGGAATTCCGGTTTGTACGGAAATGCGTGCCGGAGCCAATGTTCTCAAAACTCAAAAAACTACCTGTCAACGAGTCCAGAATGATGATATGAACTCAACGGTATATCCGAAATTGGATTTCGATGAGCCGGCATCAAAAAGTCCGGTTGACCCAGAATATGGGACCCACTTTGCACCAAAAAACGTGTCAGGGCCCACGTTCTCCAAATCTAACAAATTTTATATGAAAACATGCCAGAACGACGCCACAAGTCTAATGGTGGTGTCAGAAATGAAATCTGGAGTCCCGTGTTCAAAAATAGAATTTTACAAGTTAGAAATTACGAATTCGGACGGCCAACTTTGGCGTCGAATTCAACCAATCAAACAAGCTCACAATGAAACAAAACTGGAGGGGTAGCAAGAGGGTTATACCAGCTTCGCACCAGAACTAGTAGCACGCCAAACGGAGCTGCGGTGAAGGAGATACAAGCTGACGAAGTTGGCCCCGCGAAACTGTCCAAATTTAATACAATTTAAACGGTCAACTTGGTGGCCGGTTTTGATATATCAAACGATAAAATTAACGGACAAAAATTGACAGGGGTGAAGGTGGATATACCGATATTGTGACGGAGTGAAGAAATCGCCGATCCAACGGTCGAATTTCCAAAAAAATGCGTGCGAAGTCGCTGCGACGGAACGCGATTCCAGCCTCGTTCCCGAGCTCGTCACGACGGGACGTCGTGCAAAATGTATGAATCGCCTCGACGGCACGTCCCGGAGGACGGTGGCCATCAGGGGACAGCACGTCGGAGCTTGTCGGAGGATAGGAGGTGCCCACGGCGGTGGCCAGCGCTGCACCGCGCGCGGCCAAGGAGTGCATCGGCCGTCTGTGCGCCTTTGCACCGCTGCTGCGTGCGCTGGTGGCGCACGACGGCACGGCCACAACGATTAGCGGCCAAAGGCTGGACGGAGGGGGTGGTGTTGGCTTGGGCGCGGGTGGTTGATGGTGGCGACGGAAATGAAGTGGTGGCCGGTGGTGGTTAGATAGATGGATGGAGATGATGGTTGTGGTGGTAATGTTCGATGAATGGAGGAGATAGAGGAGGAGATGGAAAGAAGGAGGAGGAGATAACGGCGAGGCTGGCTGGCCAGGGGGAGCTTGGGTGTTCGGCTGCATGGCCATGGTGGCTCGGGTTGTGTTGTGCTGTGGAGAATAATAGAAAGGAGAGAGAGAAAGAGTGTAATAATGTGAGTGAGGAAGAGAGAGAGAGAAAAGTTGTTCTCACAAAAATTTTAGGGCCGACCTATGGCTGTGAGGTATGGGGAAAAGTTCCATGTAGGATTTTTGATGGTTGGGATTGATTGTAGAAATCAAAGGCTAAAAATAATTAGAGAGAAATGGTCATTCCAATGGGAATTAATAAATAGAAATTTCTATTAAATATAGAAAAAAATAGGTAGAAGGGTACTTGATATTATTTTTGGGTAAGAAAAATGAGGGCGTCATAAGAGAGGAAAATTGAAGCTGGGGTTGGGTTTATTGGAGCCGAATTGGATCCAAAACCGGACATTATGCAATAATTGAATTAAAAATAGGTGTTGATGATCATGGGCAAATAAGTAGCACATGGGGATTCCAATAAATGGGACACATGTGGCAGACGGATAGTAGTCTCAATGTCGGCCATGTCCATAATTGGGGCTGACAGGTTTTGGTCGACAGGGGACCCACAAATCAAGTTGGAAAATAAATGTGACGCCGTGGAGTGAAATAAAATTGGGTCACGTGTCAGGAAAGTTGTGTGAAGCAAATGGAGCACAAAATGACGTGTCTGAGTTGGACACGAAGGTCATGGGTGGCGAGCGTCTCGAGTAGATCATGCATGAGAAGTTGGTTTCAAGAAACTGACTGGTCTTGCGCTCCCAAATTAAAAGTCACGGTAACGTGCTAATAATGATCAAGGAAAAGAGTGGAAAAATCAATTAATGATCAAATGGTCTAATTCGACCAGAAGTTCTGCGAAGCAAAAAGAGCACAAGGGAACAAGTCTGAGTGGGACACTATATACCATTATGAAGGTAATCCTGTCCACTCCAAAACTCGTGAAGAAGATTTCCAGAGTTGAACATCCCTGACACTCCAAATATCAATGGCACAGGAAGGTACACTTAAGGATAAATAACAGAATAAATCATTTATCAAAACTAAATCAATCAGAAAAATTTTAAAAAAATCAATCCGAAATTCAGGGTGCTCACAATCGTATTACCATCAACATTCTTTCGAAACTCACAATCTCAAAATCATCAACACTTTTCCATTCCTCAAGTCTCACTTGATTCAACGTATCACTTAGTTGGATCGTGCACATATTTTAAGCATCCCCAAAATACATGCATTTCAGCCAAGCCTCGTGATAGAGAATCCGCCATCACCACTCGAGTTGGATCGTACACATATTCGGACGTCCCAGATATACGTGCATGTCTACCGAGCCTCGTGAGTGGTGCCTCCACAATTTTCTATCGCTTTGCACTCGAATGTCTGCCTAACCACTAGGCCATGTCTTTCCGTCAGTACTGGAATCATAGTTCCCAAACAACGATATCAACACTGACCCCATCCTAAGGTCAAACCAAATCGATGGTACGGGATTTTCTACCCAAGCTCGTATCACACCGATTTTTAAACATCGAGCATCGATTTCCTACGCACATCCCAATATTCATCGTACGGGGTCCGAGTTGTTCAGCAAAGCCATCCTACGATAACTCATGTCCAACCAATTCCTTGACGTATCGATATCACTCGTTCATCAAGCCATTTCGTATAGTCTATCTCTTCGAACACGTTCGACATAATCTGCCTATCAATCCTTTCAAATCAAACACGCTACGACACAATTCATCGCTAAGCCATAATTCACATTCCACACTCCCTAAGTCATTTATTCCAATTCACGTAATCGATCACAAGGTCATCTGACTTAACAATACGTTGCGTCCCGATCTTACGTGAGTCAAATTTTCTACGGTGGGCATGAATCACCATGCACGCTCCCGCAGGATAATCATCCTCATCAGGACGTAACTCTTGTTCGAGTCTAGACTAATTCATTCTCGATGCGCGGATTGGACCTACTCAATCCTCAAGTTTATTTCATTCATCAATCGCAAGTCCTAACATTCTTAAATCTTCCTTCGCATCAAACCGACAAGTCGAGACAATCAAAGTTGCCGCATCCTGATTTTTCGAGTTCGATCATTCCCGCGACATGAATCACCATGTCAGCGCTCACGCGAAACAATCGTCCCAAATCCGACACAACGTATGTGCGAGGCTGGAGTTGCGCTCGCGCAAGACAAGAATGTTGACGCTGTGGTTATCCGCGTAACCATCAAGACACGATCATTTTTATCCAACAATCAACTCAATCAAAATCCTAAGTATAGCATCCAACCGAACAATAACAATTGCACGATCGTCATTCTCTGAGTCAGAGTACCCCCGAGTTATCACATATCGATCGTTGATACGCCTCAATACCATCGACGATATGCGTAACCTGACGATCTTCTTTTGCAACAAATTCTGAGTCGTGCGAATGGTGCTATCGTCCGACTGGATAATCTCCTCGACATTCAAATTCAAGTTTGATCATCATCCCTTGAGTCATTTCCAACATCAAATTCCTTAAACCCAAATTCATGTATTGTTCATCCGTCTATCTTAAGTCATCGACCAACGTATTTTCTCAATTCGCACCATTCCTTGCTAACTTAAATCATCGAGCAACATTCAATCCAATCCTTACAGTTATTGCGTAACTTCAAAAACTCAAACTTTTCATGTACGCTATCTTTCGATCGTACTAACTTTCGTATACGATTCTCAACGATTTTCTCGAATAAGTCATCCTTTTGTACACCTTAACTTTTTTCAATTCAGTTTCACCTACTCAATCATTTTCACGTTTCACACTCGCAAAATCCTCAATCTCGTGCACGTTTCGTGCACGTAAATTTTTAGGTCATTCGAACCAACTCGACCAAATCCTCAAAATTACAACTTGCTCAACGATACTCAATCTAAGGTTTTGCATAACGCAACGCTTGCTGATAAACTCACCGACACCCTGCATCCTCAATCAATCGATCGACATTCCTGAGGCTATTGCATACACCACTCAGGGATGAAGTCATTCAACAAATCCTGAAAACTATCATTCGATTCACAATCTACTTCCTCAAATTTTCGTCCGAACGATTCCTTAAATTTCAAACACGCTCACCTTATATCGCACCGACGATAACATCGTCATTTGATAGCACCCCTATCGATAGTCATCTCACTTTACTTAATCGAGTTCGACTCGTTTTTGTCCGACACAATCGAATCCCGTACTCGACTCTTCTAAGGTCGACGTAAATCCTTGGTGTATATGCCCAGCCTGACTTAGCCAACCGTGCCTACGCAAACCATCTTTTCGTTTTATCAAAAACTGTTCTCCTATATTTTGTAAATTATTTAGACTTAATGTATGGACATCCCGTGGGACATTTGAGAGAGAGCGCACCAACGATATCAACTTGCGAAAGCAATAGAGTTTCGCAGAAATATCGAAGTTAAAGAATTCAATCGACAGTCCAAGAACGTAAAGCCGTGCTCTGATACCATTATGTCATACCCCGCTCCCGTAGGAGCGATCGTCATCGCTAAGGCGTGATGCCCTAGGAGCCTAGATTTGTGCTTGTACAAGACGGGTTCCATAACGGTCGATTACAGCAGTTGCGACGGGGTCGTCGCACAGAAGTCCCAAGCAGAGACATTGAATACGTAGCAGAAATTTAGAACAAACGTAAGTTATTCAAAGAAGCTCTTTATTGATATTGAAATAATGATTACATCGGGGGCGCAAGGCCAAGATTACAATCACTCAAGCTCACTCTTCTCATATTTTACAAGTCACTCAGCTCTCTCTTATCTCTCAATACAAGTCTTGAGCCAGCGGAAGCTTTGGAAGGCGATGTCCATACATTATGTCTCGTATAAGTCTTGACTCCATACGGTCGCACGCATCAAATCACCAAGGAACTCCGTGCCTCGACGCATCCAAGCGAGCTCTACGTCACGAGCTTCTACCTGTGCCTACACATGTAAACTATGTGGGTGTCAGTACTCAACTGTACTGGTGGAATGAGCTCCTCGCCCACCCATATAAAACCAACACATTTGATTTACTTTATGCAACATAGTCCATTACTTATCAATTGCCTTTCTAGTCTTGTTTTAAGATCAGTTTTTATGACAGACGTCTTGGCATACTTGTGTCTGGGGACCATCCCGTGCTTGCACAACGACGTTAACTCATACTTTGCCTTAGACCCTTCTTGTGCCAATAACGTTAACATATCAAGTCGTGTTTGCCTTACGGCCATAATCAGAGACGTACCTACATAATAGACCCTATTTCCTTGCCTTTAGACCTTTCTCGTGATTGCATTGTCAACGCACCGACTCATACTTATCTTCCGTGCCATACTCTGTGACGTAACGACTCGGTCGTGCTATGAACTCGATTCGTGCTTCAATAAATCTGGGGCAGCGCCTCCTCGCTTAGTCTTGCCTATACTTTAGTCTTGACAGCGCAGCCGTGCCTCACATTTCGAGGTCGTACCCAGCAACTCAACGTAACTTCACCCAACTTGCCCTACGGCCCTTCTCGACTTAACTTGCAACAGCCCAAGTCTAACTCATGCAACTCTATGCCCAGGACTTAACACTCGATGCCATATCTCGTATCGAAGCACGTCGCCTTCGTTGTAGCCAAATTTTAGGCCCAAATATTGTGTCTTCTCACTGCATACACATTCAACTCAACTCATTCCAAAGGCACATACGCGGATTGCCGCCCGTGCCGACACATCTATATGAATGGTTACTGGCATTAACTGGCCATCGTGGACATAGCCTGGCATTCGGGACCCTTGCACCGCAGGTAGCGATTCCCGATGCAAGTCTCCGACCTACCGGTTGGCTATTACCCAGCTCGACTATACCCTATTTTCTCCTAGGCCGAGTCGGTCCTTTGGCCATGGGTTGCCACTCGAAGAAACATCGCCCTTGTCGACAAGTTGTCCATGACCACGCGCCTACGCTAACTTCTAGACTTAACGTAATTGCATGGTCTCATCATCATCACTCAGTTCCTTTGCTTTGCTTCTTCCACTTTTCATACTTCTTCGCAGAGCCCAAATCAGGGTTGCCTCGGCGACTGAACTACAGTCCCGACATATTTTCTCTCGACGACTAACCATCGCTTAGACTTAACATTCTTTGAACTCAGGGAACGGCTACTACATAGCCTTCAAACTTAACTTGAACATAACGTGTTTTCTTAAGTATCGACAGACCGTGGCTAAGTTTCCACTGAACCAACCGTAGCTCATGCCTTAAACTGACTCGTGTTCTATGCAACGCTATCGCCCAAGTCATACCTCATATGACGGGCCTTGGAATCGTGGGACTATTTAACTTGACAATCGCAGAATAAGCGGGACAGCACTTGGAATGACTTAGGTCGACCGGCATAACTTTGCCTAAGTTACTCAAGCCTACAACTTAACCCGAGGGACGAGCAAAGGCTATACCAAGCCTTGTGCAGTGGAACCGTGCAAGCTTTATCAAGCGTTTATACGGGCGACGCCTATGACTTAGGCAAGTTCGTAGTTTTGTGTTGAAAACCAACTTTCCTTCTCCCAAGCCACGGGACGAAGGACTGAGTGTCATTTTCAAAGTACGCCGTGTACCAACTCTAAGCCGACCGTGGGACATTTTCCATGTTTTAAACTCGATTCGACCCGTCGGGATTACTCCCTTTAACTATGTGGATTCATCTCTTTTATTATTAAGCTTACTTGTGCAAGTTAAAAATATACAATTTGTTATATGAAGGCAAAGATGAGACAAGTTCATCGAAACTACCCTACCTGAGCGAGCGGTCGCTTTGACCGAGTGAGCCTTCAAGCAGCCGTCACAAGGCAAAGTCCGAATGCCGTCGGCATTTCGATTCCTTCGATTGACTGAGCGGGATGGGATACTACAAGCAGGACTTCATGCAGCAGAGGGATGGTCATCGACACTGTCACGCAAAATAAAATAAAGTGGTCAGTCAAGATCAAAAGCCCCTCCAAAAGATTAGCAAAATACTTAGAATCTCAAAACGAGCATCTATGGCACATCAACAATCTGGAACATCAACTGGGTCAAAACCCATGCACACAAATGGAGCCTTATAAAAACGCATAGGATCAATATCCAGACGCACTGAAGAGAAGCTTCAGCACATCATCAGGACCTAATTCCATGCGCGTCACTAAAAGGTGATTCATCGCATCATCAGGACAAAGTCCATGTGCATCAGCAATGGGAAGCCTAGGCGTGTCAATGGGGGTGCGATTCATTACAGTCACGTCTACGCCCCCTTAACAGTAGTGCAATAAAGCGAAGACACCAAGGTAGGAGAATACCCACCGATCACTTCTGGCCGTACGTCGGCGTGCATCGCTATGACGACAGGGGCGTCCTCCGTGTCGACCTTCATAGGTTTCTTGCCCTTGCCCTTGCCTCGGCCAGCACCACCTCAGGGAGTCTTTGGAGCCATCTCTCTAACGAAGAAGAAGGAGAAAAAGCTCTGAAGAAGAAGACAAAGGCTGTTTAAAGAAGAAAAAGGAATGAAGACCCCCTCTCTCCTTCATCCTCCTATTTATAGGCCCGGTCACGCGCGTAAACCGATGAGGCGTGACGTCAGCAAATGCTTTGGGTCGCGTGAAACTTACGGCTATAAATCTTCTAAAAAATATTTTAGTAAACTTTCCAAAGTTTGAGGCGTTATCTCTTTTCGAGAACAACATGCGCCCCCACAATATATGCCCCCACAGCATGCGCCCTCGCAGTTATGGACAAAATAACATGCGTTTAGAGGTCATACACTCAGAGGAGGATATGCGCCCAAGATAGCTACTCATGCTTTTTGTTCAAAGTATTCCAAAAACTTGGCAAAAATTTTTGGAAACTTTGAAGAGGGACTTGTAGAAGCATAAAATTCCAGGCCAGAGTCCCTATGCGCCATAAATTCTCATGCGCTTCATACTGATATACGCCAGAACAGATAAGAGTACTCGGCGTAGCAGAACACAAATAAAGGGTATAAGACATAAAAAAAATTAGGCTTTTATTTCATATGAAAGTCTATTACATGTCTAAACTCTTTATAAAGGAAACCCTAAAAGCTACAGCCGGGCACATCACTTGTCAGATGCATTACTCAAGTGCTACAGCCAGGCATATCATTCTAGCATCTCAGCGTAGGCGCATCCCCGTATATAGTCAGAGCCAATCACATTCTCGTCAGCGTGCGGACACTAGCTCTAACAGGAGGAGTGGCTCTTCTAGCCTAACAAAATTGGGGTACGATAGCCCTGACATGTGGCTCTTCCAGCATAACAAAAATTAGGACACGACCGTCCCGATCTTTGGATACAACCGACACCTTTAGCCTGTGTTGGGACACAACAATCCCGATATTTGGATGCAATAGGCACTTTCACAGGCTTGTACAAAAATAGGGCCAATGGCAAAAGAACTAACTCGGCGCATCTTCACCTTCGGAAGGAGCGCATCGTCGAAGCTTCTTCGAATTAGGAGTTCAACGGTTCGCCAAAGCAAGGGGCCAGCCGAATTCATCTCCATTTTGGAAAAGACAAGTGAAGAATGGAAATAAGCTTCCCTTCATGCGGCTATTTATAGACCCGAGCAGACCACAACCATATGCCAAGTGGAAGGCTCTCCGATTTCCGTGCAATGAATTTGTATTTATGGCAATGTACATGTTTCTTCGTATTCTGCTAAAATTAAGACAGCCATTAAACACCTAGAAGAACTCAACAGATGAGCCAAAGAGGATGCGACACATGGCAGATGCACCGTCGATATCATACGCCCCCTACTGATACGCCTAGTAGGACAGACCCATGCGCCCAAATTGGAATTAACCGATACGCCCCTTTCAAACTTGTCATCATCAAGCATTTAATGCTGAGTGATAAAGGCGGCAACACATCTTCCAAAGAGTCGTACAATCAGCCGTCCTTTACAAAAAATGAAGAGCCGCTGACATTAACACCATCATTAAACTTTTGGTCGGCTACAGCTATCCTTGCCACGTGGCCGATCATTCATTCGCATGCGCCTCGTAGCCATGCATCCAGAAGACTACATGCGCCTCAAAAGCCATGTGCCTCCTAGACTTACTCCTGATCTCAAGACAGAAGCCAAGTCTCTACATGCGCTTCCACAGCCATGCGCCCAAAAGCTCTGCATGTGCCTCAAAAGCCATATGTCTGGACTTGCCTATGACTCCTCGAAGTCATAGACCAAGTCACCCCATGCGCTTGATCCTAGGCGCATCATGATGTGAAGCCCTGCATGCGCCTCAAAATCCATGCGCCCGGACTCGCTCCTGATTCCTAAAGACAGCAACTCAGTCCTCTCTATGCGCCCGATCATAGGCGCATCAAGACAGATCACTCTCCCCCAAATTCGAGATCTTTGAAGCCACAAAAATGTGCCATGTGTCTTTTGACTCAGTTTTGCTCAAGAACAGGTGCTAACTGTTGGCCCAATGATTGTATCATATTTTTGAATATGGTTAATCAGTTAAGTTTAGCATTTCTTTATCACTAATCTTCATACTATCACTATAGCATTTCTACTTATACCTTTGGTGATATGTGCTTATTATTTTACTTATTAGTGATATGAGTTTTTATCATATATATCTTAAACTTACTTGAGTTACCAACATCAAAACTATGTTTTGATTATGGTTATTCAATTAAGTTTAACATTATGATATCACTAATATTTATGCTATCACTATAGCTCTTATACTTAAACTTAGCATTATCCTACTGTACTTTATCTTATCATATTTGCTACATGTATATTGCTTTGTTCGTCTAACATCTACATACAGAAAAGTAATAAGCAAGATCAATGTGGACATATGCAATGAAGAAATTATGGTGGGCCAAAGACGACGGATTCTACAAGATTTCTCTAAACCACCCACGACATCTCCAGAGCCACACACTCGGGGGTTTCGCTGACGTCAAGAAAGAAGCCAACATCTGTCAAGGAAAGAAGTCATGTCATGCCATCATCATTTCAAGACTCTGAAGAAGTCTGTGTTGGCCCATGGTCATATGGTCAACCTGATTTTAATAATTGATCAAACTCTGTCTCGATATGTGAAGCTAGTCAGGATGTATCGGATACTTGGACATGATCAAAAACAGCTATCTATACAGTTCAAGACCGAAGCGATGTTTACCTGTTTGAGTCTGTATTTCTTTGAGCAATGTATTTTTTATTTAATTGAGTCTAGGAATACGTTGTACACCGAGTCATACTGGCAAATATGCTATTCCAAAATGTTTTTAAAATACTTTTAAAATATCCTTTGTTTTGAAAAACATTCGTTTCAACAAAAGCTTCAAAAAGGTTTTCAAAAAGGTTTTCAAAAATCATCAAAAAACTAATTTTTAAAACCTAACCTAACCCTGACAGAACTCGGCCAGAGTTCGGTTGGTAACCGTTTTGATTTTTGAATTCTCTGGAACTTGGTCCTCCTGCAGTTGCGAATTTGACCGAGATTTTCTCATCGAGCTCTGCCCGAATTCTGTCCGAATTCTGCCAAAATTCTGTCTTTGGAATTCCTATAAATAGAGAAGGATTTCGATTATTTCAACTCACTCATTCACTTTCAATCTTCTCTCTATCTAAAGCTTTCAGTCTTCCAAAGAGTTTTCTTGAGCTTTAAATTTCAGATCCCAAGCCAATTACAATCCTCTAGTCGATTTGCCAGTGCGGTACGGTCTAGAAGTTTCTGAGAGATTGTAATCAGAAGGCTTGATTGAAGAATACCTCTTCACAATTGAAGTTGGACGAGTTCTTCGTATCAAAGCTCGTGTTGTAGAAGTTGCAAGGACTTCGTAAGAAAACTTGCGGTTTTGCCAATAGTGGATTCAACTGATAGCAAGAGTTCTACCGACTGGATTAGTCCTCAACAGAGGGAAACCAGTATACATCGCTGTCTTTGCATTTGCATTCTTATCTCTGCCTTTACTTTACTTAGTTGTGATTATTATTCTGTGATCTTGCTGCTAACATTTTTTAATTAGCAATATTCCGCTGCCAACTCTATTCACCCCACCCTCTAGAGTATTGTGCTTTACGATTTCGTTCCTACAATTGGTATCAGAGCGGGTGTTACAGGTAAAGCAAGGTAACATTGCAATTATTTATTCACTTAATTAATTGTTATATAGATTATAGCACAACACATGGCAACTGTGAAATTCACAAGTGAAGGCCAGGCCACAAACAGACCTCCACTGTTTGATGGTACGAACTATACCTATTGGAAAACACGGATGAGTTTCTTCTTGAAATCTCTTGACTTTGATTTATGGTCTATTGTTATTGATGGCTATCAAAAGCCACCTCGTATAAATGTTGATGGAGTTCTAGTTGAAAAACCCCATAGCAGATATACAGAGGAGGAAAAGAAAAAGGCCAGTCTTGACGCACGTGCTATTAATGCTCTATTTTGTGCTTTAGACAGAACTGAATTAAACAGGGTGTCTATCTGCACAACGGCTAATGAAGTATGGAAGCTACTTGAAGTCACACATGAAGGCACGACTCAAGTCAAAGAATCTAAAGTCAGCAGATTTACTCAAGAGTATGAGGTGTTCAAGATGAAGCCCAACGAAACAGTTACTCAGATGTTCAAAAGATTCTTGGATATTGTAAATCCTTTGTCCTCCCTAGGCAAAGAGTACAGTAACCATGAAAAGATTCGTAAACTCCTGCGAGCACTTACCAAGAACTGGATTCCAAAGGCTACTGCAATTATTGAAGGGAACGACCTCACAACTATGTCCCTCGAAGTACTCATGGGTAAGCTACTAACTCATGAACTGGAGCTACAAGATTTTGAAGAGCCTGCACCAAAGGAGAAGACGATCGCTTTCAAGGCTCAGCACAGAAAAGCTGCTGAAGGTGACTCAGACAGCAGTGAATCTGATGCTGAAGATCAAGCACTCCTAGCAAGAAAGTTCAAGAGATTCATGAGACATGAGAAGAAAGCCAAAGAAAACAACTGGTATCAAGATGATGCTGTCTTCTATGGCTGCAAGAAGAAGGGACACATGAAGAAGGACTGTCCTACAAACTCATCATCAAGCAAGAAGAGCAACAGGTATAAAAAAGGGAACCTGAACAGATCGACATCACGGAAGTATGCCAATACCAGCATATGGCATGAAAGTGAAGCCAGCGACTCAGAAGACGAACAATCAGAAGATGCTGCAAACGTATGCTTTATGGCATCCGATCAGGTACCTACTGAACCTGTAGTTGATACATATGATGACTTCACCTTTGAGCAATTAGGAGATGCCTTCAGTGAACTGATGACTGATTACAAGAAACTGTGTAGCAAGTATCAGACCTCTAAGAAGGTACTCAAAGAGTACAAAGGTGAAATAGGTAGACTTACCGACCTACTAGCTGAGGTTAGAAATAATGTTAGTGAGTCTGGTGAGCTTTCTTCAATAAAGCTCTTATTACACGAGACTACCAAATCATCTGAAGAGAAAGACAAAGTTATTGACCAACTCAAAGAAGAACTTTCTATTGAGAAGAAAAGTCTTCGATGTGCAAAAATCAGAATGGAAACACTCACTTCTGATTATACTAAGTTGTATGACACTTCCAAAAGATTGGAAATTAGGTTAGAAAAATAGCCTGAGACTGCTGCTTCCTTCCCTAACACGTGTCACTTACCGAAAAATTGGAACATTCCCAAGCCAAACACTGTCAGACCTAACCCTATTAAACCTTTACCCCAAAAGGTTAAGCCCAAACAGGATTATAGGCATGCTTTCTTCTAAACTAGAAAACCTAAACCTACCAACCATGCACACCACTCAGCTTTCAAGATTCGACATACAAAATGTCATTATTGTGGCCTCATTGGTCATATTTCATCTGCATGTAGAATCAGAAAGCTTGTTGATTTAAATATTTATGCTTGGATACCAAAGGCTAACATTTCAGGACCCTACAAGAAATGGGTATCAAAAGTTTCATCTGCAAACTGTTTTGTAGATGGAACACCTTTCACATGCTAGAAGCAAATTGATCCTCGACAGCGGTTGTTCACGACATATGACCGGTGACGCTACACTATTTGCAATACTGTCGAAGAAAAAGAAGGAAGGATATGTCTCCTTCGGTAATAACTTGAAAGGGTATATCATTGGTATCGGTGATGTTGGTAAGTCTTCCTATCCTGTGATTAAGGATGTCTGTCTGGTTACCGAGTTGAAACATAATCTACTCAGCGTAAGTCATCTAGCTGATCATGGTTATGGCATCAACTTTGGCAAAGACAAATGTACTATAGTTGATAGCTCAACTGGTAGTACTATCTTTGAAGGTATCAGGGAAGACAACATATATGTTTTCTATTTGTTGGAAGAAACTAACATTTCAGGTAGATGCTTAATAGCTAAAAGCGATGAGAGTCATCTGTGGCATATGAGACTCGGTCACACAAATATGGACACAATATCAAAATTATCCACAAAGAAGCTAGTACGCGGTTTATCGGACATTACATTCAAGAAGGATTCGGTATGCAGCCAATGTGAAAAGAACAAAGCTACCAGATCCACATTCAAGTCAGTAAACGCACTATGTACTACTAGACCTCTACAATTGCTTCATATGGACTTATTTGGTCCTAGCAGAGTTGTTAGCCTCGAAGGTAAACTTTATGCTTTTGTAATTGTAAATGATTTCTCTAGATACACGTAGGTATACTTCTTGACACGCAAGAATGATGCATTATCCGAATTTGTCGCCTTTTGCAAGAAAGTTCAGAATGAAAAAGGTTACATGATCACTCATATAAGAAGCGATCATGGAGGCGAATTCGATAATGCAGAGTTTGAGCATTTTTGTGACACACACAATTTTGTACACGAGTTCTCCTGCCCTAGGACTCCACAACAAAATGGAGTTGTGGAACGTAAGAACAGAACTCTATCCGAAATGGCCAGAGTAATGTTAAACCAGTTTAGTCTACCCAAATATTTCTGGGCTGAAGCTGTCAATACAGCTTGTTTTGTTCTCAATAGAGTTCTAATTTGACCCAAATCGAAGAAGACTCCATTTGAGTTATGGTTTGATAAAATTCCATCTGTTTCATATTTTAGAATATTTGGTTGTAAATATTTCATTCTTAATACAAAAGATAATTTGAGAAAGTTTGACGAAAAGGTCAATGAAGGTATATTTTTAGGTTATGCGGCCAAGAGCAAAGGATATAGAGTCTTCAACAAATGAACCATGATCATCGAAGAGTCAATCAACGTCACTTTTGATGAACTGAATCAAATGACTATCGATGACAATGACGAAGATCCAACTGTACCAAGCTCAACAACAGCTGATTCTCAACCAAGCTCGGCACTAGCTGATCCTCCTAGAGAAGATCCAGGAACCAGCTACCTTTAGAGTCTGCCGAAAAGATTAAAATTTACGACTGATCATCCAAAGGATTTGGTAATTGGTGACATTACCAAAGGTGTAAGTACTCGTACATCCAGTAGAGATATTGTTTCTAGTGTTGCATTCATTTCATAGCTAGAACCCAAAACTATTGATGAAGCATGTAGTGATAATTTTTGGATAGATGCTATGCAAGAGGAATTAAACCAATTTGAACGGAATCAAGTTTGGGAACTTATTCCCAAGCCTATTGATCGTCCGGTCATTGGCACCCGTTGGGTATTCCGAAATAAACTGAATGAGAATGGTTTAGTGACTCGTAATAAGGATCGACTCGTAGCTCAAGGATACAATCAGGAAGAAGGTATCGACTACGATGAGACTTATGCTCCAGTTGCGAGATTAGAATCCATTCACATGTTATGTGCATTTGCATATTTTTATAATTTCAAATTATTTCAAATGGATGTCAAGAGTGCATTTTTAAATAGTTTTATAAAAGAAGAAGTTTTTGTAGCACAACCTCCGGGTTTCACAGATTTTAAAAACCCTGATCATGTTTTCAAGATGAAGAAAGCTTTGTACGGTTTGAAACAAACCCCTCGTGCTTGGTATGATCGTCTAAGCTCTTTCCTACTTGATAACGGTTTTTCAAAAGGCAAGGTTGACACTACACTTTTTATTAAGTCCTTTAATGGTAAGCTTCTTTTAATACAAGTCTATGTAGATGATATTATATTTGGATCTACTGATGAATCTCTGTGTCAAGAATTTTCTAAGTGTATGCAGAATGAGTTTGAGATGAGCATGATGGGAGAGCTGAAATTCTTTCTCGGACTGCAAATCAAACAAACTGACAATGGGACGTTCATAAATCAAGCCAAGTACACAAAAGATTTGCTAAAGAAGTTTGATATGGACAATGTCAAACCTATTGGCACTCTGATGGCAACTTCAACAAAGCTTGATATTGATGAACAAGGCAAGCCGGTCGACACACGTAAGTATCGAGGTATGATCGGTAGTTTACTTTATTTAACTGCTAGTCGTCCAGATATAATGTTTAGTGTTTGCATGTGTGCACGTTTTCAAGCTAATCCAAAGGAATCACATCTGTGCGCAGTTAAGCGTATCTTTCGATACCTTAAGGGCACTTCTTCTGTTGGCTTATGGTATCCCAAAACTAAGTCCTTTGACCTTATTGGTTACTCGGATACAGATTTTGCTGGATACAAAGTTGATAGAAAAAGTACCAGTGGCACATGTCATTTCTTAGGCAAGGCTTTAGTCTCATGGTTTAGTAAAAAGCAAAATTCTGTAGCCCTATCAACAACAGAGGCTGAGTATATCGCCGCAGGACGTTGTTGTGCTCAAATTTTGTGGATAAAACAAACCTTGGAAGACTATGATTTATTTTATACACATATTCCCATTTTCTGTAATAACACGAGCACTATCAATTTGACTAAGAATCCTGTATGTCATTCTCGTACAAAACATATCGAGATTCGACATCATTTTCTTAGAGATCATCATCAAAATAGAGATATTGACCTTGTATACATAGATACTGAGAATCAATTAGCTAACATTTTTATAAAACCTCTAGCAGAAGATCGTTTCAATTATTTACGTCGAGAATTAGGAATTTTGGACGTTAATAATATTAATTGATTTTATTTTATGATTTTATTTCAATATGCAAAAACTGTGTTAGAGACAAGCCAATAAAGAGTCTGTCTGTCACCACAACTACGGTTGAAGCGAAGCGGTACTTAAGAGTTCTCCGGTGAACCTCCGCCAGCTGGGACAGTACTCCTACAGCTAATCTGAAACAGTCGCTGTGTAATGATATTTAATCCATAAAATAATATTAATTATGTTAATTGAAAGTTGAAATTACTAATCTTTGAATTAAATATTTGAAATGAGCCAATGAAAAAAAAAAGTGTTCCAAACCAAACCCAGGCGAATTCGGCCAGTCTTCGGACCGAATTCGGCCCGAGTTCGGTTGAAGGTATAAGGTTATATAACCAGAACCCGAGAGCCTTTCTTCCTCATTGCTTCTAAACCACATCAACAGTTGGTCCTTCTGGACATGCTGGTCATCATACTGATGATGACGATGATGATGAGGAGTTGTGATATGTTAGTTGATATGTGACTCAGGCATTATCTCCTGTATACTTGAAAATGCTCCGACATTCCATGTTTTTCTATTTTCAGACTTTATCAGTATTTCTTTTTGAGGACATGTACTAGATATCTTTATTTCTTTTGGACATCATTTCATGGATTTCGTACTTTATGATTCACATCAGTTTATTTACTTAGCATTTCTTTATCTGCTTCTCTACTATAAACTGCCTATGATATAATTCTTTGTTTATTATAAACTGCCTGAGTATAATTACATGCCTGTGATGTCATTCAAATTTTCTTTGCTATCATTTGTCATGTTTATTTTCTTGTGTTTCTTCACTGTTTGTTATTTATGCATTGATTGCGGGGGAGTTTTATCTCTTTTGCAATTATTTTGCTAAGTGACAACGGGAGAGAAAAATAAAGATCTAACATTCTTTTGAGAAAATGCAGGACATGAACAATTTTTGATTTTATTTCAAGCTTAAATGTTATATCATTCATAGTTTGTCAATTATCAAAATAGGGGAGATTGTTGGCCCATTGGTCATATCATCAACCTGATTTTAATAATTGATCAAATTCTGTCTCGATATGTGAAGCTAGTCAGGATGTATCGGACTCTTGGACATGATCAAGAATAGCTATCTACACAGTTCAAGACCGAAGCGATGTTTGCCTGTTCGAGTCTGTATTTCTTTGAGCAATGTATTTTTTATTTAATTGAGTCTAGGAATACGTTGTACACCGAGTCGTACTGGCAAATAGGCTATTCCAAAATGTTTTCAAAATACTTTTAAAATGTCCTTTGTTTTGAAAAACAATCCTTTAAACAAAAGCTTCAAAAAGGTTTTCAAAAAGGTTTTCAAAAATCATCAAAAACTAATTTTTAAAACCTAACCTAACCCTGACAGAACTCGGCCAGAGTTCGGCCAGAGTTCGGTTGGTAGCCGTTTTGATTTTTGAATTCTCTGGAACTTGGTCCTCCTGCAGTTGCAAATTTGACCGAGATTTCCTCATCGAGTTCTGCCCGAATTCTGCCCGAATTCTGTCAGAATTCTGTCTTTGGAATTCCTATAAATAGAGAAGGATTTCGATCATTTCAACTCACTCATTCACTTTAAATCTTCTCTCTATCTAAAGCTTTCATTCTTCCAAAGAATTTTCTTGAGCTTTAAATTTCAGATCCCAAGCCAATTACAATCGTCTAGTCAATTTGCCAGTGCGGTACGGTCTAGAAGTTTCTGAGAGATTGTAATCAGAAGGCTTGATTGAAGAATACCTCTTCACAATTGAAGTTGGATGAGTTCTTCGTATCAAAGCTCGCGTTGTAGAAGTTGCAAGGACTTCGTAAGAAAACTTGCGGTTTTGCCAATAGTGGATTCAACTGGTAGCAAGAGTTCTACCGACTGGATTAGTCCTCAACAGAGGGAAACCAGTATACATCGCTGTCTTTGCGTTTGCATTCTTATCTCAGGTTGTGATTATTATTCTGTGATCTTGCTGCTAACATTTTTTAATTAGCAATATTCTGCTGCCAACTCTATTCACCCCCCCTCTAGAGTATTGTGCTTTACGATTTCGTTCCTACAGTCTGCACCTGCTACAGTGTATCTAGAGTCTATAATGAGTCTTAGGAATAATTGTAGACACAAGAAATGGATGGCAAAATTGAAAGCTAGGGTAGATATTAGCCTAGGATCATTTTTGGATAAAAATCAGCATATCGACGGTATACCGGTCTATACCGACGGTATACCGATTTTTGTTCACAGAAAGTTTCTGTCTACAAAATCGACATACCGACGGAATACCGATCTATACCGACAGTATACCGATTCAGTAACGTTAAAAATCCAACGGTCGAATTTCGAACATTTAATGATCCCAACGGCTATATTTCTAGCCGTTGTAATTCTAGACCGGTATTCCGACGGTATACCGGTTCGTACCGACGGTATACCGATCGCTGACTAAAAAGTTACCTTTGAGCTCTTTTTAATGCTTTAGTTATAAATAGCCTTGAACTCCTTCATTCAAGGTTGATGCTTTGAGCCTAAAAATTTCTAAACCACCAAAGCCTATCCACAAACAACTCTACAAAGCTTTCATTTGTCATCCACAAATTTTGTTAGAGTTATTGAGTTGTAAAGTAAGATCTTCATCTTATTGTATAAGGAGATCAAAACCTATTGTGAAAGGTTGAAGTTGGAGAGTCTTCGGATCCAAACTCTCGGTTGAAGTTGGAGAGTCTTCGTATCCAAACTTTTGGTTGAAGTCGGAGAGGCCTTCGGACTAAAGCTCTTGTGTAAGAAGTTGACGAGTTCTTCGGATCAAAACTCGTGTTGAAGTTGACAAGTTCTTCGAATCCAAACTCGTGTGTAACTATTTACTCAAATAGTAGATTAAAGCCGGAGAGAGTTCCGGGACTGGAGTGCCCCTTGGGAGGATACCATGATATATCGTGTGTCGGTATTGTTGTTGCTTCTTCTCTTGCACTTATATTTTTAAATTGCCCATTATCTTGTGCTAAGGGCTTGATTAGTTATTTTGACCCTTTTCACCCACCCTCTAGGGTTACTACACTAACCACCCAAGATCTCAGCAACAATCGAATCTTTGCAACTGCCACGTGTCAGCTCCATCGCAGCCCAATGCAGCAATTCAAACAGATTCGAGACACATCATCCATGCGCCTCCACCAGCATCAGCCACGTGGCGTTCCTACATCCAGACGCATCCTACATATGCGCGCAGAAGCAGCTCAGCCTATTGCCTATAAATAGAAGGACCATCCCTTCAAGACACACAAAGATATATACTGAGATATCTCCACAGATCATATCCAAAGATCAGAAGAGACACTTCACATCTTCTCCCTCTCAAAATGCTCTGGCATCCAGAGCAACCCAGACCTTCAGAGAATTCAAGATCGTCGTCAGATTGTCAACGGAGTCAACGCATAACCCCTTGCTCCACCGACACAGTTTCGTGATAAAAAACAAAAGTGTACTCTAAGGACTACATCCAAGTCCAACATTATATACTGTTCTATTTATAATCGAAATACAAAAGTTTTAATAAAAAAACTTGTCACATCATTTTTTATGGCGAGCAGCGCTCCCCTCCATATAGTAGAGAGCGGACTTCTTGCTTCCTCTGGCAATCACCATCGAACCTCTGGAAAGCTTCTACTGGCTATTCCCGAAGAGACTGAAGAATACCTCGTCATCCAACCTTTCAACCGACACCATGTTGAAACGGATATCAGGGACATGACGAACATCTTTGAGAACAAGAACTACACCCGTCTTCGTCCTCAAATGCACATCTCCAATGGCAACCGCCTTCGACACATCTCTATTGTCCATCTTCAACACTCCACAGTCGTCTGTCGTGTAAGTGGTAAATAGTACCCAATTGTGAAATACGTGCGCTGAAGCCCCTGAGTCCACCAGCCAAGAGTTGTTATCGCAGGCGAGGTTTGTGATAACATTATCACCTACGACGATCACATCGCCTTCATGTATCGAAACCGTCGCTGTAGTGTTCTTATCTTGCTTCTCCTTGTCACGCACCCTTCTTCTCTCTTCCAAGCGAAACAATTCTGCTTGATGTGGCCCTTCTTGCTACAATGGTAACACTTCGAGTCCTCGTACCGATCCTTAGAATTCTCTCAGGTCTTGTCTCTGCCACCACCTGGACCCCTGCTTTTGTCCCTTCCGCAGCTCTCTAAAACTAGTGCCTCTGAGTAGTGGGATATGGATGAAGTACCCCGAGAATGTCTCAGTATCTCTTCATTCAACACCCCGTTCTTGGAAAACTCCAGACTGACCACGCCTTCTGGAGCAGAAGCGATCATAGATACTCGTACGGTCTCCCACGAGTCTGGCAAAGTACACAGCAGCCATAGTCCCTGGACCTCGTCGTCGAATTTGACTCCCATCGAAGGTAGCTGGTCAACCACGTCCTGGAAATCACTCAACTGATCCATAATAGACGTCCCATCTTTGTACCGCAGATCCATCATCGTCCGGATTAGAAACAACTTGTTTACCCTGGTCTTCTTCATATACAAAGATTCCAGCTTATCCCATAACGTCTTCGCGTGCTCAATATTGGCAATGTGGTTGTATACGTTCTTATGAACAAACTGCCTGATACATCCGTACACCTATATGTGTTCGAAATTTTAGTCCTCCTCGGATTTATCAACTGGTCGCACGGAAGCAAATACGGACAGATGCAGCTTCTTGACAAACAGTAAATATTTTATCTTATTCTGCTAATAATGATAGTTTGTGCCATTCAGGTTTACTATGCGTACCGGCTTCACGTCTATCTCTCCTCTCTAGTTTTCCTGTCAACTCCTGACACCCTTCTGAATTCCAGAACCTGGCTCTGATACCACTTTGTTAGAAAATAAGCGCAAAAACTTCCCCAAACTAGAGAATACATGTGAGAGAACCGAGCAAAATAACGCACGAACCAAAAACAATTCATGCAGGCACAGAGAATTTTTGATGTAGAAAACACTTGCAGGAAAAAACCACGGGACGATCGGAGTCCAACCCTTGAGAAGCCTTCACTAATGAAATAAAGGAGTACACCCTCTACATACTTCTTACGATCCAATACGGATCCCCTTAACACTTGGAAGCAAGAATAATTGATTACAAGGCTACGAAGAATAAAAACGACGAGTAGAGATTACCCGAACACGATCCTCCTTCGAAAACGGCCTTCAATGCTTTCCTTCTTCTCTTCCAAAGTTGGAATGACACTCTTGCCTCTTTTCTCTCTATTTTTCTCAATGTTGTGTTGTGTTACACCTGTGATTAGGGTTAGAAAAAACCATATGTAAACACCTTAATCCCTCAAGAAAACTTGGACCGTAGGATACGATCAAAATGTAATTAAATCACCCTGAAATTAGCCTCAGTCCGACGACACAGAGTTCGGCCAGAACACTGTGTTTTGGTTCCAAATAGTTCTGGAACTAAGGGGGCAGAGTTCGACTAGAACTTTGCCTCCCCTGTTACAAAAACTACTCTGGTAGTTTCCGAGTTTCTTCTTCGTCTTTGAATGGCTCGTCACCTCCCCGAGCTTCTCTGACACACAGACGACGCTCGTCGCACGTCGGGGTCTTCTCCACATAGGTTGGAAACTCCACCCACTCCAACAGCTAGCTAATTTTATTTTGTTGAATTCAACTGATTTTAGAACAATATAATAGGTATTTTCTACAGAACAATCTATGTGGACTTATAATGTTGGATTTTTGCAATGCAAGTTGACACAATAGTACTTGCTATTCTTGAGTCTTTCTGGCCGAACTCTTCTGCATGTACTTATTAAATAGGTACTTCATTGAAGTACCTGAGAACCCAATTTTCCGAATCGAAACTATGTAAGAAAGAGTTGCTCTTATTTTTATTGGCCAAATCCAAGAAATTCAAAAATCAGTCTACACAACATGGGAAGAAATTGTGATAATGGCATTGATATCAGGAACCAATGAATTTGTAGTAGTGACATTGATCCCCAGTTCTATAAATTTTATTGAATTATTTTCTTTGTTATGAATAGGTTCCTGAAAAAGCTTTTCACTAGAGATTCGCCTCGATTTTTTTTGCGTACGAAAGAAGATTGTTCTTGAGTTTCAGAAAGGCAAGCATTAGGCCCTGTTTCAGATAATTTCAAAACATATGCAATTGAAGGAGAAACATTTTTTGTCGAGCTGTTAGTAACTGTAGTTTCTTTTGAGATCATATTAGTGTACGATATGGTGTCCCTGATTTCCTCTTCCCCATTTGGGCATTCAAGGTGGCTTTTCTCTTGTGTGTGTTTGACTGTGTACATTTATATATTATGCACATTGTAAGCCAAGGAGCTTTAAACCAAGTATTATGATGTACGGATCAAATGCTCGAAATTTTGCTCAAATTGCTCAAATGTTCACTCATGGACTGTTGTGTTTAAGCTATTACTTTATTTTTGTCGGATTTAGAATAGTAAAAAAAATGGATGAAAGTATAACATGTTGTGCTTATATTCTTGATACCATTATTTAATGTATTTAGTTTAGAAAAACTATTAATTTAATTGTGGTTACAACTTAAAACTGGTATCCAAAAATGAAATTAAAAATAAATAGGTACGCTAATAAAGTGTTGCAAAACTAGCCATAAGAACAATGAAAAAGTGTTACAAATTATATTTAGGAACGAGCCTAACATGTTCCAAACTGACAATTAGAAACGTTTCAATGATGTTCCAAAAAGAATTTAGAAACACATTATACAAGTTCCAAAATCTACTTTTGGAATGCTGTATGTTCCAAATATTGTAACGCCACACATTATATAAGTTCCAAGAATTTAGAAACCAAATTTAGGAACGTAGTCAAACTGTTCCAAATATTGTAATGCCACTTTTAGGAACGATTATGATATGTTCCTAAAAATATTAGGAACATACAAAAATCGTTCCTAAGGACCTTTCTTGGTGTAGTGTATTCTGGTAGCCTGTTCCTGCTTGCGGGTAGCATGGTTGTATAAATTATAGACTACAACTAATTATGATCATCTATTTTTGTTTTACTAGCTTCAAAATTATCTATGTATATAGTTTAAGATGTCTTGCTGTTATATTTTTGATGATTATATATCTTATTGTATACTTGCTTGTCTGAGATTGAGACATCTAGGATTGTGACTTAATATTGACTGACAGATTATAGAGTAACGGGCTCCCATGTCTTTTATACAATAATGGCCATACTTTGCGGTACTGGTCTACTTTGTACTGTGTCGTTTTTGGCCTAGTATTGCTTTCGCTCTTCGTATTCTAGTTTTGCGGCATGATATGTGTTCATTGAGTGTTTTGTGCCATTGAATGCCCGATTGGATGGAGATTCTATGGCAAATTGTACCAATTATGTATTGGAGGTATTTGATTTAATAAGTATAGGGTAGACTCCATCATTTTTTTAAAACAATTAGAGAAATCTAAATTCCTTCTCAAAACCATAGAATATGATTTCAGACTCTCTATGATTACTATATATCTAAAAGGTATATAGGTGTATAAGTTTACTATTACAACAACCCTATAATACATGTACATTTGAAGTTAATCATTTACTCTTATTTTGTTTTGTTTGTATATCGATTATCTAGAATCATCCACACCTGACAAGCAACAAATTGGTAATTGGTTAATCATACATGGATGTACATTTGCCAATATGAGACCAAGATTGGTTTGAATTCATATTTTCTGGTTGTCATTCAATTATTTCTCAAGTACACCACCAGTCAACTTGATTACATGGATGGTCCTAAAATAAAGTATCATTGTGCTCTTTCTTGAAATATACATTATGACGAGATATCTGAAAATTGCGAGGGAGCATATGACTCGCAAGGATTTCGTATGTAGCTATGACCTCTGGACTTCTCATGGTGCATGGTGAACTTTAAGTGTAAGGACAACCAATTTTCATGTGGTGGCAGTCATTGCTACAGTGGTATGACACAACGATGACGTAAAAGACGTAAAGCCTCGGCTTTATGCCGTGTCATAGCGACGTAGCATCGTAAGGAAGCATAATGCTTCATGTCGGGACTTTTAACAAAAGAACTCACCTAGAGTGTATGAACAGAGACACATGCCATCTCTTGAGGGTAAGCTTGTAGACACCCAAAACTCATAAACCCAAACCAGCTGGCTTGTATAGAGCCTTTAATGTGCAACCGGAAACACGGCTGATGTCATTTTGTAAGTGGAAAAATTGATAGCTATGGTGCAGAATTCAAGGCTCAGTCCATTCTTTATCGTACTGTTGTTTGATCCATGTAGAAAGATTTAAGTCGGAGGCGACATCTCTCCTAATGTATGATGGCAATCACTGTGAGGGACGCTCAACCATATATTGTTTTATATGTGGGGATTGTTTGTATTTTTTACTTGCTTTAGGAACTTTTAGTCCCATATTGGAAAACCACCATGGTGTATATCTCAATATAAAGCTATGCTTATGTTAGAGTATGCACATGAGGTGACGTGGCTCATGTGGGTCGAATTTCCTGGGGGGTTAAGCGTAAGTCACAAAGAACAATTCATTGTTTTGTCACTCTATATGGGACACCATAGGAGCTAAGCCCCATAGGGGCTTAGTGACCCTGACTCAAACTCGGGCGCGGGCAAAGGACACAAAGTGGCGCTTTGATGGCCCACCTTGCACTTAGCTCGAATGCATGCGCGACCGCATGCTTGAAGCATATACGTGGGCATGTGCGTCGGCTATACGAGACTCTTGCGTCCAGGCGTATAGGCGGCCACGCGCATAAGCGACCATGTGCTGGGCAGCTATGCGCATATGTGACCATCCTCTATACGCATATGTGGATATGCGCTAGGCGCATGCATACGGCTGCTTTCCGCACTGTCAGTCCTATCAATAGTCACTGCTTTCAGCATAGATGATGCAGGCGGCGCTGTCAACGTACGGCATGTTGCTGTAATGCCTGTGGTTCATATTACGTATTTCTGGAATACGTGTACGTATTTATTCTTGTATTGCATGATTTTCTGGCTTGGCATTTCCTTCTTGGCTTAGTTTATTCTTGGTTTGGGTTGGCTTGGTTCGGTTTGGGATTGCTCTTGGTTCATGATGAACCCAAGGGGTGAATCCCCTACCTACCACCACCACTCATATTTATTAGCCCTCTTCATTCTCTCTCTTCATTATTCATCTTCTTCTTCCATTTACTCCTTCACCTACCCGAAAGAGAGAATAGAGAGATCTAGGCAAGTGCATCTTGCTTCCATGAGGGAACCCATTTTTATTGTTCCATTAGCTTCTCCTCACGTTTCTAAGACACATTAGAACTTGTCATTTTCCATTTTGAAGCTTTGATTTTCGTAGATCTAAAATTTAGTTATTTTCAGATTTTGGTGGTTTTGATCAATAAAACTTCTTTGTTTTCAAGTTTTGATGGTTCCATGTTCTAGAGAATTTTATTCTACCCAATTTTGACCTTTGAAAAATTGGATTTGGACTTATTTTGACTAAGTTATGGACTTTTGAAGCTTTGGGTTCAACCATGGAGTTCCTGCTGATTTGGAGAAGACAGTTAGCAGTGCACGAGCTTTTTAGCTTGGGCCACTGAGATGCGCGCGCTCTTTAGCGCAGCGCAGTCCTCATACGCTGCCTTTTGGGAGCGTATGACTCGCATACGCTCGCTTGCTTGACAAGGAGTCGTATGGACCCCATACGCTACCCTTTGGAAGCGTGTGACTCGCATACGCTCGCTTGCTGGACAAGGAGTCGTATGGACCCCATACGCTGCCTTTTGGAGCGTATGTCTTGCATACGCTCTCTTGGATAGCCAGGAGTCGTATGGACCTTATACGCTGCCTTTTGGAAGCGTATGCCCTGAGCGTATGACCTTGCCCTGAGCGTATTACCTTGCCCTGAGCGTATGACCCTAACCCGAGCGTACGCTGACCTGTAGCTTGAGCGCGCCCTTGTGTACGCCGACCCTTGCGTACGCTTCCCATTGGAAGTGTATGGACCCTTTGGTACGCTAGCTCGAGTGTACGCAGTCTTGAGCGTACGCTAGCTTGAGCGTACGCGTGCCTTGGTACGCTAGCTTAAGCGAGCAAGGCGTACGCTGGCCTGAGCGCACGCATGGCCTGAGCGTATGCTAACCCGAGCGTATGTTGACCTGAGAGTAGCCTGATTACCCTGGATCTTCTATAGCCTTGTATATTGATATTTTATTAGATATTTAACGTCCATTTTATATCCTTACGCCTTTTGTCCTGAACTTGATAATCACGAATTTACTTGATATGATTGGAATTGATAATTGAGCATGACCTGATAGTGGCCCGTCGTGGCGCACTCCTGACAAGAACACTTGACATGATAATCCGACATGATTATCTTGAACAGTTGTTGCGACGGTTACCTGACATGACATGACCTGTATAATTAATCCTGGATACCGTGGGTGATTTTGTTTGTACAAATAATCCAGTCCTGTCTTGCATCATGTCTAGGATGGGACTCCTGAGTACCACGATTAGGAGTACCTACTAAAATGGACTAAGGTCAACAACTAGATTAATATATTAGTCATGAAGAGATCTTCCAGCTACAGGCAATCTCGTTACCTGGGCGCGCTTGGGATCTGTAGCCTGCCGTCGAGTAGGGCACATTTCCAGTACACTGTCATGTGTTGCACCCTTCAAACTGCTTAAGGGTACATGCGTTTCCTGGACGGTGTACCCACCTAGATTCCACCCCTAATTTCGACCTGGGTAGCCTGGATGGTCTGTAGGGCTTGTGGCTGTGGAATAATCTCACTGCATCTTGCTAGTAACTAGGCTTGTGATAACCCTAGTTAGTTAAAGTATCAAGTCATAATTCTTGCTTGGCCGTGATTGATTGGATGGAGTCTAGTCCAGCTTGTCTCGTCCTGATCCTGTATAAGGTTATGACATGACATGATTACTCATGCTTTACTTAATTCAATATCAAGATTGTTACATGTCCTGATTTCTTATATTATCTTGTCGATAAATGGTGGGAGAAAACAAGTTCTGTTCAGACGAAGGGTTACAACCCCGGTCCTTGTTTGGTTTACGGGTTATAACCTGGTTATCTGAATAGTCCCATGGTTATCTCATCGTATACCATCCTGTCATGTCTTTTTCCAGACATGTCCTATCTTTTATTGATTCTGTACAAGATTGTCTTTTATATATCACCTGCCATGTTTCTTTTAATTACTGTCTTTTATTTATAATTGTACTCTTGTGCTGATTGCTGGTTTAGTTCCTAAGTGAAACCTCCTTTGTGGCACTTGCTCTTTCTGGGGTCTGACCCAGCTGGTTTTGTATGGCCAGATACCAGAGCAGCTTCAGAGGATCTACCGGTTTTCCAGCCCGATGGTGAACACCAGGCGTAACCAGGGCAACGAGTGGGTTTATTTTGGCTCTCCAACTCTATTGTAAAATTATCCTTTTGAGGCGTTTAGCCGCCGAGCCAGTGTTAGCTTGTGTACCTTTTACTTATTGTCTGCCTATGGACTGTAACATGATTGGCAACCTAGGGTTGATCATGTATGACTACACTCTTGCTAGTCCTCACATTTTGTAACGACTAGCTTCATGATCAGCTGAATATGTAATATTTGGGACGCCTTACTATTGTATATTTGGTGATCTTACATCTTGTAATATTTACTTAATTGCTTGTGATTGAGACACTAGGCTTGTTCTTGACCCTAGGAGACTGTTGGCTTGTAGATAAACCCTCATATATCTAGACAGCCGTGATCGTATAGCGGTGTGGATTGCATTTCGTTATACGTAGCTGGCTATGTCCGCCCCCGCTCTCCAGTATTCGAGTTCTGGAGCGTGACATGGTTTAAGTGGTGGCCCATACAAGGTCTTGTAAATCAAGATATGTGAGGGTTTACCGAATAGATGTCTCAATCAGTACTCGCCCTTGATCTCTGCTCGTATCCTCTTGATTCCTGAAATTCTTGTCCTGATCATATGCTTGTGTCGTTGATCTGTCCTGGTCCTTCCTTATTGTTTCCTATGTCGTCTTCTTCAGCGGCATTGTTCGTGATCCTACCGACCAGCAAGGCGGAGCACCTCCCGCGGACCAGCAGCAACCAGAAGATCAGGCCCAGCACTCAGGAGCAGCCTTCCGAGTCGTACCTACTGGAGGAGAGCCGCCAGTTCAGCCAGTCCAGCCTGCAGAGCCTGATGATGGCACTTTGGTGGGTCTCATCAGATCATTGTTAGCTTTCCAAGATCGTCGAGGAGATGCCTTACATCAGGCAGTGGAAGATGCTCTGAACAGAGGCGGTCATCCAAGGAACAGTACAGCGAACAGTTTCAAGCGCCTGAACCCTCCATTCTTCGATGGCAGTGAAAATGCTATCGCTGCTGATGCATGGCTCCAGGATACTGAAGTCATTCTAGAGGCAGCCAGAACCCCAGAAGACAAGAAGGTGGCCGTTGTGCGCCTGCAGTTGTTAGATCTTGCCCGCAGCTGGTGGGCGACACAGGCCGTGGGACTAGTGGCACCTATTGCTTGGACAGTATTTTGTGAGAGATTCCAGACGAAGTACTTCGATGCGGTGGCTCGGTATGATCTACAGACCAAGTTTACCAATCTGAAGCAAGGAGGCAGAACGGTCGACGGATATGCGACCGAGTTTTCCAGGCTTAGTCGGTTTGCTCCCACCTTGGTGGCGACCGAGTTTGACAGAGCCCAACGGTTCCAGCAAGGGTTCCACCTCGAGATTTTGTTGGCAGTGGAACAGTTTGAGCATCAGACTTTTGACGCAGTATTGAGGGCAGCTAGGAGGCACGAGTACACCTCCCACAGGATCGTGGACAGGACCGGAGGTCGGAAGCGATCCCATGGCCAGATGACCCAGTCGACAGCACCAGCCCCGACAGTCAGGGCTTTGACAATTGGAACTCCGAGGCAGGCGGCCTCAGTGACGTCGGTCACGTCCCCTCCGCAACAGAAGCAGAAGCAGTCTTCCGCAGTGGACTGCACTCATTGTGGGAAGTCAGGACACGTTGTTTCAGAGTGTCGCAGAGCACAGAAATTGTGCTTGGCTTGTGGAGCACCGGACCACAAGATAGGGTCCTGTCCGAATAGGGCCAGTTCGTCCTCGGCCCAGACTAGTCCCTCGGTAAGGGGACCAGCCCCAGTCCAGCAGCAGCAGCAGTATCCATTGCCGAGGCCATTGCCGCCTCAGACCCAAATGTTCCAGCAACAGAACCCCCAGCAGTATGCCCAGGTCCAAGCTCAGATCCAGAACTGGCCGAGAGGTTCCTAGCAGGATATCTTTTCTCTTTCTCGTGCCTTCGATTTCCTTGCTTACATACATGATTGCATGATTGATTTCTTAGTATAGCTTGCCTGTGATTAGTATAGCTTGTCATTGCTCCTCTAGCCCCTTGATTAAATTCCGAGGACGGAATTCTTTTAAGGTGGGTAGAGTTGTAATGCCTTTGGTTCGTATTACGTATTTCTGGAATACGTGTACGTATTTATTCTTGTATTGCATGATTTTCTGGCTTGGTATTTCCTTCTTGGCTTGGTTTATTCTTGGTTTGGGTTGGCTTGGTTCGGTTTGGGATTGCTCTTGGTTCATGATGAACCCAAGGGGTGAACCCCCTACCTACCACCACCACTCATATTTATTAGCCCTCTTCATTCTCTCTCTTCATTATTCATCTTCTTCTTTCATTTACTCCTTCACCTACCCGAAAGAGAGAAGAGAGAGATCTAGGCAAGTGCATCTTGCTTCCATGAGGGAACCCATTTTTATTGTTCTATTAGCTTCTCCTCACGTTTCTAAGACACATTAGAACTTGTCATTTTCCATTTTGAAGCTTTGATTTTCGTAGATCTAGAATTTAGTTATTTTCGGATTTTGGTGGTTTTGATCTATCAAACTTCTTTGTTTTCAAGTTTTGATGGTTCCATGTTCTAAAGAATTTTATTCTACCCAATTTTGACCTTTGAAAAGTTGGATTTGGACTTATTTTGACTAAGTTATAGACTTTTGAAGCTTTAGGTTCAACCATGGAGTTCCTGCTGATTTGGAGAAGACAGTGAGCAGTGCACGAGCTTTTTAGCTTGGGCCACTGAGATGCGCGCGCTCTTTAGCGCAGCGCAGTCCTCATACGCTGCCTTTTGGGAGCGTATGACTCGCATACGCTCGCTTGCTTGACAAGGAGTCGTATGGACCCCATACGCTACCCTTTAGAAGCGTATGACTCGCATACGCTCGCTTGCTTGACAAGGAGTCGTATGGACCCCATACGCTGCCTTTTGGAGCGTATGTCTTGCATATGCTCTCTTGGATAGCCAGGAGTCGTATGGACCTTATACGCTGCCTTTTGGAAGCGTATGCCCTGAGCGTATGACCTTGCCCTGAGCGTATGACCTTGCCCTGAGCGTATAACCCTAACCCGAGCGTACGCTGACCTGTAGCTTGAGCGTGCCCTTGTGTACGCCGACCCTTGCGTACGCTTCCCGTTGGAAGTGTATGGACCCTTTGGTACGCTAGCTCGAGTGTACGCAGTCTTGAGCGTACGCTAGCTTGAGCGTACGCGTGCCTTGGTACGCTAGCTTAAGCGAGCAAGGCGTACGCTGGCCTGAACGCACGCATGGCCTGAGCGTATGCTAACCCGAGCGTATGTTGACCTGAGAGTAGCCTGATTACCCTGGATCTTCTATAGCCTTGTATATTGATATTTTATTAGATATTTAACGTCCATTTTATATCCTTACGCCTTTTGTCCTGAACTTGATAATCACGAATTTACTTGATATGTTTGGAATTGATAATTGAGTATGACCTGATAGTGGCCCGTCGTGGCGCACTCCTAACAAGAACACTTGACATGATAACCCGATATGATTATCTTGAACAGCTGTTGCGACGGCTACCTGACATGACATGACCTGTATAATTAATCCTGGACACCGTGGGTGATTTTGCTTGTACAAATAATCCAGTCCTGTCTTGCATCATGTCTAGGATGGGACTCCTGAGTACCACGGTCAGAAGTACCTACTAAAATGGACTAAGGTCAACAACTAGATTAATATATTAGTCATGAAGAGATCTCCCAGCTACAAGCAATCCCGTTACCAGGGCGCGCTTGGGATCTGTAGCCTGTCGTCGAGTAGGGCACATTTCCAGCACACTGTCATGTGTTGCACCCTTCAAACTGCTTAAGGGTACATGCGTTTCCTGGACGGTGTACCCACCTAGATTCCACCCCTAATTTCGACCTGGGCAGCCTGGATGGTCTGCAGGGCTTGTGGCTGTGGAATAATCTTACTGCATCTTGCTAGTAACTAGGCTTGTGATAACCCTAGTTAGTTAAAGTATCAAGCCGTAATTCTTGCTTGGCCGTAATTGATTGGATGGAGTCTAGTCCAGCTTGTCTCGTCCTGATCCTGTATAAGGTTATGATATGACATGATTACTCATGCTTTACTTAATTCAATATCAAGATTGTTACATGTCCTGATTTCTTATATTATCTTGCCGATAAATGGTGGGAGAAATCAAGTTCTGTTCAGACGAAGGGTTACAACCCCAGTCCTTGTTTGGTTTACGGGTTGTAACCTGGTTATCTGAATAGTCCCATGGTTATCTCATCGTATATCATCCTGTCATGCCTTTTTCCAGACATGTCCTATCTTTTATTGATTCTGTATAAGATTGTCTTTTATATATCACCTGCCATGTTTCTTTTAATTACTGTCTTTTATTTATAATTATACTCTTGTGATGATTGCTTGTTTAGTTCCTAAGTGAAGCCTCCTTTGTGGCACTTGCTCTTTCTGGGGTCTGACCCAGCTGGTTTTGTATGGCCAGATACCAGAGCAGCTCCAGAGGATCTACCGGTTTTCCAGCCCGATGGTGAACACCAGGCGTAACCAGGGCAACGAGTGGGTTTATTTTGGCTCTCCCACTCTATTGTAAAATTATCCTTTTGAGGCGTTTAGCCGCCGAGCCAGTGTTAGCTCGTGTACCTATTACTTATTGTCTGCCTATGGGCTGTAACATGATTGGCAACCTAGGGTTGATCATGTATGACTACACTCTTGCTAGTCCTCACATTTTGTAACGACTAGCTTCATGATCAGCTGAATATGTAATGTTTGGGACGCCTTACTATTGTATATTTGGTGATCTTACATCTTGTAATATTTACTTAATTGCTTGTGATTGAGACACTAGGCTTGTTATTGACCCTAGGAGACTGTTGGCTTGTAGATAAACCCTCATATATCTAGACAGCCGTGACCGTATAGCGGTGTAGATTCTATTCCGTTATACGTAGCTGGCTGTGTCCGCCCCCGCTCTCCAGTATTCGGGTTCTGGGGCGTGACAGTTGCTGTGGCGGCGCTGTCCTGTCTGCGCATGGCACGCTGAAGTTTCGTCGCATGGACCTGAATTTTGTAGGATTTGGTCGGCCATGCGCGCCAGTGCTTCGACATGCGCGAATGGGTGCTGGGGAGCTTTATAAGTAGAGCTCCACTCCTCTCATTTGTGAGAGTCGAAAAAAATTAGAGGAGAGAGAATACGAGAGCCACAAATCTCACTCCAGAAAGTCCATGCGCCACTTGTAGCAGCGCAGGAAAGCCACTGTGCCTAGGTGGAGTTTGCTCATTCTTCGAGTTTCCTAGTTGTCCAAGAGCGACATGATCTGCATTCCAAAAGTTATTTGGTGAACTTGTTGGCTCCTGGGAGCAAATCGTCTGTAGGCTTTAAGCAACGGTGACCTGTTCACGCCTGCAAGGAGTTGATCTTTTGTTCTTCTCTTGTTGTATTTTTGTTCTATCTCATTGTAGCATCTGCGAACGTAAAGAAAAGAATGCTTTTGTTTATTTCTTCTTCATCCTTCCTTTTGATGTGAATGTTCTATCTCAATTGTAACTGCGTTTGCAAGGAAGAACGAGCCTTATTCTTTGTGTGCTTGTAACCTGGGTTTTCCATATTTGGTTGGTATCTTGAAGTTTGGGGGCCAAGTTTTTTGCATGGAAGTTCTGAACTTTTTTAGGATTAAACAGAGACCAGACTGAAAAGTCTTGCTTGAAGCTTTGTTGTTTCGAGGCTTAGATCTCATCTTAGTACGCCTCGGGACTAATACGAGTGGTGTAATTTGATATCACAATATCGGTGTAACTTCATCGCTAGTCGTCGATGCCTTGCCATTTTGTTTGCCGCCATGGTATATGCTAACTAGATTTTTTTTGGTCATTTGTCCTTCACTAAGCAACATAATCCAAGGATTAGCGACGGTTTCGTCCATCCATTGCTAAACTCATGAGATTTGGTAGTGGAATTGATGCACTGTTTCAACTCACTATATATAATCTAATTTAACATTCTAAAAGACTCATTTCTATAATTGACTAGAGTGACTCTACCACTTGTCAGCGAACATTAATTTGGATATGTAAATGTTCACACATGAGCATGAGCTTGTTCTTCACAAGTAATTGTCATCTACAGGTCCTTCACAATGTTCACATATGCATTCTTTACTTGGGATAATCTTGCAAGCAACCTGAAATTGTCAATCCATCATTATTTTATCGACAACGTCATTAACTTATCTTTACCTATATAATTAATACATTAGGTGAACTATCACTTTGTACATAGTCAACTAAGACTTTTCCCAGGGTGCTTCATATGATGTGAGAGCAATAATTTTTGCTACTGTTCCGTTAATTTTCTCTTTAATTCTATTAATAAAATGACCAAAAAGTTGTAATGGACCCTTCGTGCCTAAACGAAAACAACAATATTTGACATGTCTGATATGTCACCGCGTTTCTCTAGTTTCCTAACAACAAATAAAATCATATCTATTCTACTATATAATATGAAAACTTAGATGGTGAAACTTTTGAATTTCGAAAATACCCTTACATACTTATACTAATTAAAAATAGTTCATTAATTTTAATAAGGACACTTAGTAATTAGGAAGACTACCATTTGGTCTTCCTAAACTAATTAAAAAAATGTTAAAATACGTACAAGGCACATGCACATATGCTAGTATATATATATATATATATATATATATATATATATATATATATATATATATATATATATATATATATATCGTGTTAGAAAAATTCAGAAAAGTTGTTCAGCACTTTTAGCTAATGTGGAAAGAAACACGGACATCAAATGAGATCGACATGGTTCGAACTCCCAACTGTAAGAATGTGTAGGTGTGTGCGGATTGTAATAAACAAAACTCAGAAAAGCTGGATGGGACAGTTATTAATTAACCTAGAACGATAACAAAGTGAATGAAATATTAAACTTTAACATGAATAAAAAACTTAAATAATTTAACCCAGCAAGGAATAAATTTTTTTTGGGGATGATATAAGGAATTCATAGTTAGTTCTTACCAAAAAAACATGTAATGTTACTGAGCCCTGCACTATCTATGTACCTATCTAGAGATATCCTAATTTTGCGACAATTGATGCATATATTAAATTTTCTTATTCTTTTTTGAAGAAGTGGAAAATGTAAGCCTGCTCAAACAGAGAGTTGCCAATTAATTTGTACATGATGATGGAACAAAATAAAATCCGACTATATTAATTGGGTTATTTAGTTTCAGAGTCTCCAATATTATTCAAAATTTGTATTTAGGTTTTCATATTGTCCAGAGAATTGGAACAAGATCTCATGACGGTTGACTTGGACTAACCGTCCAAAATGAATACGTAAATATAAATTTCGAATATTATATGAGATCCTAACACTAAATACAAATTTTGAATGTTATGAAGACCTAAATGAGATGTAACTCATGTAAACAGAAGTCAATCGTCAAGACGATACCCAAATCCTCTTTGGACAATACGAAGATCTATATAGAAATTTTGAATATTATACAATGTTCTAAAACTAAAAAAATCCACATTAATTTGGCAGCAACAAACTGATAATTCTTGACTCATTATATTTTAACTTGAGACCGGTTCCATTAGGAAGTTTGGCAATTTCAATTTGAGATTGAGATCCATTATATTCTCATATATAAGAAATATTATTAACAATATGTTGGATTGTTGTCATGTATATATCATCCAGAAGGTGTTTGCTCAAGGCGTTCTTTTCAAGGTGATTCACGTGTACAAGTAACTATATTGTATATTTATATACATATATATTTACAGTTGGAAAATATTATATCAATGCATTATTAACGAATAAATTTAAAACAAATACAAAAGTGAGAATGAACAGTTTTCAATGTGCTAATTGGACTTTAGTGATGAAAGACAATTCCAAGTCCTATGCAAAGCCAAATGAGAAGAGTACAAACCGCAAGGAAAATGCTAATTTTGCTACTAAATTCCTACAATCTTCTTACGAATTCTCTCCTCCACCCTTTACATATGGGTCCCATCGGATACCACCACCACTTTCATTTTCTATTACATGGGCTCCGTCCGACCACTCCTCCTCCTCCAATCGAAGCTCGACACGTGACGGATTATAAGAGGGTTGTAAACTTTGATTGTAGGCATTAACATTGCTGAAACTGTAAACAACCCTTCCCTACTGGAAATTGAGCTATCAATTAAACAGCATACACCTACTACTCTTTTCCTCTCCCTCTATTGAATTTACTTAATTATAGTTTTTGTTTGAACAAAGATATAATCCTCACTAAATTTAACTCTTAAGAGTTTTGGTACAATGGACTTTAACCTAGTATCAGAGATCATCCAAATTCCAAGTCTCTAGCATACATTTTAGACAGATTTTTTTTAAAAAATGGGAATTTTGACTTTCATCCCACTTATTAATATGAATTTGTACTTACATTCCACTTTTTAATTTTTTTAAACTTATATCCCACTTTTTGTCACGAAAGATATTTATTTTGTCATAAAAAATATTCGTTTTGTCACGAAAATTTTTTTTATTGACAAAAATTGGAATGTAAGTCAAATAAAATTAAAAAATGGGATGTAAGTACAAATTTATGTTAATAAGTGGGATGAAAGTTTTGGTAACCAAGAACTAAGTTATACTGCCAAGTTTTGGTAACCAAGAACTAAGTCACCGTAACATCACAGAAATCTAGATTTGATACCCTTTGATATATTTTAAATAAAATTTAGCAAAATAACACCGTCGTGTGAATCCAACTCTCTTCTTAGAACTAATATATCCTTAACCAATATATAAATTTAGAGTGTTAGGGGTGTTTTTTTTTTTTCCTTTTTTTTTATACCTATGAGTGAATTTCACTTATCCAGGTTTACACATAAATGAATTTGGTCCCAATAATGAGTGTGTTCTTTTTTTTTTCGCACTTATTAATATTTTTCACTTATAAGTGGTTCCAAATTCATAAGTAATATTTTTCACTTATTGGATTGCTTAAGCACTTATTGCACCTGAAAAGTGTATTATGCTCATGTACAAACTTAAAAGTTACTTCACTTGTCCAAATTCTAACAAAAACTTATTTTTCTATATATAAACATAATCACGCATTTCTCTCTCCTTTCCCTTCCAGACAAATTGATATTATTTTATGCTTTAAAACTATAATTTGCTGTAAGGCGAACTTCAAATTATGGAACACATTATATGTGTATTTGTGTTGAACTTAATATCTTGGTATTTGTAGTACAATATTTTGACCTGCATATTTTTGGATTATCATATATTATTCATATTTTATATGAGAGGGCATAATGATAAGTGCAAAAAAAAATAAAACATAAAATCACTTATAAAGTGAAAAAAAAGTAGAGATTTTATAAGTGCACTTATAAGTAAAATGGAGTAGGTCGTATTTACAAGTGACCCTCACTTATAAGTAAGAAAAGAAATAGAAATGTGGACTTTCGTCTCACTTATTAATATTTATGTGTACTTACATTCCAATTTTTTTGTTAATTAGATTTACATCCCACTTTTTGTCACAAAAAATATTTATTTTGTTACAAAAAATATTTGTTTTGTCACAAAAACAAATAGTTAAATGAAAGTCTGTTAGACAAAAAAAAATGTAATGTACGTACAAATTTATATTAATAAGTGGAACAAAAATAAAAAAAATAATTTTTTTTTTAGTTGCACTCCAATTATTCTGCCATAATTTAAGGTGCATCCCATTGAATTATCATAATATATAAAATCCTCCACTCTTAACGGAAACTGTCAGTAACTAACAGTCAACTCCTTTGATCCCCCATTTAAGTAGGGTGTACCTTGAATTATGACAAAAATACCCTCAAATAAGTGAGTTGCATATTGGATTATTGTGAAATAAGTGGAGTGCAACTCAAAATTTTTATTTTTATTTATGCAGGCCAAAATAGTTGACTGTTACTTATCGACCATTTCCACTAAAAGTTGATGGTTTAATGCATTATGATAATTCGTTAGGATGCACCTTGAATTATGGTAAGATAAGTGGGGCAGCTCAAATTTTCTAACACAAAAAAGGCAAAGTCTAAAGGCACTCTAAGTTTCAATTGGGGCTAGCCCAATTTTTTTAAAAAAATTTACATGTTTGCCACCTCCATTTGTTATTTCAGGCTAACCCAATTTATTTCAAAACTACCAAACTTGTTGTCAGTCCTAATAGACTGCCAAAAAAGTTGACAGTCCTACTTTATATTACGACTGCCAACTTTTGTTGCAGTTCTACTTAGTGTAAGGATCGTCAACTTTGTTGGCAGTCCTATGTCCAAACATAGAGTTTAGATAGGACTACTAACATTGTTGGCAGTCCTATTTCATGTTAAGACTGCCAACTTTGTTAGCAGACCTATTTGCTCATTGTTCGTGCCCCCGCCGACGTCCACGGCCCTACCGGCATCCGCGGCTTCGTGGGCGTCAACGCCCTGTGTCCGGCCGACGTGTCGCGGAGCCATCTGTTTACTGGACTGTTGCTGCCGAGCCTTATTCCAAGGATCCGCCTATCCATCGCCGAAGTTCGAAGCCGCTAGCTCGAAGCACCACTGAGTCCGGAGTCCGCCGAAAGCCAGATCTGTCGTTTAGTGGCCGGAACCACTCGAGCCGGGCTCCTCAGTCGCAGCGCTGGATCCGCCTCTCCACCGGCACCACGTCGGACCACCGCGTGAGCCAGGCCGCCAAGGTGAGCTCTCGACCTGCAGCCCTCCTTTCTCGTTCTCCATCTGCTGCTTCTGCTTTATCTCTACTTCTTTTAGGTTTTTCTTCTGTGTGGTGGCTTTGAGAGTGGTGAGGAGGAGTAGAGAGTTAGGGTTTTGGGACCGTCGACAGCGAGCCGACATCCTCGCCCCCGTGCCCCCGCGACGTCCATGCCACAGCCGCCGTCCGCGTCCCTGTCGGCATCCGCCGCTATAGAGTTTGGGATTGTCCTCAGTAAACTTGGGGGTTGGACAGTCCGATTTTTTTTTTTTAGAATTGTCCTGAATAAAAGTTCTACCAAACTGAATTCTCCTGAAGTAAAAGCTGTACCCAAGTAAAATATAGAGTGCCATTAGAATTTGTCCCCAAAAATCACCACCTTAGTGCAATAGGGCAGGTACAACAACAGTCTTAATCCTATTTCTCCATCAAATCTCTCCTTTCCCTTCCACCTACCTATCTATCTATATATACAGACAAGTGCTCTGGTCACATGCTAAACCTAAACAGCTTCAAATGAGTCACCACAGATCCCACTCCTTAGGGAACATACCCTTCTCATGGGAGAACAGCCCTGGCATCTCCAAAGCGGAGCCGCCGCGAGCCGACGACAGCCCTCCGGCACCGTGCTCAGAATCCGACCAGCTAAAGCAAATACGCAGCCTGCCGCCGCCTCCCTGCGCCGCCGGCGACAGCTCGAAGTTCTTCATCCCGGGCAAAGGCAACCTACTCGTGCCTCCGCCGCAGCCTCCTCAGAGGAGCTACTCCTCCAGAGGTGGCTACTGGCGAAGAAAGGATCAGGAAGACCCTTTTCTCGCGGCTTACAAGGAGTGCACCAAGAGTCTGAACAAGGAAGTGAAGAAGAAGAAGCAGCAGCAGCAGAGGAGAGGTTGGTTAGGGTTCGGTGTCTCCCTCTGCAAGCAAGGTTCAGGGGTGAGCTCAAATTTCCGGGGTTCAAGTTATGGAGATGGCTTCGGAGAGGAGCAAGAGCAGTGCAGGAATGGCTGTAGGCGGACATCAAAGGCGAAAGTCTTTGATTCTTTGAAGATTTTTGGTATAAAATATTAACAGCACTGTTTGGACCGCGGTTCTCGTCTGCAGGCCACGTGTTGCTGTACATTTGAGGGGATACGGAATTTGCGGACGTGGATCCGATGCGTGTAGGGGGGCAGAGGGTGACACTTCGGCGTGCAGTCACGTATGATCACCCGCTGGCGGACAAAATAAGATTTTCCAAAAATTAATCATCCATCGATCAGTGAGATTTCTTTGTTATTGTTATTAATTCTTTTCTTTTAATAAATTGCGAAGTATTGCATATTTGCACCTTTTGAAGTTGCGAGTAGTGAATAGTCTCATCAGGCACTATGTTTAACGGATAGCATAGCAAACTTGAGCACAAGGTTTGTTATTCATGAGAGGGTTTCGAGGCTCAATCAACTCGTTTGTACCTTGAATTTATTGTCCTTTTTCCTTTTTTTTTTTAGTGTTCCTTTGAATAAACTCATACATGGCCAGGTTCTCCGAGGTTTCCAAGTCTAACTATATTGCCAAGGACGAAATCAGAAACTCAAAGTTGGGTGGACTGGATTAGGCTGGGGTATGAGTACCGACTCATATGAAAACAAAAATATAAAAAATATAAAAAATATAAATTTTTTTTGGGTGGGCTGGAGCACACCTTTGTTGTTGGGGGTTTTCACTTACCTTTAGAAAGTTTTGTCCCATACTAGAAAAATCAACTTGCGTATATCTCAATATATAGCTTTGCTTAATATTGACATATGCACATGAGATGTGGTGGTCCATGTGGAGGTATTTTAATATTGACATATGCACATGAGGTGTGGTGGTCCATGTGGAGGTATTTCAATATTGACATATGCATATGAGGTGTGGTGGTCCATGTGTTTTTCCAGAAGGTTTAAGTTTAAACCTCAAAGGAAAACGTTTTTCTCACTCTCTTTGAAAAAAAATTCATTGGAGCCAAGCCAGCGACTCAGACTCGGACGAAGGACGCAAATGTTGGGAACGAAGAGCGGAAACCGTTCCCCCAAACCAGAAAGTCATGCGAGAGAACCGAGCAAAAGCACACAAACCAAAAACGCCAAACACAATCGCAGATACAAAGACTTTTGACGTGGAAAACCCTTGCGAGAAAAATCACGGGACGATCGAAGTCCAACCCTGAAGAACCTCCACTAATGGAATAAAGAGAATACACCCTCTACAAGCTCCTCCCAATCCAACACGGATCACCACAACTTACTTGAAAGGAAAAAAAATTTGATTGCAGACTCCGAAGAACAAGAGATGCCGAAAAATTATTCGAAGCAATATCTCCTTCACAATAGTCCTTAATCATGGCCAGGTTCTACGAGGTTTCCAAGTCTAACTATATTGCCAAGGACGAAATCAGAAACTCAAAGTGGGGTGGACAGGATTAGGCTGGGGTATGAGTACCGACTCATATGAAAACAAAAAAAATAAAAAATAAAAAAAATATTAATTTTTTTTGGGTGGGCTGGAGCACACCTTTGTTGTTGGGGTTTTTCACTTACCTTTAGGAAGTTTTGTCCCATACTAGAAAAATCAACTTGCGTATATCTCAATATATAGCTTTGCTTAATATTGACATATATATGCACATGAGATGTGGTGGTCCATGTGGAGGTATTTTAATATTGACATATGCACATGAGGTGTGGTTGTCCATGTGGAGGTGTTTTTCTAGAAGGTTTAAGTTTAAACCTCAAAGGAAAAAGTTTATTTTCTCACTCTCTTTGGAAAAAATTTCATTGGAGCTAAGCCAGCGACTCAGACTCGGACGAAGGACGCAAATGTTGGGAACGAAGAGAGGAAACCGTTCCCCCAAACTAGAAAGTCCTGCGAGAGAACCGAGCAAAAGCACACAAACCAAAAACGCCAAACACAATCGCAGACACAAAGACTTTTGACGTGAAAAATCCTTGCGGGAAAAACCACGAGATGATTGGAGTCCAACCCTGAAGAACCTCCACTAATGGAATAAAGAGAATACACCCTCTACAAGCTCCTCCCGATCCAACACGGATCACCACAACTCACTTGAAAGAAGAAATTTTTTGATTGCGGACTCCGAAGAACAAGAGATGCCAAAAAATTATTCGAAACAATGTCTCCTTCACAATAGTCCTTAATCCTCTCTCTCTCTCTCTCTCTCTCTCTCTCTCTCAAAGATTATAAGCACTCTTATTTTGAGATGATTTTTCAACTAGCATGCATCAACCTTTTATAAGCCTTTGGTAATCTATACATGGAAGGCCAATATATATGGAAACTTCCAATATGCATCAATCATATATTTAATTGAAATCCAATCATAATTGGCTTGCCATAATTGGAAACCCAATTATATGGAAAGCTACTATATGAAGGGTCCAATCATAAATATATGATCAAAGTAAATATGGAAATCTAATCATATATTTCCTTACCATATATGTTCCAAAATAGGATCCATGCACTCCCCGAGCTTCTCCGACACACGGATGGCGCTCGTCACTCTCCGGAATATTCTCCATATAGGTTGGGAATCCCACCCACTCCAACAAATCTCCCCCTTCACAACTAGGTGGAGGAACTCGTCATCCCGACGATCCACCTGCAGTACTCAAACTTTCCCCTTGGTAGAACCTTCGTGAGCATATCCGTTCCATTGTCATCAGTATGGACATTCTCAAGCATCGCGTCCTTCTTCTCAACCACATTTCGTATCCAATGATACCGAGTCTCAATGTGCTTGGACCGGCTATAAAAGGTCTGATTTTTCACAAGGTGAATAACACTCTAACTGTCGCAAAAAAAGTATATTGCTCTTGCTTCAACCCCATTTCCTGCAACAGCTTTTACATCCACAGCAACTCCTTGTAAACCTTCGTCGCCGCAATGTACTATGCCTCTGTCGTCGACAAGACAACACACTTCTGCAACCGCGACTGCCACGATACTGCTCCTCCAGCAAACATCATCACATAGCCCGAAGTCGATCGTCTCGTGTCTACATCTCCAGCCATATCAGCGTCGGCATACCCAACCAGCTTCGGCTCGTCACCACCAAATGAAAGTCTCAAATCAGTAGTGCCCTGAAGGTATCTTAGAATCCACTTGACTGCACTCCAATGTACCCTTCTAGGATTTGAAGGGAACCTGCTAACTGTGCCAACTGCATAAGCGATGTCTGGTCTCGTACACACCATAGCATACATAAGACTTCCCACAGCTGAGGCATATGGAACCCGCTCCATATCTTCTTTTTCGTCCTCGGTAGATGGACACTGCTCCTCGGTGAACTTAAAGTGAGCCGCAAGGGGACAACTCACTTTCTTCGACCTGTCCATCTTGAAACGCTGAAGTACCCGGTGAATGTACTTCTTTTGGGACAAGTGTAGCAACTTGGACTCTCTCTCTCTCGGCTGATCTCCATCCCAAGAATAGTCTTTGCTGCACCGAAATCCTTCATAGAGAAGGCCACGTCCAGTTGGCGCTTCAACTCCGCTATCCTAGTAGCATTCTGACCCACTAATAGCATGTCATCAACATAGAGCAATAAAATGATGAAATTATCCTCGGCAAAGTACTTCACAAATACGTAATGGTCCGACGTCGTCCGTACATAGCCATGCTCCCCCATAAACGACTCAAACTTTCTGTACCACTGCCTCGGAGCCTGCTTCAGACCATACAAGCTCTTTCTCAACCGGCAGACCAAATGTGACTTGCCCTTCTCACAGAATCCCTCTAGCTGCTCCATGTATAACTTTTTCTTAAGATCACCGTGGAGGAATGTCATCTTTACGTCCATCTGCTCGACCTCCAAGTCGAGACTGGCTACCAATGCCAGCACCACCCGAATAGACGAATGCTTGACGACATACAAAAAAGATCTCATCATAACCTACGTTTTTCCGCTGACCGTAGCCTTTAACTACCAGCCTCGCTTTGTATCGAGGGCGAGTAGCATCATCCATCTGCTTTACTCTAAACATCCATCGATTCTTCAAAGCCTTCTTGCCCTTTGGCAACCGCACCAGCTTATAAGTGGAATTGGCGTATAAAGAACTCATCTCCTCCTGCATAGCCTCCATCTACTCCTGCCTGTGTTCGTCTTCCATAGCCTCTGCAAAACTTTCAGGCTCTCTCCCGTCAGTCAATAGAACATACTCACCCAGTGAGTATCTCGTAGATGGTCGACGCTCTGTGTCGCTCCTTCTTAGTGGAGCCACTGGTGCTGGCTGTATACCAACAACCTCCTCCTCTTTAGGAATTGCCTCCCCGGCATGCTTATCCTCCTGAGGGACACCCTGACCACCATCAGCAGGCTAATGATCAAGGTTGGGAGCAACTCCATGTATTGGATCCCCCATAATTGGATCCTCTGCGATGTCATCTAGAAACTGCTCGAAGAGAAATGACTATAACTCAGGCAATTCCTCAGCCTCAGAAGGCGTCTCAGAATCCTGAGTATTGGTCATGGTCTGATCCTCGATGAATACCACATCCCTGCTTCTGTACAGCTTTCTTCCCACCTGGTCGTAGAGTCTATAGCAAAACTCATCCCGACCGTAGCCGACAAAGACACATCGCCTCATCTTCGGCTCAAGTTTGGACATCTCGTCCTTCGGTACATGCACGAAGGCCTTACAGCCAAACACTCGCAGGTGATTGTATGACGGCTCTTTGCCGTACCATACTTTGTCAGACATATCATCCTGCAAAGAAGCACTAAGAGATAAATTAATAACATAAGCAGCTGTGAGAAGAGCCTCACCCCAATAACTACCCGGCAAGTTCGCTTCTGACAGCAAATACCGTACCCTCTCCATCAGTGTCCTGTTCATGCGCTCCGCTACACCATTGAGCTAAGGTGTCTTGGACGGAGTCTTCTGGTGTCGTATCCCTTGCTCTCTGCAATAAGCATCAAAGGGACCGATGTATTCGCCGCCGTTGTCGGACCGAACACACAATAACTTCTTGCCCGTCTCTCTTTCAACAAAGGCCTGAAACTCTTTGAAAGTAGGCAGCACCTGTAGTGCCCCATCCCGCTCAGTCAATCGGAGGAATTGGAATGCTAACGACGTTCGGACTTAGCCTTACAACGGCTGCTCGAAGACATCGCTCGATCGAGACGACCGCTCGCTCAGGTGGGGTAGTTTCGGTAAACTTGCCTCATCTTAGCCTTCACATAATAAATTGCATGTTTTCAACTTGCACAAGTAGGCTTGATAATAAAAGAGACGAATTCACATAGCTAAAGGGAATAATTCCGACGGCCCGAATTGAGTTAGAATATGGAAAGATCCAATGGTCGGCTTAGAGTTGGTACACGGCGTATTTTGAAAATGACACTCGGTCCTTCGTTCCGTGGCTTGGGAGAAGGAAAGTTGGTTGAGTAGGCGAAGTTATGATCATAGCCTAAGTCATAGGCGTCGCCCGCATGAATGCTTCATAAAGCATGCACGGTCCCATCGTCAAAGGCTTGGCATAGCCTTGGCTCGCCCATGAGTTAAGTTATGTTGAGCGGCTTGTGACCTAAGTCTAGGCACCTGAGTGACTTGGTCGTTCAAGTCGAATGTGTGCACGGTACGTTCCCACGATGCAAGGCTTGACGCAGTCTTTGCTCGTCAAGTTGTTGCAAAGTTAAGTAAGGCAAGGACTATCAAATAGGCGTTCATGAGTTGAATAGTCCCATAATTTCAAGGCCCGTCATATAAAGTATGATTCGGGCGGTAGTGTTGCGTAGAACACGATTGGCTTAAGGCACGATGTACGAACTTAGTATTTTAAGACACGGGCTACGGTTGATTCATTGAGTTTGGAAGAAAAGGACAAGAAAGAAGTATGCTCGCGGCTATAGGTCGTCGAGGCGGTCTCAGAAGAAAGAAGTATGCTCGCGGCTATAGGTCGTCGAGACGGTCTCAGAAGAAAGGAGTATTGAACTTGGCCCTAAAAGAAATGGTGACACTAGAGGTAGCATGACTGTGTGAGACGTCAGTTTGAGTCGAGTCTTGCATGGTCATGGACAACTTGTCGACAAGGTGGGTCGTTTCCCTGCACGACAACCCGGCGGCCACGGGACCGTTGCGGCCGCGATTGGAAACGATTAATTAGCTGTGCTGAGCACGGGTTAGACGGAGACTTGCAGCGGGGCTAGCTACTTGCGCTGAAAGGGCACCCGTCTAACAAAAGCTAGAGGAGTCCACACTGGCTCTGGGAGTCAGTGACCAATTCATATTGATGAGTCGACACGGGCGGCAATCCGTATGTGTGCCTTTGGATCGAGTTGAGTTGTTGAATGTGTGTACAGTTAGAACACAAATGTTTGGGCCTAAGAATGGCTACAACATAGGCGACGTACTTTGGCACGAGTTGTGGCATCGAGTCTCAAGTGTTGATATGTGAGTTGTATAAGTTGGGTTTGAGTTGTTCGAGTTTAAGTCAGGAATTGCCGTAAGACAAGTCGGTCGAGTGACACTTAGCCCAGAAGTCTTGATTGGGTCAGTTGGTGATCAAAGTAGCACGAGCAGCGAGACAGTGATGTGGTTAGTCTTACTGAAATACGAGGCACGGCCTCAATATAGATTTTGTAGCACGGTCACGTGGAAAAGGAGTCTATCGTGTAGTTGCGTCTCTGATTTTAGACCGTAAGACAAACACGACTTGATAGGTTAACATTGATATTGCAAGCACGGGATGGTCTAGAGACACAAAATAGGCCAAGACGTCTATCCTAAAACTGATCCTAAGGCAAGAGTAGAAAGACAATTGATAAGAAGGGACTATGTTGCACAAAGTAAATCAAACATTGTTGGTTTTGTATGGGTAGACGAGGAGCTCATTCCACCAGTTCAGTTGAGTACTGACACCCACATAGTTTTCATATGCAGGCACAGGTAGAAACTCGTGGCATGGAGCTCGCTTGGATGCGTCGAGGCACGAAGTTCCTTGGCTATTCGAAGTATGCGGCCGCATGGAGTCAAGACTTATACGGGATATAATATATGGACGTCGCCTTCCGAAGCATCTACTGGTTCAAGACATGTATTGAGAGATGAGAGAGAGATGAGTGACTTGTAATGTGAGATAAGTGAGCTTGAGAGACTTGTAATCTTGGCCTTGCGCCCTTTGTAATCTTTGTTTCAATATCAATAAAGAGCTTCTTTGGATAACTTGTATTTTGCTTTAAAATTTCTGCTGCTATTATTTAATGTCTCTGCATGGGACTTCTATGCGACGATCCCGTCGCAGCCGCTGAAATTGGCCGTTATGGAACCCGCCTTGCACGAGCGCAATCTAGGCTCGTGCGGCATCACGCCTTAGCGAGATCGATCGCTCCTACGGGAGCGGGGCGTGACAGCACCTGATCCTTGGTCTTTAAGGCATAGACCCAAACCTTCCTGGAACAGTCATCAATAAAAGTTACAAAGTAAGATGCACCACCAATATATTTTACCTTCAAAGGACCACAGACATCCGAGTGAATCAACTCAAGCAACACCGGCTTCCTTGAACTTGGGTGACTTTGGAAAGACACCATATTTTGCTTCCCAGCTAAGCAGTGCGTGCACTTCTCCAACTTTGCAGACTTGAGCCCTGGAATCACCTTCCTGTTCACCAATTAGCTCATCCCCTTCTCGCTGATATTATAACTTCACTTTTCCAAATATTGAAAATTTTAAATATTTTATGCTAATTAAATATGGTTGTAGCCATATTCATTTCTAGTAAACATTTAATTTTCCTTGGGTTTTAAATCTCATTAAAACCATCACCTGGGTTGGGCCCATCACTGGCAGCCCAACTCTTTTCTTTTCCTAAGCCAAATCACTAAGCTTTAACCTAATGGAAAGAAACCACTGCTTCAATTCTTATTTTGAAAACTTCTTACCAATTCAAACCCAACGGCCATGGCGGCCATGTGCTCTTCTCTCCTCTCTAACAACCTTGTCAGAACGATTTCCCGTGAGTGGGTTGGCCTCATTCCCACGCCATTAGCTGTCTATTTAAGACCATTCTCTCCTCACTGTTATTGAACGATTTCTCCACAACTTGATCTTCCCCAAATTCTGACCCAGTCGGCCATGGTGGATTAAACTCGAAAGATCGACCATTACAATCGACAGGACGAGATCAGTAGGTAATTTCTTAACCTTCTTTGTCTTCTTGATCCATCTAAATCGTTCTGAAGATCGAGCATGGGCAAGCAATGATTAGATCGAGTGGTTCTTCTCTGGATCCAGTAAATCGACTCGATCGAGAGAAGAACAGATCGACTATGATCATTGATCGATCCTTGCTTCCAATGATCGTTCATCCATGAAAGCAACAAATTCTGATCACCATGTGTTTGGTTGTTTTCCTCCATGAACCCAATTTGATCCTGCACAAATTCGATTGGAAGCAGTTGTTTACATCTCGAGTCCTTCAGATCTGGATCTGTCCTTATTTCAACCTTTGATTGCATAGTGGAGGTAAGTCTTCACATAATAATTCCTGGGACTTTGGAGAAACTTGTTGTTTCTTGCACAGGAGATCCTTGCATAATATTACTTCTGTTGATTGATTTAACACCAGGTTTTGAAATCAGCCAGTTGAGAATTGTTCGAGGCTGGTAGTTGGAGTTGATTTCCAACAGGTAACTCACTACCTATATGATGTTAGCTTATTAAGGAAATTGTAGGATCTTGTGTCAAACATCCTATCTTAATGAATCTCAGGAATGGATCTTTTGGCACTGTTACCTATTAAGTTGAATCTCAGTTGAAATGTATTTTGATTGTTTAAATTAGATTGGATTGGCTATCTATGGATACCAGCATCCTGATTTCAGGATCCCAAATTATTTCATTGATGAATGAACTTTATATTGGTTTAGATCAAGTAATTTTGGGTAGAACTCTGTCCAGATAAATTATTTTTACCATCTATACTTGCAGATGTGGGTATCAAGGGTTGGGGTGTGTGTCGACCCATGTCTAATCTACATCAGTCCAAAAATTAGACTGTGTTATTGTTCTTTTAAGTTTTCCTTGTTTCAGAACTATCCTAGTCATTTTGGAATGCTGGGTTTAATAGGAAGCTCTGATCCTTAATAATAGGATTAGAAATCAGACTGTGAGTTTAGTTCCTTGTGAATCGATTTTAGTTTTTGGATGAAGCATACCTTATCTTTATTTTGGCATCGAGTCTACTTATGTTTGAAGAATGATTACATTGGATAATACTGGAGGTTTGAATCTCTTGGTTTTCCTTGAATTTCTGAGATTCTTATACAAGTAGAGTAGCCTGTTCAGGACTGATTTTGCTTATCTCTGAACCCATCTAAATTGCTTTTGGAAAGGGAACCTGGTATGAGGTAGGATTGATGATTTTGGTTGACTGTATTGAAGTTGAGGTCTGGTAATTAAACCTACATTGTACTGATAATTAGGACTGACTGTAGTTGAAACCCTTTTCATTTGTTTCTTATTTAGACTTCTATTTTGAATGATTTTGGATGTAAATTGTGGGCTGTAATATCATCTCTATTCCTGAATTTACATTCAGGAATAGTGCCTTATACTACTGCCATTTTCTTACAAGAACGCCTATAACCTGTATTATACTCTAGGTTTGTATTTCGAATTTTAGAAGTTAACCAGAACAGGAACCATCTTGTGATGACAGCTACCTAGGGTTGATGGTTAAACCTATAACTAACAATGGGTTCTGGACCAGAGAAGGTTAACTGAACAATTTAGATGATACAACCCTTGTTGATTAATGAGTGTTGGCAGTAAGAGAGGGACAGGACAGGTTAGTCAGAGTTTTGGATCCAGGATCCTACTTTTTTTTAACTGTCAACAATTTGACAAATATCATTGTCCTGCTACACTCAAGGATAACATTTACTGGACTGATTAGATCAGTCCAGTTGAGACTAAGTATATTGTGTGATAATGTAGAGCCTGCTTTAAAACCTGTATGTGTTATAAGAAACTGGAAATTGATCTATGTTAAGGCCTGACCCTTGCAGTAGCTATACATACTTTAGGAGTAGATGTAGCTCTATGGTCCCAATTTAGCTAGAACTGAGTTTCACTGTGTATTTAGAGATTGAACTTTTATTTTAAATCTGAGAATGCAGTCAAGTAGACCTGAGATGGAATGGAGTAGTGTGAACCTATAATGAACTCAGTAACTGAGATACAAACTCAGTTAACTTGTCCTATATCTATTTAAAGGTTACCATTTTCCAACTAAATCTCATTTCCCTTTAGGAGAGCAGGTCCTGTGATGAACAGACTTCCTTGAGCCATTCAGAATATTGCAGTAGGCAATACTAGGTATAGGACTAGGATTTGAAATTGCAGTGGACTGTATGAGACTGGTTTAGTTTAAATATAGGGATTAGAAACTCTTATATGTAAGAGTGTATGTCATTGAACACAGGGGGCATACTCAATCCTGTTTTGGGCTGGTATATTTTACTTTAGGACTGAATGTCCATTGTACCATAGAACTAGAGTATCCATGGTTCAGTGAACCAATTGCTATGATACAATGGCATTGGGAATAAGGTTAACCTGAGATTTGGGAATACCTCACCTTCCTTAAGTTAGTTGCCTTTTTAGACATTAATTGCTTAGTATGGTTTAAGTTTTACTTTATGAATGGTATCTTAGTTGCATGTATTAAGGTAAATGAATTAGTAAGGGTTTTCAGCTATGCCTTTTCAGTCCTACTCTTAGGATAGAGAAATTGGTCTATTATATTAACTAAGAAATTCTGAGTAGCTAGATGGTTGTATTACAAACCAGTGTATAGATACCTATTAAAGTGAACTATAGTTAACATTCATGTACCTTACAAGTTGAGCTTAGTTAATGGATGGAAATCACTATTTAGGACTTGTTAGATTTTAAACAACTTATAAATCATAAACAGGAGGATATCCAGCTCTACCACCCTTTCTCGATCACCCGGAGACAGGCAAGTATACTCCTCTGATTTGTTCATTTCTCATGTCTTTATTATCCCTTCTTGTATCTCCTTGATGACACGATAGTTCACGATATTGTCTGGTTTCATGTTCCATGTTTCATTGTGTCTGGGAGGGGAAATACTATAGAGATGTGATCAAACCCTGTTACTATCCCTGTGAATAGCTTGGGTCCTGCACCGTGCACGCGGGGCCAAAGCCGTACCATTTCATTATCATTGCATCTACCCAAGCCGATCACACTCTAGAAGTATTTCAAATATTGCACATGTCAGGATTCAGTATTGTATTTCAGGATTTCATGGTTGTATTTCATGTTCATGTTGTATTTCATGTTCAGTTTGTATTTCATAATTCAGGTTGTATTTCATGTTCAGGACTCTTACCATGTTTCCCTGTTTTACTTTCAGTATTCCTATTCAGTTCATGTCTTGTTTTATTTCCTGTACTTTACATTATTCCTATTTTCTTGATTCATACCATGATGTACATGTTCATTTCTCTGGATATACTTTGCTCCGCTCCTGAATAGGATATGTTGCAGGTGAGTTGGAGGCTTTATGCGATACATTCTATGGCGAGGAGCCTATTGATGTAGGAGAGCTAGCTGGTGCAGCTCATGACTTAGAGGCTGCAGAAGCCTAGAGATTTCCCTTAGTTTTTCCCTATTATTTCCATGTATTAAGACTAGTAGACTTTCTATCATTCTGGAATGTAATAAATTCAGATATTGTACTTTACTCTGGGATACATTTTATAGATGCTGTGTTTCATTCTTGTCTTGATATCTGCTTAGTTTCCCTAGAATGGTACAGCTTACTTTGTTATTCTATGACAAAGACTGGGCGTGTCCGACTCGTATCCGGTTATTCGAGAGCGGGTCATGACATGTTTTTAGTGGTGGCCCATGCAGGTCTAGCCTAATGGTACCTAGGACTTAGTGTACTATTGGGGGACTTAATTACACTAGGGAAACTTGAACACAACATAGGAAATCAGGAAATAAGGGTATATCAGGTATATCAGGTATATTGATATTCTATAAACACTTGTTGTATTTAGGTCTAGGTTATTTTAACAGTTTTCTGTTTTTCAGATAATTCAAAAGCACGCGACACCGGAACGGTTGATCCACCTATACTTGAGGATTCGAGCTTCCACCCTGCAGGTCGTCCCTACTATCCCCATGGGTAGTACGTAGTTGACGAAAATGTTTGAGAAGTTTTTTGACACCCAGAGAGAGAGAGCAAGCCATTATTTTCTAAGCCAGACTTGTGGGTGCGCTTCTCGAGCCAGAAAAGACTTCTGCTTTCCAGACTCCCAGACCTTTGGACTTCTCCGACACCGAGCACATATCTTGCATCAAGGAGCAGATCGAGAACCTGGAGTCGCAACTGAAGATCATTCAAGTCCCTAAGAATCCGACTCCTCTGAAGATTGAAGTCACCAACCAGGAGATCCAGCTCGTAGCATATACAACCAGATGGGAAGCTGAAGCCAGGAGAGACATGAAGACTTATGACGGAGTTAGCAGCTATTATGAATTCACAATGCGTCGCAACACTCAGTCGGTGCTTCTTCAGTCACGTCATCAGCTGCATCATCAGGGGCAGATTCAGGTCCACATTCATTTAATAAAGGATTTCCAGCAAGTCATATCATCGGGAGCAGGTCTGAACAGCCAGTACGCCAGCAGACATATTTCTATCAGAGACTCTGCGCTTCAGCCCAGCGGGAGATCCAGACTCAGATTCAGATAACGACCACTTATAATTTATGCCGTCGTCAGGACATCACCACGAAGAATGCCACAAAGGACGGAGACTACGCTTGTACTGCGGATCGCCTGCTCACCAAGTCAAAGATTGTCCGGAGACCGTTAATCGCTCTGCCCGAGAACAAGCACGAGGAGCATCGGACTACAGCAAAGGGACCCACCTTTTCAGAATCAGCAAACACATGGAGCACTACTGCAAGGACCAGTCTACGACAGGACAGTTGAAGAAATTGAAGTGATTCCGGAGGAATACTGAAGACAGAAGATTTCTTTCGCATGGTTGGAAAAACCATGTATCTTGATTAGCAATCCTGTCTTTCCTTAAAATTTTCTTCTAGCACCTAGATCATTTCTTGAAACTTCTCATTTTCTTGTTTGAAATCCTGATTGATATTCGAAACTTTTTTCTAGATATTGTTTCATATTCGATAAACTTGTTCCAGACCCACAATTCGATAATTGTTTAGAATCCACTATTCGATACCCTGTTTCATAATTCGTTATTTATGGCTTTGTTTTTTTTTGCTTCTATTTGAAATTTTCCTATTTGAACCATGTGCTATTTGAGATTTTATTTCTACCCGAAATTTCATTTTGAAACTTGTCCCAAATCAAAACATTGTTTGAACCTTCACTCCTATCTTGACACTTGCTTGAGATTCAGCCCCTATTCGAGACATCGTTTGAAGATCTTGTTTTCTATTTTGAAATTTTGGCTCATTCCCTATGTGATTTTGTTTACTATTTGAGACTTATTCTATTCAAGAAATTATTTCTGTTCACAACCTTCCTATTGAAATTCTATTTGTTTCATAATCAGGGTTCGATACCTGTTTCTTGTTCGCTATTTGATACCCTGTTTTCTAAATCACTATTCGTAACCTTGTTTCCTGTTCGAGATTCTGTTCAAAATTTCACTTTCGCAACTTTGTTGATGTCGATTTACTATCTAAGATTTGTTTTCTGTTGAACTTTTGTTCGAGACTTCGTTGTCGTTCGAGATTTTGTTATATTTTATGTACAAAGTTTTTGGTCCTTATTTCGAGACTTTGCCTTCTATCTGATACATTGCTTCTATGCAACCTTCGCGGCTTCGTTATTTGGGATTATGTTCCCTATACGGAATCTCGTTACCATTTTCAGATATCAGTTGAAATTCCATTATAATTTGAAACTCCATTCCCTGTCTGAAATTTTGAATCTCCCTGGTTGCCCTTTTGTACTCACTACCCTTGATTTGATTCCGTGTTGCTTCATAGTACCTAATAAACCCTTGTATTCTAACAGACAGGTAACCTCACCATTTTCGTGACTTGGACTACTGAAACTCATTTTAAACTCCTTGAAACTCTTTTGAAATTCCTAGGGATAAAGTCGAGAGGCTATTCGATGACCTACTATGGCATGACAGTTGCGCGCTGCAGCCATTAGCTGGATTATGGAGACTGAGGGTTCACTGCAGTCAGTAGCGCACTGGCGAGGCAGGAACTCTAAGTTGAAGTAATTTCAGACAATCATAGATTTTCGAGTACTGTCGAGACTTGTCATATTCTTCATACCTTGATCTATTGGGTTGCTTCGTCAATGATTGTTGGAAAATGGATAAGGTTGACAGATTATTCGGTGACATATTGTTATTTGAGTCACGGAGCTGAAAGTCCACTGCAGTCAGATATATACTGGCGGGGTAGGGATTCTAGGCGAAGTAATTTCAATTAGCTATATGTTTCTGGATATCATGGAGACTATATTCCCTTTCCATATGATTATTGGTTATCGAGAATCACAGATCCTTGCACGTTCATCCTGATTTGATACTGTAATTCCTGAGTATTGCGTACGTCTCCTCAATCAACCCTTGCTAAATTTTCCTTCTAGCACTTTATCGTTAGATCATTGAATTCCTCAAAATTATATGTTACCAGATTATGATTCCGTACTTCGTTGTGTCTTGTCTAAACTTCAATCTTAAATCATGTCTATTTGACCATGTTTTTCCTATCTTGTCCTGGTCCACTTGTGTTAAACTATCAATTTTGATCGTACTTAATAGTTTGTGTCTTCATGATTTTGCTCCTCTAAGTTGTAATCGAAACTTCATTCCATTCATGCCTATTTAATCCTTGATCATTGTTAGATCGTATTATTTCAACTTCTTGTGTGTAATTATCGTATTTGATCTCAAAGGCTCAGGGCGTCTCAGAGTTGCGCAGGATCGGCAGAAGCACTGGGCGGACAGCAGCAGACGGCCATTGGAGTTCGCAGCTGGCGATAGGGTGTTCCTGAAGATCTCACCGACCAGAGGCGTCATTCGGATCGGCAGAGGCGGGAAGCTCAGTCCGAGGTACATCAGGCCTTTCGATGTGACAGCACGGATTGGCGAGGTGGCGTATCGACTAGCGCTTCCAGCTAGCTTGGAGGGAATTCACAGCGTCTTCCACGTATCTCAGCTTCGACGCTATATTCCAGACCCGAGCCACATGGTGGACCACTCAGAGCTGGAGGTGGGCCCGAGCTTGACCTACGAGGAGCAGCCAGTAGAGATCCTGGACCGGAGGAAGAAGCGACTGCGGAACCAGACCATTCCTCTTGTCCGCGTCATGTGGAGACACCACTCTCCGGGAGAGTCCACATGGGAGCGTGAGGACGAGATGCGTGAGCGATATCCTAGTTTGTTCACTTGAGTGTTTTGTGTTTCATATATTTTGAATTCAATAAACAACTCATTAGATTCACTATTCTTGATAATCTGTGTCTACATTCCAATTTCGAGGGCAAAATTTTTTCAAGGGGGAGAGATTTGTAACTTCACTTTTCCAAATATTAAAAATTTTAAATATTTTATGCTAATTAAATATGGTTGCAGCCATATTCATTTCTAGTAAACATTTAATTTTCCTTGGGTTTTAAATCTCATTAAAACCATCACCTGGGTTGGGCCCATCACTGGCAGCCCAACTCTTTTCTTTTCCTAAGCCAAATCACTAAGCTTTAACCTAATGGAAAGAAACCACTGCTTCAATTCTCATTTTGAAAACTTCTTTCCAATTCAAACCCAACGGCCATGGAGGCCATGTGCTCTTCTCTCCTCTCTAACAACCTTGTCAGAACGATTTCCCGCGAGTGGGTTGGCCTCATTCCCACGCCATTAGCTGTCTATTTAAGACCATTCTCTCCTCACTGTTATTGAACGATTTCTCCACAACTTGATCTTCCCCAAATTCTGACCCAGTCGGCCATGGTGGATTGAACTCGGAAGATCGACCATTACAATCGACAGGGCGAGATCAGTAGGTAATTTCTTAACCTTCTTTGTCTTCTTGATCCATCTAAATCGTTCTGAAGATCGAGCATGGGCAAGCAATGATTAGATCGAGTGGTTCTTCTATGGATCCAGTAAATCGACTCGATCGAGAGAAGAACAGATCGACTATGATCATTGATCGATCCTTGCTTCTAATGATCGTTCATCCATGAAAGCAACAAATTCTGATCACCATGTGTTTGGTTGTTTTCCTCCATGAACCCAATTTGATCCTGCACAAATTCGATTGGAAGCAGTTGTTTACATCTCGAGTCCTTCAGATCTGGATCCGTCCTTATTTCAACCTTTGATTGCATAGTGGAGGTAAGTCTTCACATAATAATTCCTGGGACTTTGGAGAAACTTGTTGTTTCTTGCACAGGAGATCCTTGCATAATATTACTTCTGTTGATTGATTTAACACCAGGTTTTGAAATCAGCCAGTTGAGAATTGTTCGAGGCTGGTAGTTGAAGTTGATTTCCAACAGGTAACTCACTACCTATATGATGTTAGCTTATTAAGGAAATTGTAGGATCTTGTGTCAAACATCCTATCTTAATGAATCTCAAGAATCGATCTTTTGGCACTGTTACCTATTAAGTTGAATCTCAGTTGAAATGTATTTTGATTGTTTAAATTAGATTGGATTGGTTATCTATGGATACCAGCATCCTGATTTCAGGATCCCAAATTATTTCATTGATGAATGAACTTTATATTGGTTTAGATCAAGTAATTTTGGGTAGAACTTTGTCCAGATAAATTATTTTTACCATCTATACTTGCAGATGTGGGTATCAAGGGTTGGGGTGTGTGTCGACCCATGTCTGATCTATATCAGTCCAAAAATTAGACTGTGTTATTGTTCTTTTAAGTTTTCCTTGTTTCAGAACTGTCATAGTCATTTTGGAATGCTGGGTTTAATAGGAAGCTCTGATCCTTAATAATAGGATTAGGAATCAGACTGTGAGTTTAGTTCCTTGTGAATCGATTTTAGTTTTTGGATGAAGCATACCTTATCTTTATTTTGGCATCGAGTCTACTTATGTTTGAAGAATGATTACATTGGATAATACTGGAGGTTTGAGTCTCTTGGTTTTCCTTGAATTTCTGAGATTCTTATACAAGTAGAGTAGCCTGTTCAGGACTGATTTTGCTTATCTATGAACCCATCTAAATTGCTTTTGGAAAGGGAACCTGGTATGAGGTAGGATTGATGATTTTGGTTGACTGTATTGAAGTTGAGGTCTGGTATTTAAACCTACATTGTACTGATAATTAGGACTGACTGTAGTTGAAACCCTTTTCATTTGTTCCTTATTTAGACTTCTATTTTGAATAATTTTGGATGTAAATTGTGGGCTGTAATATCATCTCTATTCCTGAATTTACATTCAGGAATCGTGCCTTGTACTACTGCCATTTTCTTACAAGAATGCCTATAACCTGTATTATACTCTAGGTTTGTATTTCGAATTTTAGAAGTTAACCAGAACAGGAACCATCTTGTGATGTCAGTTACCTAGGGTTGATGGTTAAACCTATAACTAACAATGGGTTCTGGACCAGAGGAGGTTAACTGAACAATGTAGATGATACAACCCTTGTTGATTAATGAGTGTTGGCAGTAAGAGAGGGACAGGGCAGGTTAGTCAGAGTTTTGGATCCAGGATCCTACTTTTTTTTAACTGTCAACAATTTGACAAATATCATTGTCCTGCTACACTCAAGGATAACATTTACTGGACTGATTAGATCAGTCCAGTTGAGACTAAGTATATTGTGTGATAATGTAGAGCTTGCTTTAAAACCTGTATTTGTTATAAGAAACTTGAAATTGATCTATGTTAAGGCCTGACCCTTGCAGTAGCTATACATACTTTAGGAGTAGATGTAGCTCTATGGTCCCAATTTAGCTAGAACTGAGTTTTACTATGTATTTAGAGATTGAACTTTTATTTTAAATCTGAGAATGCAGTCAAGTAGACCTGAGATGGAATGGAGTAGTGTGAACCTATAATGAACTCAGTAACTGAGATACAAACTCAGTTAACTTGTCCTGTATCTATTTAAAGGTTACCATTTTCCAACTAAATCTCATTTCCCTTTAGGAGAGCAGGTCCTGTGATGAACAGACTTCCTTGAGCCATTCAGAATATTGCAGTAGGCAATACTAGGTATAGGACTAGGATTTGAAATTGCAGTGGACTGTATGAGACTAGTTTAGATATAGGGATTAGAAACTCTTATATGTAGGAGTGTATGTCATTGAACACAGGTGGCATACTCAGTCCTGTTTTGGGCTGGTATATTTTACTTTAGGACTGAATGTCCATTGTACCATAGAACTAGAGTATCCATGGTTCAGTGAACCAATTGCTATGATACAATGGCATTGGGAATAAGGTTAACCTGAGATTTGGGAATACCTCACCTTTCTTAAGTTAGTTGCCTTTTTAGACATTAATTGCTTAGTATGGTTTAAGTTTTACTTTATGAATGGTATCTCAGTTGCATGTATTAAGGTAAATGAATTAGTAAGGGTTTTCAGCTATGCCTTTTCAGTCCTACTCTTAGGATAGAGAAATTGGTCTATTATATTAACTAAGAAATTCTAAGTAGCTAGATGGTTGTATTACAAACCAGTGTATAGATACCTATTAAAGTGAACTATAGTTAACATTTATGTACCTTACAAGTTGAGCTTAGTTAATGGATGGAAATCACTATTTAGGACTTGTTAGATTTTAACCAACTTGTAAATCATAAACAGGAGGATATCCAGCTCTACCACCCTTTCTCGATCACCCGGAGACAGGCAAGTATACTCCTCTGATTTGTTCATTTCTCATGTCTTCATTATCCCTTCTTGTATCTCCTTGATGACACGATAGTTCACGATATTGTCTGGTTTCATGTTCCATGTTTCATTGTGTCTGGGAGGGGAAATACTATAGAGATGTGATCAAACCCTGTTAATATCCCTGTGAATAGCTTGGGTCTCGTACCGTGCACGCAGGGCCAAAGCTGTACCATTTCATTATCATTGCATCTACCTAAGCCGATCACACTCTAGAAGTATTTCAAATATTGCACATGTCAGGATTCAGTATTGTATTTCAGGATTTCATGGTTGTATTTTATGTTCAGGCTATATTTCATGTTCAGTTTGTATTTCATGATTCAGGTTGTATTTCATGTTCAAGACTCTTGCCATGTTTCCCTGTTTTACTTTCAGTATTCCTATTCAGTTCATGTCTTGTTCTCATTTCCTATACTTTACATTATTCCTGTTTTCTTGATTCATACCATGATGTACATGTTCATTTCTCTGTATATACTTTGCTCCGCTCCTGAATAGGATATATTGCAGGTAAGTTGGAGACTTTATGCGATACATTCTATGGCGAGGAGCCTATTGATACAGGAGAGCTAGCTGGTGCAGCTCATGACTTAGAGGCTGCAGAAGCCTAGAGATTTCCCTTAGTTTTTCCCTATTATTTCCATGTATTGAGACTAGTAGACTTTCTATCATTTTGGAATGTAATAAATTCAGATATTGTACTTTACTCTGGGATACATTTTATAGATGCTGTGTTTCATTCTTGTCTTGATATCTGTTTAGTTTCCCTAGAATGGTACAACTTACTTTGTTATTCTATGACAAAGGTTGGGTGTGTCCGACTCGTATTCGGTTATTCGGGAGCGGGTTGTGACAGATATGGCCTGAGCCGCCTGTGCCACAACTCGATAGACGCATCACTGACGAAATTCACCTCCTGTGCTCCCTGTGCGCTACCCTCCATATAGTAGAGACCGGACTTCTTGCTTCCTCTGGCAATCACCATCGAACCTCTGGAAAGCTTCCACTGACTATTCCCGAAAAGACTGAAGAATCCCTCGTCATCCAACCTTCCAACCGACACCAGTTTGAAACGGATGTCAGGGACATGACGAACATCTTTGAGAACAAGAAATGCACCCGTCTTCGTTCTCAAATGCACATCGCCAACGGCAACCGCCTTCGACACATCTCAATTGCCCATCTTCAACACTCCACAGTCGCTTGTCGTATAAGTGACAAATAGTGCCCTGTTGTGAGATACATGCGCTGAAGCCCCTGAGTCCACCAGCCAAGAATTGTCATCGCAGGCGAGGTTTGTGATAACCTCATCACCTACAACGATCACATCGTCTCCATGTATCGAGGCCGCCGCTGTAGTATTCTCATCTTGCTTTCCCTTGTCGCCCTTTATCTCTCTCTTCCGAGCGAAACAGTTCCGCTTGATGTGGCCCTTCTTGCCACAATGGTAACACTTCGAGTCATCGTACCGACCCTTAGACTTTCCTCTGCTCTTGTCTCTGCCACCACCATGACCCCTTGCCCCTTCCGCAGCTCTCTGAAACTAGTGCCTCTGAGTGGTGGGATGTGGATGAAGTGCCCTGAGAATGTCTCCGTATCTCTTCATTCAGCACCTCGCTCTTGTCAAACTCCAGACTGACCACGCCTTCAGGAGCAGAAGCTATTATAGATATTCGTACGGTCTCCCACGAGTCTGGCAATATACATAGCAACCAAAGTCCTCGAACCTCGTCGTCGAACTTGACTCCCATCGAGAATAGCTGGCCCACCACGCCTTGGAACTCACTCAAGTGATCCGTAATGGATGCACCATCTTTGTACCGTAGACCCATCATCATCCGGATCAGGAATAGTTTGTTTACCATGATCTTTTTCGCGTACAAAGATTCTAGCTTCTCCCATAACGTCTTCGCATGCTCAATATTGGCAACGTGGTTGTACACGTTCTCGTCAACGAACTGCCGCATGTACCCACACACCTGTATATGCTCGAAGTTCCAGTCCTCATCGGATTTGTCACTGGGCTTCTCAGATGCAAGTGCTGGAAGATGCAGCTTCTTGACGAACAGCAAATCCTTCATATTGCTCCGCCAATAATGGTAGTTGGTACCGTTCAGGTTCACCATGCGCACCGGCTTCGCGTCCATTTCTGCTTCCTGGTTTGACTGTCAACTCCTGACACTTCTTTAAACCCAAAGCTCTGATACCACTCTGTTGGGAACGAAGAGCGAAAACCGTTCTCCCAAACCAGAAAGTCCTGAGAGAGAACCGAGCAAAAACACACAAACCAAAAATGCCAAACACAATCGCAGATACAAAAATTTTTGACGTGGAAAACCCTTGCGAAAAAACTACGGGACGATCGGAGTCCAACCCTGAAGAACCTCCACTAATGGAATAAAGAGAATACACCCTCTACAAGCTCCTCCCGATCCAACACGGATCACCACAACTCACTTGAAAGAAAAAAAATTTGATTGCGGACTCCGAAGAACAAGAGATGCCGAAAAATTATTCGAAGCAATCTCTCCTTCACAATAGTCCTTAATCATTTCTCTCTCTCTCTCAAAGATTGTAAGCACTCTTGTTTTGAGATGATTTTCCAACTAGCATGCATCACCCTTTTATAAGCCTTTGGTAATCCATACATGGAAGGCCAATATATATGAAAACTTCCAATATGCATCAATCATATATTTAATTGAAATCCAATCATAATTGGCTTGCCATAATTGGAAACCCAATTATATGGAAAGCTACTATATGAAGGGTCCAATCATAAATATATGATCAAAGCAAATATGAAAATCCAATCATATTTTTTCTTACCATATATGTTCAAAAATAGGATCCATGCACTCTCCGAGCTTCTCCGACACACGGAAGACGCTCTTTGCTCTCCGGGGTATTCTCCACATAGGTTGGGAACCCCACCTACTCCAACAGCAAAGTGGAGCTTTGATGATGCACTTTGCACTTCGCATCGAGCGCGAGCACATGAGTTGCTGAGCTACTGTGATCATGTTGTCTTGATCGTGTACATATGTGCAGATTGTGGAATTTGGATTATCAATTCTGATTTTTTGGGAGTTGGTATTTTAGTCTCACATCGACCAGAATTAGAGATCAGATTTCCACCCTTTCCTATAAATTGACTCTTCATGCATACTTTTGGGGACAAACGAAAAAGGAAAAGAGGGCTAGCAAGTCCATTCGAGTAGGACACAGAGTGGCTGTGAGCATTCCAGAAGTTCTCTTGTGAACTTACTGGTTCCTGGAAGCAGATCGTCGATATAGAGAACAAATCTTGCTTTGACCAAGGGTAGTATTTATTATTCCAGTAAGAATAATTTTTTTTCTATCTTCTTCTCCTCCTTACTCGATCTTGTAATGCTTAATCTCAATTGTAACTGTGTTTGCAAGGAAGAACGGATACTGATTATTGGAATATGTAACTTTGTAATTTGATACATTATAAAGGTATCACATTGGGGTTGAGTTTCTTCAGAGAGAACTTATTTGTGTGAATCTCGACAACAACATTAGGATCAAACATAGAGCAGTGTAAAGTCTTGCGCGAATCTCCTTCATGACCTCTATGATCCATCTTTGATCTACCTC
>JANAVB010010000.1:8876796-9136796 GCA_029216955.1 Iris pallida | reverse complement strand
TCTGTAGAAGAAGGAAAATGGGTCAGTAAACGTCGGTAAACATCGCTATACCTGGTAATTTACCAACGTTTACTGACGTTTAGCGACACAAATGGACGTCGGTAGACGTCGCTAAAATGCAAAAAAAAAAAAAATAAATAAAATACAGAATGTCCACAGAATCACATTTTTTTTCTGTAGTTTAATAAATAACAATAAATATACAGAAGCACATTTTCATCCTGGGTTCGCCGACCCCTTCGGTGGAACACTCAATACCGGTACATCACAATATACATATGTATCAACACAAACAAGAGTAAAAGTCTAAAAGAGTAAAATATCCAAAGTCGGTAATCGTCGATCCAAAGTATACAACCAATATCCACAACCAATAATGAAAGTCTACACAAACAAATAATCCACAACCAATACTGAAACAAGATAAACAAACACTAAAAAAACAGTACTAACTCGGACTACTGCGGATCTGGAGGAGGGACACCGCCGCGCCTCAAGGCTAGGAACATCTTGTACTCCTCCCGTGAAATCGTCACCGATGAAGAAGGTAGTGACGTCGATGGCATCGGAGATAGTGACGCTGGCGGAGTCGACGACGATGAAGGCACACCCGGAGGACAATTGTCACGACCCGCACCCTAGAGTAAGGGCACGAGACGTGGGTACGTCCAGCATACGCCGCAGTGTCGGCGGTAGAACGCTGTCCTAGGTCAAACATCTAACAATATAAAGGTACCTGTACAGTATATACCCTCCGAATGGAGGTGACATAGCAGATACAGTCTCACTCACATCTAAGGTAGAGCATGATAAAGATAGATAAAACATGAAATCTAAAAGAGATACAGCAGATAGAAGTCTAAGTGTCTAAGATACACAAATCCAGAAATACATCTCAAAGCTCAAATACAGTAATCCATAAATACAACTCAAGACAACTGAAAATAAACTATGAGTAAAATCCTAGCTATCTATACAACCTCTACTGTGTCTCCTCTAGGCTACCAGGCAACCTCCAAGCTATCTGTAAAATTTATCAACAGGTCCAGTCAGGACGGGAGCGAGCACAATACATCTTACGCAGATCATAGCAGGTTAGAAAATATAAACATGCAAGAGAGTACGATACATGAAACTGAAAGAAAGTACATGATATAAACAGAAAGAGAACTATAATAGAAATATCTACTATAAGTAGAGAGCTACAAGTGACTAGTGATTTAGAGTACAAAGTTGACATGTGAACGGTTGGATTTCAACATGACTATACTAAAGAGGCGCACATGGCTATACTACTTTGGAATTGTTCACATGACTATTTATACTCTCCCATACCCCAATCAATACACAAGGATCCAAACAAGTTATCTTACGTACATGGTTTTCACATGAAGCCCATAAAGGGTGCACATGAAGTATACATGAGTGCACATGAAGTTCACATGGGGGCCCATAAATGGGTGCGCATGAAATTCACATGAAGGCTCATAAATGAGTGCACATGCAATATAGGTTATACATGAGATACATGGAAAACATGTCCGATTCATGAGAGCACATGAGAGTACACGAGCATGCATGAACGAGCATGAAGCACATGAGAAACATGAATAACATGAGAGCGAGGAATACATGATGTACACGAAACACATGACATAATGTATCCGATGCTCCCGAGGGGGATAACATCTCAATGTAGGGATCCATATAGTACCAATCCGTGATAATATCGTGACAGCATCAAATAAGGTAAACTAGAGCAGGAATATAATTCTAAGCAAGTTATGAAATGATCAGAGAATGTACTCGCCTCGATAACCTGAACGTCCAAGGTAAAGATACTGTCCGAGAAGAGGTGTCTGGCTCCTAATTAGAACAGCACAGGTCACAACATGTCCAGAAGGGTAATATAAAGCACTACAATGCATTCTACATGAATCTAGGTCAAACTAGGCTAAAGTCAACCCTTGGTCAACTCTGGTCAACTGCACTAGTCAAACTAGGTCAAACTAGGTCATGTCCTAACCCAGCAAGTCTTACTAGGCCTAACCAAGACTATCCTAGCAAGAACACATCAATACAAGGCTATACAAGCCAATATACACCCAACTCTATATAGCATGCAATTATTCAATACTCAAATAGGCAAGAATTCACATTGGATATACACTAGATAATCTATTACTTTAAGCTATATATATATATATGTCTACACATATATACACATGCATATATTGGTATTCAATATTAGGTCTATAATCATGGCATTTCAAATGGTTATATAAACTTATATATTACAACACAATATGCTAACATATACATAATATACATACATAGCTAAGTTAACTGTATTCATAAATACTTATTTAAGAGGCTATGTGTGTGTATGTGAACATGGCAAAGGGGCAAGTGAGGGTTAAATGGACATACATAGTGCATACATATCAAAGAGTGTCAAAGTGTAAGTGAACAAAGTGTCAAGTGTGATAGTGTCAACATAGTGTAAGGGGTACATGAGGTAATATAGAATTTGTGTTAACATAGAACATTACATCTCATTAACTTGTATATTGTATACATTACATCTATTATTATATTACATTCATGCTTGCATTCATTCATCATTCATTTATTCTCTTGCACTACTATATGCACCATACATTACATACTATAGAACCTACATATTCATTACAAGTCATACTTATACATGCTTACATTAGATAGGATACATACACCTCATACATCATTTATTTAACCATTTACTCATGCTTGCATTCTCTATTTAATTACATAATGTATATACATTAACATGGGTTAAAATCAAATAGAACATTATATTACACACAAGGGTGCACAAAATGCATATGCCGAATAGTAACTCCTACTAATAATCAATACTGTACCATCTCATCATGAATTAAAATTTAGGATTAAAGTATGTTATAGATCTATGTGTTAGCTTTCCGAAACTTCAAACGGATCGCATTTTCATTTTCGGAAACTCCCGGAATCGCGAAAACACCGAGAACGCGTTTGTCTTTCGTACAGCTGACACACAAATAATTCTCCAAAAAATTACAGAAAGAATTAGGCCTATTAATACATGTTTTTGGAAAGCTAACTTTAATACGCTTCTTTTAAAAAAAACGGAAGATTAAATCGAGCTTTAAGCTAGAAGTTATGACATTTCTAAGTTAGGGCTGAAATTAAAAACGTGGATAAAAATTATGACGGATTTGGGTAGTTTGAGACAAAAGAACACAAATATATAACATAATATATCAAGAACTCACTCTCTACACTAATATATATATATATATATATATATATATGAGACACTATAGAACACATCTCCAATACAAAAATATGAGATTAAATATGTAATAATTCATTCATACATAACAACAACACATAGTGTGTCCAAATTTGGGATTTTTCCACATAAACACAACCACAACACAAAGGACACTCCTATGACCTCCAAATGGACACGAAATGGACACAAATGGAGATACAACCATGGGAGTCATTCCTATGGGTTCAAAATAGACATATATGCATGAGGAAATGAAAAGAAGAAGGGATTTATACCTCCCGGTAGATCGAATCAAAAAAAGCCTTCCCGGAGCGACACCGACATGTAGAGATTCCAAAAGGACACGAACGAGCTCCGAATCCTCCCAAACTTGGGTAGCTTCCTCCTTGGCTAGAATGGAGAAGGAAGAAGAAGATTTGGTGGTGAAATGGAATGATTTGGTGGAGAAATTGCTAGGGATTATTCTCTAGAAATTTGGGGAAGAACAAGAGAGAGAAAAATAGATGGATAATGACAAATGGGAGGCTCAACCCTATCCTTATTGTGGCTGGCCATAAAGGTGGTTTTGTCCTATTAGGAAAAGTCCAAAAGCCCCTTTTCTAGTCTATTTACTAATACATTGGTAAGGGGTTAAGTCGGGGGTAGTTTGGTCAATCCTAAAACACTAATCCATATTAATACTAACCAAAATAATTAGTCTAGTCACTAACTAAAATTAATATCATGTGGACTAAAATTAATATTATGTGGGCCATGCCTAACTAGTGTGTGGGCCCGCTAGAGTCAAAACTACCCCGGGTCCCCGATACAAGTCGGAATGAGTTGAAATTCGCACCCGACTCAAATAATCCCAAAACAATATCATAAATAATAAAATAACATCAAAATAATTCAAAGAGGTCAAATGCAAAAATATCCTTAGGCCAAAAATGATATTAAAATATCATAATCACATGGTTAGGCTCTAGGTCAAACAGTCTCTAGGGTTTCACTAGCAAAACGTCAAAACCACAAGTCATTGATTTAAATAATTTTAAAATGATTTAAAATCACCAAAAATCATATCATGAATTAAATATCATTATTAAAATAATTATAAATACGAAATTTCAAATTTATCCTCATTTGGGAAACTGGGTACTACAACTCTATCCACCTTAGAAAAATTTCGTCCTCGAAATTTAAGATCGATAGTACTCCTTCTAGAGCCTCTAACCTACCCAATATCTAAGGTAACACTTCCTAACACTGGAATAATAAACGGACATCTAAAAAGTGTCAATCTAGGAATACCTCCAATACTGCTCTGCTGTACGGCGGTAATGGAACTTCAATAAAATATAGACTGGAACCTATATCCAAGGGACTGGACCTATTTTAAAGTGGTCTTAACTAAGGATGAAAATGAACTGATCATAGGCAATAGGTATGCTCAAACTATTATTTTCCTATTAACCATCTATTAATACATTCTATTACCATAGGAACGATGCATTACTAAGACATATAAGCCGCTATCTCTCATAACACATTTATACTCACCAAAAGACTAGTACATCCTATCAAGGCTGATACTATAATCTCTCATAAATCTCATAAGCTATATGTTTATAGACACACATCCCCAGTTCCAGGACTAACCTATATATATCTACAACTGATACTAATGGGATGACGTCCCTATTTCTCAACAATCAAGTTCTAAAATTTTTTTTTTATCTAAACCATGCAATTTGAAGGAATAGTATACAAGGTCAGGGCATACCGTAGCAGTTGGAAGTCTCACCTAGGTGCACTGGTCATTCTAGGTCAAAACAGTACTATGGTATCAACACACAAACAATCTAGGGTGTCTTAATTGGGAAGGTAAGGGAACAACAATCATCAAGGTTGTAGGGCTGTCTACCATCCTATATAAAAATTGGTCATTATCAAAATAAAATAAAGGCAACTACCAATTATTTTAAAAAAAGGTACAGAAAATCAAATTCAAAAATTAAGGAATTGAAAATCACTTGCATTGAAATCCAATCACAATATATATAGAGAGAGCGTTAGAGAGGGAAAAGCTAGCATTGTGTATGGGAACAGGTTCATATGGTTAGATAGTAGGCGTGGGTGCACGTGAACATACATGAAAGTGTATATAAGGATTGTGTTTCAATTCAATGGCTATCAAGTTACACTGATCATGGCATATTGGTTAAACAATCTATAATACACAACTTATTTACTCATAACATGCATGGCTAACCATATATATATATAAAGGTAGAACTTAGTTATGTATTTATATATATTATAACATGTACGTATAAACTCTATATATATCTATCTAGGTATATGATCGTAACATAGAGAGGAAGGTTAGGTTACATGACAATGTATACTAAGTTAGAGTGTGTGTGTGTGTGTGTGTGTGTCCTTGTACAGGGTTATAACTTAGTATTGAAAGGTTAAACCCAGTTTTAGTTCAACATTTACATAAAAAAAATCTGAAAATAAGCTAACACTTAAACCAGGATAATATTAACATAATGCAATTTCAAATTTAGGAGTTTAAAACATCACAACTAATTTCAATGCTCCCAATACATCCTAGCATGATAGAAATAAAACCCTAACATACTATCAATACGTTTATCTACGCATACAGTCAATATTACATGTTAAATCTGAAATCGAACTAAACATTTGAAATCAATGTAAAAATGTTAACATGTTTTCAGTTTTCAGGATTTTGGAGAAATTTGAACATTAAAACCAACTCAATGTTTATCACAACTAACATGTAAGAATATAAAACCTAACATTATATCCCTACATACAACAATGTACACAGTTTTAAATATTATATTAAAGAAAATAAAACAGAAATTTAAACTAAACATTTGGAATTCAGTATTAAGGGTTAATATGCACACAGTCTCATATTTTCAAATTTAACACAAAACTCAACCAAATTTTTTTGAATTGACACCCTATGTATAACATACATGTGCAGTGGTATAAATAAAACTATTATCATAAAATTTTATATTTAAAATTACGGGTCAAGCTAGGAAAATCAGAGAATCAGAAATATTGGGGTTTTGAAAATTTAACATCAACAACATATTAATAGGTATTCAGGTAGGTGAGAAATCAAGTGTAGCATGCATACGTGTTAAGCAAAGTGTCTGCTATATGTATTCATATATATTCTCATGTCCCAATATAAAAAAAATTAATTCTACGTTAAGACTAACATTTAGATTCCTACCAAGATTGCAAGCAGGTGATTGACGTAATCAAGACAGCTTTATTATTATCTAATACAAGAAAAATAGAAAGAAAGAATAACGATAAAATCTGTTTTGCTTATCTGTTTAAAGAAGGAACCATTTTGAAATCCAGAGTTAAAAAATCAAATTCAAGATAAAGTCTAACAAAATATCGATTCATTGTATTATGAAAAACTCATAGCAAGAAATTACACAAGGTTTATAAAACAACTAAACATACTCTTAAGTTAAATGACAAGAAACTAGGCAAAACAACAAATAATAATTCTTTTTTTAATGACGGAGAAAAAGTAGAGAAAACATGTTTAAAAATATTTAAGGTGCATTCTTATAATCATATGCGTCTATCCAAAATTATGGTACTCTAAATCCTCGTCATACTAGTAAGTAAGGCTACGATAATCACAGAGCCCTTGACTTATGCACATATCTCTAGAATCATGGTATTTAACATTTTCGCGGTGCCGCTAGCTTGGCTGCGAAAACCTTAAATTTCCATACCCGAGAAATATATCCAGAGTCAGACTATATGTCCTCACCATGCTGGCTAATGTGACAATAGAAGTCTAGATTCCATAACATAGATGACCTAGCCCATATAATTTTATCTTGCCAAAAAATTAAATTAATCAATAATGAATACTCAAAAATCAAATCAAATTTATTAACGAACATCAAAAATCCAAAAATGAACAAATCCATCAAAATACAAACTCGAATGCAACAACTATCATCAAAATTCAAAATTCGATAATCATCCATCAAAATTAATAAATACAAACTCAAATTCAACAATAATCCATTAAAATCAAATTTAACAACAAAAAGTAAAAATAAATCAAATCAAGGGAAAAAGAGAGTTTTCAAATCGAAGTTAAATAAGATTCTCCAGGGTCGTCCCAGGAATCTCTCAAGGGTTCCTAACTGTGATTGAGTACCTTCAAAATATATTCTATTCCTACTGCAGGCTGTAGTGGTACTCTAGTTCGAATACCACTACACTTTTAGTCTCGACCTGCATGGGCCACCACTAAAAACGTGTCACGACCCGCACCCTAGAGTAAGGGCACGAGACGTGGGTACGTCCAGCCTACGCCGCAGTGTCGGTGGTAGAACGCTATCCTGCGTCAAACATCTAACAATATAAAGGTACCTGTACAGTATATACCCTCCGAATGGAGGTGACATAGCAGATACAGTCTCACTCACATCTAAGGTAGAGCATGATAAAGATAGATAAAACATGAAATCTAAAAGAGATACAGCAGATAGAAGTCTAAGTGTCTAAGATACACAAATCCAGAAATACATCTCAAAGCTCAAATACAGTAATCCATAAATACAACTCAAGACAACTGAAAATAAACTATGAGTAAAATCCTAGCTATCTATACAACCTCTACTGTGTCTCCTCTAGGCTACCAGGCAACCTCCAAGCTATCTGTAAAATTTATCAACAGGTCCAGTCAGGATGGGAGCGAGCACAATACATCTCACGCAGATCATAGCAGGTTAGAAAATATAAACATGCAAGAGAGTACGATACATGAAACTGAAAGAAAGTACATGATATAAACAGAGAGAGAACTATAATAGAAATATCTACTATAAGTAGAGAGCTACCAGTGACTAGTGATTTAGAGTACAAAGTCGACATGTGAACGGCTGGATTTCAACATGACTACACTAAAGAGGCGCACATGGCTATACTACTTTGGAATTGTTCACATGACTATTTATACTCCCCCATACCCCAATCAATACACAAGGATCCAAACAAGTTATGTTACGTACATGGTTTTCACATGAAGCCCATAAAGGGTGCACAAGAAGTATACATGAGAGCTCATACATGAGTGCACATGAAGTTCACATGGGAGCCCATAAATGGGTGCACATGAAATTCACATGAAGGCTCATAAATGAGTGCACATACAATATAGGTTATACATGAGATACATGGAAAACATGTCCGATTCATGAGAGCACATGAGAGTACACGAGCATGCATGAACGAGCATGAAGCACATGAGAAACATGAATAACATGAGAGCGAGGAATACATGATGTACACGAAACACATGACATAATGTATCCGATGCTCCCGAGGGGGATAACATCTCAATGTAGGGATCCATATAGTACCAATCCGTGATAATATCGTGACAGCATCAAATAAGGTAAACTAGAGAAGGAATATAATTCTAAGCAAGTTATGAAATGATCAGAGAATGTACTCGCCTCGATAACCTGAACGTCCAAGGTAAAGATACTGTCCGAGAAGAGGTGTCTGGCTCCTAATTAGAACAGCACAGGTCACAACATGTCCAGAAGGGTAATATAAAGCACTACAATACATTCTACATGAATCTAGGTCAAACTAGGCCAAAGTCAACCCTTGGTCAACTCTGGTCAACTGCACTAGTCAAACTAGGTCAAACTAGGTCATGTCCTAACCCAGCAAGTCTTACTAGGCCTAACCAAGACTATCCTAGCAAGCACACATCAATACAAGGCTATACAAGCCAATATACACCCAACTCTATATAGCATGCAATTATTCAATACTTAAATAGGCAAGAATTCACATTGGATATACACTAGGTAATCTATTACTTTAAGCTATATATATATGTCTACACATATATACACATGCATATATTGGTATTCAATATTAGGTCTATAATCATGGCATTTCAAATGGTTATATAAACTTATATATTACAACACAATATGCTAACATATATATAATATACATACATAGCTAAGTTAACTGTATTCATAAATACTTATTTAAGAGGCTATGTGTGTGTATGTGAACATGGCAAAGGGGCAAGTGAGGGTTAAATGGGCATACGTAGTGCATACATATCAAAGAGTGTCAAAGTGTAAGTGAACAAAGTGTCAAGTGTGATAGTGTCAACATAGTGTAAGGGGTACATGAGGTAATATAGAATTTGTGTTAACATAGAACATTACATCTCATTAAATTGTATATTGTATACATTACATCTATTATTACATTACATTCATGCTTGCATTCATTCATCATTCATTTATTCTCTTGCACTACTATATGCACCATATATTACATACTATAGAACCTACATATTCATTACAAGCCATACTTATACATGCTTATATTAGATAGGATACATACACCTCATACATCATTTATTTAACCATTTACTCATGCTTGCATTCTCTATTTAATTACATAATGTATATACATTAACATGGGTTAAAATCAAATAGAACATTATATTACACACAAGGGTGCACAAAATGCATATGCCGAATAGTAACTCCTACTAATAATCAATACTGTACTATCTCATCATGAATTAAAATTTAGGATTAAAGTATGTTATAGATCTATGTGTTAGCTTTCCGAAACTTCAAACGGATCGCATTTTCGTTTTCGGAAACTCCCGGAATCGCAAAAACACCGAGAACGCGTTTGTCTTTCGTACAGCTGACACTCAAATAATTCTCCAGAAAGTTACAGAAAGAATTAGGCCTATTAATACATGTTTTTGGAAAGCTAACTTCAATACGCTTCTTCTAAAAAAACGAAAGATTAAACCGAGCTTTAAGCTAGAAGTTATAACATTTCTAAGTTAGGGCTGAAATTAAAAACGTGGATAAAAATTATGACGGATTTGGGTAGTTTGAGACAAAAGAACGCAAATATATAACATAATATATCAAGAACTCACTCTCTACACTAATATATATATATATGAGACACTATAGAACACATCTCCAATACAAAAATATGAGATTAAATATGTAATAATTCATTCATACATAACAACAACACATAGTGTGTCCAAATTTGGGATTTTCCCACATGAACACAACCACAACACAAAAGGACACTCCTATGACCTCCAAATGGACACGAAATAGACACAAATGGAGATACAACTATGGGGGTCATTCCTATGGGTTCAAAATAGACATATATGCATGAGAAAATGAAAAGGAGAAGGGATTTATACCTCCCGGTAGATCGAATCGAAGAAAAGCCTTCCCGGAGCGACACCGACATGTAGAGATTCCAAAAGGACACGAACGAGCTCCGAATCCTCCCTAACTTGGGTAGCTTCCTCCTTGGCTAGAATGGAGAAGGAAGAAGAAGATTTGGTGGTGAAATGGAATGATTTGGTGGAGAAATTGCTAGGGATTGCTCTCTAGGAATTTGGAAAAGAACAAGAGAGAGAAAAATAAATGGATAATGACAAATGGGAGGCTCAACCCTATCCTTATTGTGGCTGGCCATAAAGGTGGTTTTGTCCTATTAGGAAAAGTCCAAAAGCCCCTTTTCTAGTCTATTTACTAATACATTGGTAAGGGGTTAAGTCGGGGGTAGTTTGGTCAATCCTAAAACACTAATCCATATTAATACTAACCAAAATAATTAGTCTAGTCACTAACTAAAATTAATATCATGTGGACTAAAATTAATATTATATGGGCCATGCCTAACTAGTGTGTGGGCCCGCTAGAGTCAAAACTACCCCGGGTCCCCGATACAAGTCGGAATGAGTTGAAATTCGAACCCGACTCAAATAACCCCAAAATAATATCATAAATAATAAAATAACATCAAAATAATTCAAAGAGGTCAAATACAAAAATATTCTTAGGCCAAAAATGATATTAAAATATCATAATCACATGGTTAGGCTCTAGGTCAAACAGTCTCTAGGGTTTCACTAGCAAAACGTCAAAACCACAAGTCATTGATTTAAATAATTTTAAAATGATTTAAAATCACCAAAAATCATATCATGAATTAAATATCATTATTAAAATAATTATAAATACGAAATTTCAAATTTATCCTCATTTGGGAAACTGGGTGCTACAACAATAACGCTCCAACGCTGCTAGTCGCTCGTGGTAGGAATGCATGGTAGATAACAGCCTCGTACTACTATCAACCATCGAATCCTGTATCAACGTAAGCCTCTCGCCCATGGACAGCTGTGATGCCTGCAGATCCGTTACGCTGCACTCTGTCGACGCTCTAAGATCAATGTCGCCCTGCTCTGTCCTCTCAGTCACATCCCTGAGCTCCATAATGCTGCGGTCGATCGTATCCAATCGTGCTATGAGCGCAGCATTGTCCGTCTGGTATTGCTCCTGGATCCGTCGTAGCAGCTCGTCATGGACAAACTCCACCATCTGCTGGACTCGGGCAGACTCCTGGGAGGGCTGTGGGCCATGCACACTAGCATGGAAGGTCCTAGAGGACTGTGTCGTAACTAGGGCGCCATAGGATCCCGTACCATAGTACGTATCCCTGTGGAGACCACCAGCGACGGTCACCAACAGCTCGTCCTCCGACGGAGCTGGAGCGGGCTGCGAGGAAGTATCGGCTGTTTGCCATTAAAATCTTTTGATAGAAATTTCAATACAAACAGAACAGTGTTACAATGTAGGACTTAAACGTAGTCCTAGGAGTACACTTTTGTTTAATCTGGGTTCCTAGTGCCGATGGAGCGAGTGGTAATACGTTGACTCCGTTGACGATCAGATGACGGTTATTGGTTCTCTGAAGGTCTGAGTTGCTCTGGGTACTGGAGATGACGGAGAGGAAGAAGACGTTGAGTGTCTGTAGCTGCCTCTCCGGTTGTGAAACGTCTCTGTCTGTCTATGTATGTGTGTCTCTGTCTGTGTATGTGTGTCGAAGAAGAAAATGATCCTTCTATTTACAATCTGCAGGCTGGCTGCTCATGCACGCATATGTAGGATGCACCTGGACGTGGAAACGCCACGTGGTGATCGCTGATGGAGGCGCATGGACGATGTGCCCTGATCGAGGAGTTGAATTCTTCATGCTGATGTTGTGGGCTGGCACGTAGCAGGAAGAAAATCTTTCTATTGCTGAGATCTTAGGTAAATTGAGTCAAAGGACAAGTGTCGTAGGCCCATGGCTCGGAGATCTCGGATTTGGTGGGGACTGATCTGGTAGGATGTGCCTGGGATTGGGCGCATGAGGAGACTTTGGCTCGTAACCTTTAGGAGTCGTGAACCATTTAGGACGCATGGCTTTTGAGGCGCATGCGAAGCTTCAGTAGTGACTTTACTTCTGTCTTTTGGGATCAGAGAGAAAGTCTGAGATGCATAGCTTTTGAGGCACATACAGAGCTTCAGGAGTGACTTTACTTCTGTCTTTTGGGATCAGAGAGAAAGTCTGAGATGCATGGCTTTTAAGGCGCATGCACAGCTTTGGGTACATGGCCGCGAAGACGCATACGAGTGGTTGGGCAGCCATGTGGCTTGTAACCACTGGAGGAAAGTAATGATGATGCTGACGTCGGCAACGCTTCATTTTCTGAAAAAGCTGTCAACTGTAGTCTTCGGGGGACGTGCTGCCAACTCTGTCAGACTTCAGTATTTAATGTTCTTTGACAGGTGATGGGTTATCGAGTGGACGCATCGATCGGCGTTCCACTAGGCGCATGGGGCCGCATGGAGGCGCATGCTTGTGAAGCGCTTGGTGCTGAGGGACGTGTCTGTGTGATGCGCGGTCTGACCGGTGCATCCGCTCCGCTTGACACGTCTTTTGGTACGAGTGTCACGTTCTTCGAGTGCTTTAAATAGGCATTTTTGACTTTGCTGAATTCGAAGCGTCAGGTTCATCCATTTAATGCAAATTCATTGCACGGGATTCGGAGAGCCATCCACTTGGCGCATGGGTTTGATTGTCCGTCCTATAAATAGTGGCATGGAGAGAGTTTGCTTCTCGTTCTCTTACGTCCTTTCGAAATGAACTTGTTTACTCGAGTGCATTCTGTTGATGAGATGCTCCCGAGGGTGAAGATGCGACGCAATGTCTTCATTGATGCACTTGAAGGTGACTGTTACATCCAAAAGTCGGAGTCGAGAGCTTCTGAGGCAGGCGAAAGGCGCCTGTTGCATCCAAAGATCGGGATGCTCGAGCCTCGTCTCCGTTATGTGGGAAGAGCCGCAGATCAAAATTGCGGTGCTGCGGCTTTAGGGGCTCTTTCTTCTGTCAGAGTGGGTGTAGTCCATTCTGGTTGTGTTAAAAGTTGCTCCTTTAGCCGCGGTTTCGATTGCGGTCTTCCTTGGTCTTTGGAGGCTCTTTCGAAGCCTCCCCTGGCCACAGGTTGGCTTGCAGTGCTCTTCTCTTCCTCGGCTTGGGGAGCTCTTCCTCCAGCTAGAGGGTTGATTGTCACCCTCGTTCTGCTCAATAAATGCTTCATTAGCTGAAGCATCAGGTGAGCCTAGCTGGAAGGGTGGCACATAACTGAGCTGCTGAAGGGATGCACATAACTGAGGATGCACATAACTGAGCTGCTGAAAGGATGCGCCCGACTGGGAGTACATGGTGGGATGCACCTGACTGAGAGCGCATGGTGGCTGCTACGCCTGGCTGAGAGCGCATGGTGGCTGCTGTGCCCGGCTGTAGGCTTAGGGTCTTTTCTTTTTGTAGAAGTTCTCCTTTGTACAGCCCTTTTTAAGACATGTAATAGACTTTTATATGAAATAAAAATCTTCTTTTAATATCTATACTTTTGTTTTTTTGTGTCTGTCTGAGCTCCCTGGCGCATGTTGTGTTTGGTGCATAAGATTCCTGATCGTAAAATTTTATGCTTCTACAAGACCCCCTTCAAAGTTTTTAAAACTTTTCTGTCAAGTTTTGGAATACTTTGAATAAGAAGCATGGTGGTTGGGGCGCATGTCTATTCGGGCGCATGGATACTCCGCACATCAGTGATGGGCGCATGCTCCTCCCAGTTAATGCAAATGATAACGCCTCGATAACCAAGAAGATTAATGATGATCTTTTTGGTTTTATCTGCAGTTATCTCTTCACAGAACCGGAAGCGGCGGCTGAGGTCACACTTCATCGGTTCACGCGTGCGACTGAGCCTATAAATAGGCGTGAGGAGAAGAGAGAGAGAGTTCTAGCCTGATTCCTCTCTTTGCTTTTGTCTTTTAGAGTTTTTGAAAAATTCTAACTTTTTCCTTTCAAGAAATGGCTTCCAAGACTCCTCGCGATGGTGCTGGCAAAGGAAAGGAGCCTGCGGAGTTCGTCGAAGAAGACGCTCCTACCGCCGTTGTGACTCCGGCCGATGTTCGTCCTGCGGTGTCGGGTGGGTGTTGTCTTTTTCACTATTTTTTGTTCAGACGAGCTTCAGATCATATGGCTGAGTTGGTGTGCCCTAACTCTCTGCTGCCGACGTGCATGGACTTCTGTCCTGATGATGCGTCGAGGTTTTATCCCAACGATGTACATGGGTTTTGACCCTTATTATGCACCGAGGTTTAACTGCTAACGCGCATGGGTTTACACCCTGATGATGTGCCGAAGCTTCACAGCTGACGCGCATAGGTTTACATCCTGATGATGCACCGAAGCTTCACTGCTGACACGCATGGGTTTACACCCTGATGATGCACCGAAGCTCTACTGCTGATACGCATGGGTTAAAACCCTGATGGTGCGCCAGGCTGCTTGACACACTTTGTCTTCTTAAAGCCTCTTCCCTGACTTTTGTTTTTGTTGTGTCAGTGTTGATGACTATCCCATTGCTGAATGAAGTTCTCCTGGATGCTTTCCTTTGTCAAATGGGAGTTGATTTTGACGAGGAGGTTATCAACCCTGCGAAGGATTCTATCCTACAGAATCAACCTCCTGAGAGGATGCTGCAGATTTAGAATCAGTTGCCGATTTTTCTCCAGAGTATGATGGAGAGCGGTAAACTAAAGTCTGCTGAATCCGAGGATGTGACTTTCTTGAGACCTGCCTTTTTGTTCGGTGACTGACTGATCTCCTCAGAGGCGAAGATACTGAAGATCAAAGAAGATGAGTTTTTCTCTGCAAAGGGCATGGTTCTGTATATGCGATAACTTGAACGCCAGTTGCCGCTGACGGCCTTCTACCGTTTAGCTTCCAAGAGAAGGATGCCCTGGGAACTTACTCCTTCTCAAGGAGGGGCATTGGGAGGTACTCTTTCGATTGATGCTACTTCGAACCAAAGGGATACCTTGGCCGCTTCGCGAGCCGGACCCTCGTTTAGTTGCAGAACTTTGCATCCTGGGAGCCTTTATAGTGAGGTTTCTAATGACACCTTTGTCTTCAGTGCTTCGACATTTGCAAATCGGATGCTGACATCGAGGGTCATGTATCCGAAAGGTAGCTTTTGGGTTGAAGGTTGGTGTCACCACATGCCGAAGTGGGACGACTTGACCCTTTGGGTGTTGTCGAAGTTCAAGGCTAATCTTAAAGAGATTGGGCTGACGGCCGCTATCCGTGCCACACAGGCTGGCATGGATCTCAATAAGCATATGTTCCTTGCTCTCTTGGAAATGTTCAATACCCAGACTGGCACTTTCTTTACTCCAGTGGGAGAGTTGGGATTGGCTCTCCATGAAATGTACGAGGTATCTAGGCTTTCCTGGGGCTCTGAACCGTACGAGGAATATTTTTCGTCAAACGAAGAGATCCTTGTCTTGGAAAAGAAGGACCCGGAGGTGATGGCTGTTTTCAAAGAGGTAGCGAGCCACCATTATCTGATGCAACGGAGGGAGAAAGGCAAGTCTCAACCTCATGTGACTGCTTGGAGGGATTACGTCTTCAAGCAGGACTTGGCGGATTCCTCGAAGGTCCGGTTAATGACTCCGCAAGGGCTAAAACCCGCGGAGATGACCTCTGAAATGAGCCGGTTGGACGAGAGGGCCCCTCATTCAAATGAGAGTGGCGAGAACGCATATAGCTGCTTCTGGCACTGTGCGCACCGGATGTCATCTAAGGCAGTATTGGCTGCTTATTTGATGATATGGCTCCGGGATTGTGTGTTCGCGGACGGATCGGGTTCCGTGAAGAGGGTACACCGGAACCTCATTTTGCCAGCAGTGAAATTGGCCTTTGGTCGTCCTTTGGCTCTTCTCCCCGCGATGGTATGTAACCTGTTGCGGGGCTTGAGGACCTCTGCTGAGGACGTGATCCATGAGAGAGGTAGAAATGACAACTTTCCCCGGGCCGAACTACCATTCCATTATCTGATGGGATGGTTGATTCTACATCATCCGAACGTGATGAGTCCAGGCTCGAAGGAGGATCACGTTGAAGGTGACGCCTTTATCCGCTGCTTCTACAAGAGGAAGTGGTTGCACACTGGTATCCCCGTCTGCAGGAGAGTTTTGTCCTATCTTCAGAGGTGGAAGATTGTCAAGGTCGGTCCCATATTCAAAGATTTTGAGGCCGACCAAGATTTAGACGACTCTGGTGAAGATGCGATTACTCTGCCGAAATAGGGTTTTCGTTGGTTGCAAAGCATTCGGCCTTCCCACTTGGTCTGCCGCAACCAGAATAGGTGTTATTTGGAGCCATATCTGCCAAGCCGATTTGCTCGCCAGTTCGGCTACACTCATTTAATGCTACGGAACCCCAGTAACAGTTTGGGGTTTGCCGGGAGTTTGCTGGACAGAGCCCGGGGCTGGCAATATTACAATGCCGGGTGTACTGGTGTTCATTTTACTACGCCAGTTCGCAACCCTCGGCCACAAATCCTGTATTCGATCGTTAAGCTGTATTGTACCATGAATACTGTGTCTCCTAGTTATGATAGGAAGACCAGTTTCATCATTGGTACTCAACTAGAGGCTACGACAAATATGTTGGTGGCGGCTCGATCATATCGTCCACCAGAATTGGTGGGACATCGGGCTGCTACTGTAGCATCAGTGAGAGATCTTCCTGTTGGAAAGAGACGGGCTGACGCAGAGGCCGGTTCGTCTGTACCAAAAAGGCCGAGGAAAGTGACGACTCCAAAGGCTGCGTCACTAGAATCAGTCCCTGCTGAGGTAAAGAGTCCTCCGTAATCTGGCTCATCTTGTCATTTTGGTGACCTGTGCTTTTCTTCTTATAGGGATCGTTGAAGAAGAAAACCCGTGTTTCGAAACCGGGTGTCATTAAACCGAAGGAGGTGGCAAGTTCCTCTGATGAGCGTATTCCTCCGATGGTAATGTCTCCAATGGAGGAGAATCCTAAAGATGTTATTCCTGCGGAGATTTTAGTATCTCCGGACTTTGTCGGAAGAGACACTGAGGTTGCAGCAACTTTCGGGATGGTGCAAGCCGCCGTGGGGGCCTTGGACGTTGAGGGTCTTGCGGATACGGGGCTTCCTGATGAAGAGGTGGAGTGGAGTTCATCGTCTTCGAAAGACGTTCCTCCAGAGATGCGTGAGTCTGTTGCGGGGGCAACAGACATGATTACAACAGAGGAGAGGGTTGATTCCCCTTCTTGTCATGATGCGGGGAGGTCGGCTGTAGCGTTGCCAAGCCCTACCCCAGGCTCAGCAATGGAAGCTGAGGTGGCTGTCGATCGGGAGGTGGCAACAGATTTGGTCCCCGTGGAGGGATTCGATGATGAGGGGGAGACTCGTCTGCCGAGCCCGACCCCAGAAGACGCTCCCCGCCAGGAAACGGGAGCTGATCCGGTTAGCTGGCCAGAAGAAGTCTCTACGCCGGTTATAGATCGCGCCTCTTTGGTGGAGGAGGCAGCTCCGGATGGTGATAGTCTCTTTGAGCCGAAAAAGGGCAAGGGCTTGCTGATGCAAGAGCCTCGGTTGCTTCTTCAACTTGGGGGACGATATCGACGCCCCATCCAACTCCTTCTGCACTCTTGGCATCTGTTGCTGGTAGCGGAATTCAAGTTCCTGGTACGGGAGAGTCTGCTGAGGTCGACGTTCAAGCCTCGCAGATTGAGATCGGCGGGTCTTCTTCAGGTCCGCCATCCAAGGTAGCTCCTCCAACTCCTGCCATGACACCACAAGTGTTGGCGGATGCGGATGAGTACATGAAATTCATCGTTGAGGCAGTGTACAAGATGCTGCAGAAGGGTATGTCGACAGTGATGAACACCAATGGGAGTTTCACGATGGCAAAATCCATGGTGCTTCCACACATCGGTCTGATACGTCTCCACCAGGGCCATGATCATATGGCCGAGATTCTGGAAGCCTCGGTGACTGAGCTGGACCAGCTGCTTTCCGAGTTTCAGCGTATCCAGCGGAATGATTTTTCTGCCCTGATAGACGCAAAAAAGGAGAAGCTGATTGCTGAAATTGAGTCCTCTTATCAGGCCACCGTGGGTGTCTGGAAACGCGAAGTGGCTGAGACTGAAGCTGTAGTGGAGCGGTTGTCTCAGTCTACGCAGAAGAAGGTGGAGTTGCGAACTGCGTTGGATGCTAGTATCATGGAGGTTGATGCCCAGATTCGCCACCTTAAGGACCAGCGGGCCCAACTTCTATTAGATGCTGAGCGTGCCCAGGCTGAACATGTAGCATTCAAGAAAGAGGAAGCAGCTTTCACCCATCGGGCTCTTACTCTGGCTCAGCAGCGGCAGCAGCTGGATGAGAAGCATGAGGATGACACTTCTCCTGAGGCCATAGAGGAGATGCGTCAAGAAGCTGAACGTCGGTTCCTGACGACTGTGGAGACTCGAGTGACAGACTTGAGGCGCCGGATTGAAGAGCTTTCAGCCAACCCTGGGGATGTTTAGGGATTGTAGTCTCTTCTTTTTTGTGTTTTTACAACTCTTGCTGGAGAGGGAGTAATCCTTTACTCTCTTTTTTTAGAATAAAGAAATATAAAGATTTTTGTGATGTGTTCATTTTTGCTGTCATGAACTTGATAGTTTGTGTGGACCTATTATCTTTTGTGTACCTTGGTTTTTAGGTACAGATAATAAGTTTGATAGATCCAACATGTTTGCTCAGAGGTGATGTGGACGTGACAAATATGGAATTCAAATGATGGAATCTTCCTACTCAGAGGTGTTATGGACGTGGTAGGAACGATTCTAGGGGATGTGCGGAACTACTTAGAGGTAATGTGGACATGGAAGTTCTGCAATCAATGTACGACAATGCAGGGGTTGTCTGTACGGGATGTTTACTCAGAGGTAATGTGGACGTGGTAAACATGATGGGTAGCGTAGTCTCACAGAGTTTAAGATTTTGCTTTGTAGGGTGTAGGGGGACAACTCAGAGGTGATGTGGACGTGGTTGTCCTTCTACTGGAGGATGCCACGGAACAGCTGGGTTCCGGAAGCGTCTGATTTTGTGGGAGTACATGTCTGAAAGATGTCAAGAGTAGTACTTCTTTAGGAACTTGCCGTTGATGGGCATCATGAACAAGTCCCCATTGGATTTAGCGAGGCGGTAAGCACCGTTTGAGTATACCGTCTCTTTGATGAAAGGTCCTTCCCACTTGGGCTCGAACTTTCCTGGTGTCTTGTGAGTCAACACCATCGGCCTCCTGACTGCCAGAACCAGGTCGTCTACTTGGAAAGTCCTTTTCTTGACCTTCTTGTTGAAAGCCTGTGATATACGGGCTTGGTAGAGTTCAATGCGTTGTTGAGCTAGGAGACGCTTTTCGTCAAGTGCCTCCAGTTCTCGCAGACGACGACGTTGATTGTCCTCTTCTGTGAGCTGGTTTGTGATTGCTATGCGGAGTGAGGGTATCTGGATCTCGAGAGGTAGTACCGCTTCGCTCCCGTAGACCAGGGAGAATGGTGTGTTTTTTGTCGGGGTCCGTACCGTTGTACGGTAGGCCCAAAGACATTTGCCGAGCTTTTCGTCCCAATCGCGTTTATTGGATGATACGACCTTTTTGAGTAGCATGACGATGGTCTTGTTGAACACCTCGGCCAATCCTTTTGTTGTTGGATTGTAGGCGGTTGAGGCCACGTTTTGGATGCGATTTTTGTCACAGAATCTGCTGAAAACATGGCTGATGAACTGAGGATCGTTATCGTGGATAATGCTCCGAGGTACCCCGAAACGGTAGATGACATGGTGCTTGATGAAGCTGATCACCCTAGAGCTCTTCACTTCCGCTAGTGGAATTGCTTCTGCCCATTTGGAGAAGTAGTCGGTGATGGCTAGGATGGAGCGGTGTCCTCTTGATGAAGGAAGGGTGATCGGTCCTACAATGTCCATGCCCCAAGCTTCGAAGGGCCAAGAGGCGATTGTAGGATGTAGTGGTTCTGACGGTGTATGGATGAAGTCTGCGTGAAGCTGGCACGCATGGCACTTCTTAGCATAGTCAACAGCATCAGCGGCCATGGTTGGCCAGTAGTAGCCCATGCGTCGCAGTCGATCCTGCAACTTAGGGCCAGGTTGATGGGCTCCGCAGGTCCCATCGTGAGCTTCTCGAAGGGCTTCGGCTACTTCTTCGTTGGACAGACATTACAGGAGAAGTCCATCGTAGGAGCGTCGGTACAGCATTTTAGTAGCTGTATCGTAGTAGAATGGAAGGGAGCGCCTCCTGACTGAGACAACTTCTTTCGGGTCTTCTGGGAGAATTCCGTAAACAGCGAAGTCGATGAACGGGAATCTCCAGTCTCGGACATTAATACCAGCACTTGTTGACATGGCATGGGTCACTTATGAGCACAGGTTGTTTTTAGGACAGACCAAGTCTCGACCAACTACCGTGACGTAGTGCTGAGTCCCGAGGGGTGCTGCTAATGAGGCTGCGAGGCCAGCCAGAGCGTCAGCCTCCAGATTTTGTAAACGAGGTACATATTCGATGAAGAACTCGGCGAAGGTTGAAATGATGTTCAACGCAACTTCATGGTAAGGGATCAGGTCTTCATAGCGAACCTCGTATTGCCCTCTGATCTGGTTTACGACGAGTTTTGAGTCGCCGTAGGCTTCCAGATGATTCACCCCCAGTTGTTGTGCCAGCTGGAGTCCCATGATGAGCGCATTGTACTCGGCAACATTGTTGGAGGACGACTTCAAAAGGGAGTAGGCGCACTGGATGACCAGCTGATCGGGGGAGACCAAAACTACCCCCACACCTGCGATAATTTGGCCTTTGGGGCCTGTTCTTGAAGCGCCATCGAAAAACATCCGCCAGACGGGACTTTCCTCGGTGACGTTTGATTCTTGGACCTCATCCGGGATGTCTTCATAAAGTCTTGAGTACTCGGGGATGGGGTGTGCAGCTAAAAAGTCGGCCAGAGCTTGATCCTTGACGGCTTTTTGCGGAACGAACACCATGTTGTATGGCGTTAGCAGGATCGCCCATGTAGCTAGCCGAGAATTCAAGGATCCTGGCTTCGTCATGAGAACTCTGAGTGGATTGACTCGGGAGATGACATGAATTGTCTGGCCTGAGACATAATGGCGAGTCTTCTGAATGGCAAACACCAACGCCAAGCACTCCTTTTCAATGGGATTGTACCGGTGTTCGGCCCCGATGAGTGTTCGACTGAGGTAGTAGATGGCTTGCTCATAGCCTGTATCGCTGTTCTGAGCCAGCAAAGCGTCGAGGGAATGATCTATGGCACGGACGTAGAGGAGGAATGGTTTGCCGACGACGGGTGCCACTAGGACTGGCGGACTCGTCAGGTAAGCTTTGATGTCGTCGAAAGCTTTTTGGCATTCCTCTGTCCAGACGTAAGAGACTCCCTTCTTCATAAGCTGAGTGAAGGGTCGACATTTTTCGAAAAGGTTTGCTATGAACCTCCGGATGAATGCCAGACGCCCTTGCAGGCCTCGAAATTCTCGGAGGTTCTTCGGAGGGCCCATGTCGAGGATAGTTTTGGTCTTCTCGGGATCGACATGAATGCCTTTTTCCGTGATAATAAAGCCCAAGAACTTTTTGCTAGAAACCCCTAAGAAATATTTAGCGGGGTTCATCTTGAGTTGATGCGCCCGTATGAGATCGAAGACTGTCTTCAGGTCTTGTAGGTGATCTCCTTTGAGACGGCTCTTGACTGCGATGTCATCAACATAGCATTCGACTGTCTTACAAAGATGCTGACGAAAAATGGTGCTCATAGCTCGTTGGTATGTGGCACCAGCGTTCTTCAAGCCGAAGGGCATCACTGTGTAGCAGAAAATGCCTTTTGGAGTCCTGAATGACGTATGTTTTACGTCATCGGGGAACATCTTGATCTAGTTGTAGCCCGAACACCCGTCCATGAAAGACATACGTTCGAAGCCATATGTGTTGTTGATCATCACGTCGGTAATAGGAAGCGGGAATTCGTCCTTCGGGCAAGCGGAGTTGAGATCCCTGAAGTCGATGCAGACTCGAATCTTTCCATTTTTCTTGGTGACAGGGACAACGTTGGCCACCCAATCCGGGTGTTGTTCTTCATGGATGAAGCCGCTGGTCAAGAGTTTGTCTACCTCCTGATCGATGGCGATCATGATGTCCGGACAAAAACGTCGCTGTTGTTGTTTGATAGGCTTGGCATCAGGTAAGATCTTAAGCCTATGCATTGCGATCTGGGGATCAAGTCCTGGCATGTCTTCGTAGCTCCAGGCAAAGACATCAATATATTCTTTAGCCAGCTGGATTAAAGATTCTCGATCTTCTCCTTTTAGGCTTTTGCTGATGAAGATGGATTTGGAAGAAGATCCATCCCCAAGGTCGATCTGCTCGACTTCATTTTCGGTAGGGGGTTCGCATAGCTCAAAATGAGACTCCCATTGTTCTTCTAAGCGTTGCGCCCAGGGTTCTTCTTCGAAGAATTCTGATGCTTGATCTTCGCCTTCATCTTCTTGAGGTTGAACGGATGTCATGTTGGCTGACAGCACTCTCTTGAAGACTGAGCCGATACTGGTATCGGAATCCCAAGTTGATGCTTCAGATGAATGAGAATGTTCTGCTTCTTCTGCCTCCGAACTCTCTGGAGTTGACGGCGGCGTGACATAGCCTACCACCCGTCGAGTCCGATTATAGTAGTCCTGCGGCTTTCCTTTAGGTGTTGGAAGCTGGAGAGGAAGACGTCGACCCTTGCCGTAGTTCAGGCCTTTGTTGCTTTTTAGGTCGTAATCCATCTTTTGGATGAGGTACTTTGCCTTGTCCGTGTACCGATAGACTTGTATTCTGCAGGTATCTGGTTCTGGCTCGAGTGGCGGGAGGTCTTGATGACGCTCAACTTTGTCGAAAATGATGGATTCTTCGTCTCGACTCCGCGGTAGGACTACGGAACAGACTCCTTGGAACGGGACTGCTCGATTTACATGATGGACAGTCATTATTTGTGTTTACAATGACCGTAGAGCGTTATCTAATGTATACATGGCATTCCAATATGGAAGACTAGAATAATTAAAAGACACTCTATTATTGATGAAATACGAGATTTTATCCCGCAGGATTATATTGTCCAGAGAGGGTGCGTCTACATCAGCAGAGATATATTCCCCTAGCTCTTCATCTGTGAGTACTGGGATTGGATCTGGAGAGTCCACCACAGCTTTGATCCTGGGGTCCGAGAGGGCTATGTAGGCCTTCTCTGGCAGCTTGGATTGCGGCGGCTTGCCTTTAAGACGCACCTTCAGAGGTGCCTCCACTGTGCCTTCGGTGATTGGTGCCTTCCCTTGTAGTTTTGCCACAAGGGAAGCCGATGTCTGCGGCGGCTTTTCCTTGAGGAGTATCTTCAAGGGAGCTTCAGGAGCAGTTGGTGCTTTCCCGGGTAGCTTGATGTTCATGGAAGGCAACTTCTGAGGCGGTTTGCCTTTGAGTCGGATCTTCAAAGGAGCGTCGGGAGTCATTTCCAGCTCCATGTCCGACTCTGCTGTCGTTTCTGCCTCGTCGTCAGCATCATTGGCTTCCTCCTCGTCAGGTTACTTGTACAAGGAGGAATCGGTGAAGTAGGCTTCAACCCCTTTGAAAGGGTCAATGTCCGCAAACTCCGTCCGGATGACGTCGTTGGTGGACACGTACTTCATACATTGGTGGAGCATGGATGGCACCACCATGTACTCATGCAGCCATGGACGACCCAACAGAAGGTTGTAGTTGACGTCGGCGTCCACGACATAACAAGTCACCTCGGTTCTGAGGTTACCGATATGGCACTTTAGACGTATCTTGCCCAGTGGCTCGCTTTTGCTAGCATTGAAGCCACTGATTGTTGTGTTGGAAGGCGCCAATCGGTACATTAGGATCCCCAGTGTTGAGAGCAACGTCTTCGGAATGATGCTGAGGGAAGACCCCTGATCGATCCGAATGCGCTTCACCTTGACAGAACCGATATACCCTGTATAATACAGCGGCCTGTTGTGTCGGTTGTGCTTGAGCAGCATGTCTTGTTGGGTGAAGGTTATATTGGGGATAACCTCATCCGCACAATGACAGTGCGCATATATAGTTGGGAGATCTTCAAGCTGCTTGACTTGACTGATGAAGGACTTAGCATCCTTCAGGGCTTCGCAGAAAGCTTCGCGAGTGTCCTTGGAAAGACGAAGGAGCTCAAGCAGAGAAAGACGGACAGGAGTACTGGCAAGTTGTGCCAGTATGTCGAAGTTGTGGGGCTTGGCTAGCCCCGAAGCATTATCCTTTCGCAGAGGTCTGTCGAAACGAGCCTCTACATACTTTTGCTTATTGGCTGCTGAGGGCTTAGATGGGCCCTCTTTCTGGACAGCAGGGATGGTGCAAGGAGGCACCACCTCGACGGCAACTTCGTCGGGTTAGGCGTTCTGTTGTGAACGCGCTTGTACAGGAAGAGCCTCTTCTGCGGAGGAAGAGACCATACGGCAAGACTTGATCTTCCTGCCTTTGGTTTTGGAGGCAGAGCGTACCTCCGATTGAGTAACCTCGGAGACGAGATCAGGGTGAACCCATAAGATCTCTCTCCGAGATATGGTGAGTGGGATGAGTCCACTTACGTTGTCACGAGTAGGTGGTAAGTTAACCACCTTCATTGTCGCCTTAGGGATGGGGACGACGCCATCTTGTGTTGTAGTTGGCGGCAAGGTGCCGAACTGGAGTGACACCACGTTGGCCGAAACCGTCTTCTCCTCGTAGTCGACGGAGATAACATCCGCATTGATCATGCGCTGGATGTAGTTTTTGAGGACGTAGCAGTCCTTGGTTGGGTGTCCGACAAACCGATGGTAGTGACAGTACCTCGGATTGTCCACTTTTCCAACCTCGTCGGGATGCTTTGGGTTCGGCAATTTGATCTTTTCATCCTGCTTCAGTATCTCAAAGAGTTGCAGGGTGTCTTCATCGTTGAAAAAATAAACCGCCTTTAGTCTTGGTACAAGTGGAGGCTTCTGAGTAGGTGCTGATGCACCCTTTGAGTCATTGACAGTCAATGCCTGTTTTCCCTTTGTCTCTCATCCGGGGTTGTTGGCTGCAGGCCGCTTCGCCTTGTCCTCAAAGGCAGGGAAGCTAACTTCCAGAAGGCGAGCATTGGATGCCTTCTTTTCTGCTGTTTCAGCTTCGATGATCAAGGAACTCCAGTCGGGAGGAGGAGTAGAATTGAGCCAGAGTTTGACTGCAGGCAGCATGTTCATGCTGCAGGAGGAGAGGAGCGCATGTTCTGGCAGGTCCAGGGGCAGTCTGAAGCAGGCCTGTCGGAAGCGTTCGATGAATACCCGAACTGTTTCCTTCTCTTTCTGACGTATCTCTATGAGGGACGCCATTGTCATGTCCTTCCCGCCGTCATAGAAACGGTCGAGGAAAAGGTACGTCAAATCGTCGAAGAAAGATATGGAATTGTCGGGGAGGCTGCAGTACCAGTCGTACGCCACTCATTTCAGTACCCCGACAAATATGCTGGTGAGCAGCGCGTCCTCCTTCGGGAGATGTCCCGTCTGAGACTGGAAATATGACAGATAGCGACGCGGAGAGTCCTTCCCGTCGTATGGTGTTAGTGTTTGTGGTTTATACTTGGAAGAATAAACCACTTTATTCCATTCGAGGGGATAAGGTTGGGGGATGCCCATCTTTTGGCGCTCCTTTTGTCTCGTCTTGGACTCAAAGCGCTCGCGCAGGTCCCTGATCATCTCGACCACGTCTTTCGTGGAGCTGGGAGTCGGAGAAGGTGGTACCACCTGGAGTTGAGCATTTAAAGGCTCCGACGTCCGAGGGGCTTCGCGACGATCCGTATCCAAGGATACCCGTTGAGGGGGTACACTTGACTCTCCTTTGGCCCCTGGGTCGGGACCGGTAGAAGGTGTCCTGGCCAAAGCTGACCGTATCTCAAACACTGCTTGAGTCGATGTTTGCATAGAGGCAGAGAGGGTTTTGAGTCCTCCCTCCAAGGTATCCATGCGCTGGACGAGGTCTGGTGGCGGCGCATCAGACTCGGTATCACCTCTAGCCATGTAGACTGTCATGACACGGCTGGAGTCGGATGGCTCGGTTGAGGCTTCGCTTTCAGCCTCACTCTCCTGTAGAGGAGTTGTTGTTCCCGGAACTTCGTCTTGGCTACCCCCAGCTATGTTCCTGAGGACTTCTTCGTCTTGGAGACTCGGATCCGCATGGGCTAGACTATCCCCAGCTAAGTTTTGGAGGACACCTTCGTCTTTGAGAGAAGTATCCGTAAGGGCCTGATTACCCCCAGTCATGTCTTGAAGGACTTCTTCATCTTCAAGATGCAGGTCCACAGGGGCTAGACAACCCCCAGCTATGTCGGGGAGGCTGACTTTGCCCTGAGGATAAAGATCCACCCCAGCTGTGCTTTGGAGGATACCCTCGTCTTCGGAAGGAGGATCAACAAGGGCTTGACTACCCCCAGCTTCCTCCAAGATCTTTTTCCTTCCCCGAGTGCCTTCGAACACTCCGGAGGACGAGACGGTTGCCTTGGTTTTCCTCAGCTGGCTCTTGGACGAGGAATTGCCAGTCGTCTTTCGGACTGACGAGGAGTTGGAGATTACATTGCATGAGGCAACTTCTGGCTCCTCTTTTGTTGACACTTTCTTTTCGAGGCAACGTCGAAGGGGTGTCGATGATTGCAGCCGCTGGAACACCGACTGTCTTGGTGGGACTGCTGTCTTGCAACAGCAGTTGATGGTGACTACAGCACAAGTGTACCTTGTGAGGGGCGCATCGTTCTTGTCAGTCGACTCTCCTGATCGGCGCTTGTGAGTGATCATGTTACGCAGATCGTTGGAGGAGAGTGCCACCTTCGCACCCCCTTCAGATGCATGGCGAGGCCAAGCGCCGGGGTGGTCAGGTAAATGCCGCGTCCCCTGATCCAACACCAAACAGGTGCTCGGATCAGTAGTGGGGGAACAACATTTAAAATGACTTGAACGAACCTCAGACGCACAACCAGAGGGGGCGTTGAAGTTCAAGACCACTGGGTTTGCCATACTCGACTTGGTTAAGAATGTAACAGATGCGCCTAAGTGAGATAGGGACTTTGAAGGTCGGCTCGTTTCTGGCACAGAAGTACCTGAGTCGACCTTATACAGCTTACCATCAGCAGTGCACATGATTGTGAGCGCATGCTTCTGGCTTGCTGCTGGCATAGCACGTTTGGGACGCATGGCCCGTGCTGCCTTGGACTTCTTCGTACCAGGCCGCTGGGGCGCGTAGTACTCAGAATCCAAATTCTCCTTGCTACTACAGCGAGTGAGTCTGTCAAAGACAGAGACCTTCTGTGGCGCATCCGAGGTGATGCGCGGGGTATTAGCCGCGCCCCTGCTCCGTCAACGCATCTTTCTCGCCTGAGAGGGAGATGGTTGGAGAATATGGTCAGCCGCACATTTTCTCGAGAGATATGCTGCATCGGTGGGCACATCTTGGTTGCTGAGGGCGTCAGCAGGAAGGGAAGGCTGGATCGGCGCATTCCCTTCGGTGGTGGTGCCAAAGGCGTCGACCTTGCGCACCGAGACTCGACGGATCTTCTTCGGCTTTGGCAGCCGCTTCGAAGGACTCGCACTGCCTTCAGAGATGAACTCCTCATACACCTGTTGATTGAGGCATACGACCAGCGTCTTGTGGGAGGAGCCCACCTTCACATCGTCGGATTACGACACAGCTTCCTCGGTGGAGGAGAAAGAGGTCCCCAGCAGAGTCGCCAGCGTGTTTGCCATTAAAATCTTTTGATGGAAATTTCAATACAAACAGAACAGTGTTACAATGTAGGACTTAGACGTAGTCCTAGGAGTACACTTTTGTTTAATCTGGGTCCTTAGTGTCGATGGAACGAGTGGTAATACGTTGACTCCGTTGACGATCTGACGACGGTTATCGGTTCTCTGAAGGTCTGAGTTGCTCTAGGTGCAGGAGCTGATGGAGAGGAAGAAGATATTGAGTTTCTGTAGCTATCTCTCCGGTTGTGTGCCGTCTCTGTCTGTCTATGTATGTGTGTCTCTGTCTGTGTGTGTGTGTCGAAGAAGAAAATGATCCTTCTATTTATAATCTGCAGGCTGGCTGCTCATGCGCGCATATATAGGATGCGCCAGGACGTGGGAATGCCACGTGGTGATCGCTGATGGAGGCGCATGGACGATGCGCCCTGATCGAGGAGTTGAATTCTTCATGCTGCTGTTGTGGGCTGGTACATAGCGGAGGGAAAATCTTTCTGTTGCTGAGATCTTAGGTAAATCGAGTCAAAGGACACGTGTCGTAGGCCCATGGCTCGGAGATCTCGGATTTGGTGGGGACTGATCTGGTAGGATGCGCCTAGGATTGGGCGCATGAGGAGACTTTGGCTCGTAACCTTTAGGAGTCGCGAACCATTTGGGGCGCATGGCTTTTGAGGCGCATGCAAAGCTTCAGTAGTGACTTTACTTCTGTCTTTTGGGATCAGAGAGAAAGTCTGAGACGCATGGCTTTTGAGGCGCATGCAGAGCTTCAAGAGTGACTTTACTTCTGTCTTTTGGGATCAGAGAGAAAGTCTGAGACGCATGGCTTTTGAAGCTCATGCAGAGCTTTGGGCGCATGGCCGCGGAGGCGTATGCGAGTGGTTGGGCGGCCACGTGGCTTGTAACCGCCGGAGGAAAGTAATGATGATGTTGACATCGGCGACGCTTCATTTTCTGAAAAAGCTGCCAACTGCAGTATTCGGGGGACGTGCTGCCAACTCTGTCAGACTTCAGCATTTAATGTTCTTTGACAGGTGATGGGTTGTCGAGTGGGCGCATCGATCGGCATTCCACTAGGCGCATAGGGCCGAATGGGGGCGCATGCTTGTGAAGTGCTTGGTGTTGAGGGGCGCGTCTGTGTGATGCGCGGTCTGACCGGCGCATCCGCTCCGCTTGACACGTCTTTTGGTGCGACTGTCACGTTCTTCGAGTGCTTTAAATAGGCATTTTTGACTTGGCTGAATTCGAAGCGTCAGGTTCATCCATTTAATACAAATTTATTGTACGGGATTCGAAGAGCCATCCACTTGGCGCATGGGTTTGATTGCCCAGCCTATAAATAGTGGCATGGAGAGAGTTTACTTATCGTTCTCTTACGTCCTCCCGAAATAAACTTGTTTACTCGAGTGCATTCTATTGATGAGATGCTCCCGAGGGTGAAGATGCGACGCAATGTCTTCATTGATCCACTTGAAGGTGACTATTACATCCAAAAGTCGGAGTCGAGGGCTTCTGAGGCAGGCGGAAGGTGCCTGTTGCATCTAAAGATCGGGTTGCTCGAGCCTCGTCTCCGTGATAGGGAAAGAGCCGCAGATCAGAATTGCGGTGCTGCGGCTTTGGGGGCTCTTTCTTCTGTCAGAGTGGGTGTAGCCCATTCTGGTTGTGTTAAAAGTTGCTCCTTTAGCCGCGATTTCGATTGCGGTCTTCCTTGGTCTTTGGAGACTCTTTCGAAGCCTCCCCTGGCCACAGGTTGGCTTGCGGTGCTCTTCTCTTCCTCGGTTTGGGGAGCTCTTCCTCCAGCTAGAGGGTTGATTGCCACCCTCGTTCTGCTCAATAAATGCTTCATTAGCTGAAGCATCAGGTGAGCCTAGCTGGAAGGGTGGCACATAACTGAGCTGCTGAAGGGATGCACATAACTGATGATGCACATAACTGAGCTGCTGAAATGATGCGCCCGGCTGGGAGCGCATGGTGGGATGCGCCTGACTGAGAGCGCATGGTGGCTGCTGCGCCTGGCTGAGAGCGCATGGTGGCTGCTGTGCCCGGCTGTAGGCTTAGGGTCCTTTCTTTTTGTAGAAGTTCTCCTTTGTACAGCCCTTTTTAAGACATGTAATAGACTTTTATATGGAATAAAAATCTTCTTTTAATATCTATACTTTTGTTTTGCTGTGTCTGTCTGAGCTCCCTGGCGCATGTAGTGTTTGGCGCATAGGATTCCTGATCGTAAAATTCCATGCTTCTACACCGGCCTCTCCGGCAGCATGTGTACTAGCAGCCGCCCGCTCCTTAAGTCGTTCAAACTCGGCCTAGAAAGTATGGATACTCTATAACTTCTAATGTCTAATGTACTTATTATTACTAACTACATGAATATCTATTTGCATGCATATTTACTAAGTTATATCAAAACTAACACGAAGTATTAAAATTAATAAATAAAATTATAATACTTACATAGGCCTGCCACTACCAAAATATATCGAGTTAGCGACGGCCAGATCCGTCGCCTATCCGTCGGCAATCAGTATTAGCGACCGATCACTGACGGATCTTGGTCAAAATAATCCGTCGGCAATCAGCTCGTCGCTAATAAAGATCCGTCGCTAAGTAGTCAAAGAGCGATGGAATAGCGACGGCTTTTCGTCATCACAATACGATACATTAGCGACGACTTTTCGACGTGCTTTCGTCCATTTCAAGTATTAAATACTTAACTGTGTAGACGCTAGCGACGGATAGTCCATCGGTAAACCGTCGTAACAGTGTATCAGAGGGTATCGTTCCGTCGCTAGTCCGTCAATAGCCGTCGCTAACAAAGGACGGATTAGCGACGGAATACTAACGGATTATCCGTCGACCATGTTCTAAAAATGCTTGACATTTCCAGAACCTTGGCGACGGATGTTCCGTCGCTATTCTGTCGAACTATATACCACCAGAACCTTGCGACGGATATTCAGTCGATCACCCGTCGCTAACTGGAAACAGTTTCAAATCTCCAGTTTGCGACGGAAATTCCGTCAAAAAGTAGTCGGAAACTGGAAATATTCGTCGCTAACCGGTCACTAGTCCGTCGCTAACTGAGATTATTTTGAAAAAAAAATTGTAGCACTTTTTCTGTTCACAAAAATATGCATAAACCAAACCAATATATAATGCACACCAATTATCCAAGAATCACATAGACCAAATATGCACATACAAATTTAATGCACACCAATTATCCAAGAATCGCATAGACCAAACCAAATTAATATAAAATAGACATCAATTATCCTGAAATCATAAACTAATATCCGTCGTTATAATCCGATCATAGCACAAATATTCCAAAATTCCCACAAATATTCCAAATTTTTTTAATTACAATACTTTAAGGAGGAGGAGGAGTTCGATTGCCCGGTGGTGGTAATCCCTGCTGCGACCGACGAATATACTGCTCTACTAGGTACGGTGGCAAGTCGTCGTAGACACTGCTCGGAAGTCGATGTAGCTGCTCTGACGACATGAGATCAAGGAGTGCCGTCACAGTCGGAGACGGTACCAGAGGGGTAGCAGGGTTGAAAGAAAGATGACCCACGAAAGAAGGACCGACACCAGCAGTCGACGGACTGGCACCAGTAGAAGACGGACCGACACTAGCAGCAGACGGACCGGCAGCAGCAGACGTAGGCAAAAAGTACGTGGCAATTTGCTCCCGTAAGGACGATGCCGCATCGTGCAGCTGCGTAAGCTGCGACCTAACGTCATCGTCTGCCGGGACCGCGGAAGGAGGCGGTGTCGTTGGAAATCTCTGAGTCGCCATGTGCAACGGCCCTAGGAAGCCGACTCCGTACATGAGCCCTTTCTTAAAGCCGCCGACGGTATCTACGAACAAGTCGTTACGAGCGGCCAAAGAAGAGGGCATCCGGGCGGGCATCGTTTCACCGACATCCTCGGTGTCAGTAAACTGAGCCCGACTAAGGGCCTCACGATACGCAGCCTATCAAATGAATGTGTTTTTATTATAAGATTTACCTAAGTTGTAATCTAAATCCTATGTTTCACTAAGCTAAGTGTGAATCCTAAGTTTACCTACGTTATAGCCCGAATACTTTTAATTCTAACGTAAATCTCATAAACATAAGTACTTACATCAGTCTCCTTGGCCCTCTCATCGACGAAGCTTTCGTCCTTCTGTCTCTTGTGCGTATGCTGGAACACGTCGTACATGGTGACCGATTCTGGCGCCCTTCCCTCCTTCACCGCCCGTTGGGTCTGCATACGAAATTTCTGTAGAACTTAATTAACTCCGTATATTAATAATACCTAATTCGATAGTGAAATGAATTTACGGTATCTCACCAGATCTGCAAGCGTCGCTGCGTGGGGCCTTGATCCCCCGTATGAAGTCCCGCAGCCCGTCGGTTCGCCTTCGCCTTCTCCGATTTCTGCTTGTACGCAGGAATATTCATCATATCTAAGAGGTCCTCATAATAGTCCTGCCAGATCCAATTCGGTCTCGTCTGCCCCATTTTCAGGTCATAAATCATAACCTGTATCTTCTTCGAGGCAGCGCTTCTGTAGGTCCTGCGGATCGCGTCCTCGCGATGGGGGAGCCACCAGTACATCGTCTAACATACAAATTCAATTATTACGTAATTTAAAAAATAGCTGATTAAAGAGTAACTAATAATTAACTAAAAGATATAGATATATACCCTCAACTCGTCGAGCCAGACGTACTTTAAGTTTGGGGGCACCGACGAAAAGTTGAGGTAGGGACCATGGAAGTTAGTCCTGATAATTTCTCCAAGAGCCCTGGCAACATTAAACAAAAAAAATCTACAAAGAAGAAACGACTGGATTATTAACTTGAGTAAATGAAAGAAATTTAATAAATTATCTTAAATTTACTTACGAGGTCCCCGCGGGCCATAGCTCTCGTCGGAACTCGCCTCTCGGCCTCTCTGGTGCCGTTGAAAGATCCGCGGATCCGTGCATGTATTTCCCAGTAACCGGATGGAACCGAGTATAGGGGTACTCTGGGGCCCACTGTGCAGTAACTGGGGGATCCACTGGTGGATCCGCTGGTGGGTCCGATAGCAGAACAGATCCGCTAGCAGATCCAAACTCATGCCTCAATGAAGTAGTCGATCGACGGCAGGATGCGTTTGTGCCTGGGGTACTCTCCGGGTCAGGCTCGCTGGATGGGGCATATCCCGGAAAGATAGAATGCGACCACGACCACCAGCACCACTACGACCACGACCACGACCACCACCACCGCCAGCACTACCACCACGACTACCACCAGAACCACGACCACGGCCAGCCATCATGACCTGTAAATAGAACACATAAACATAATTAACAATATAAAAGTGTAAATGAATATAAAATTCTAAACTAAAATACACATACCACCAATAGGGAGACGAGTGCCGCCGCGACGAAAAAGACTAGGAGTGCCATCTGCAATAAGTAAATAATCGAACGAAAAAAAACATGAATTCACGTAATTGCTTTTATGAGGTCAAACTTAATTCACGTAATTGGAAGTGTTTTTAATATACAATAATATTTAACCTAATCATCGTCTTCGTTCTCATCCTCGGCCTCGTCTTAATCATCATCCTCCTCCTCATCCTCATCCTCATCCTCATCCTTATCTTCATCGTCGATTTCATCTTTATCCTCATCCCCATCAAATTCGTCGTCTTCTTCTTCTTCTTTTTCTTCTTCTTTTGCCTCAATATTTGGGACAAGATGCCGCTTTCTCCCCTGGTTGACAGCTAAGTCGTGTGTATCAACCTCTTCCTTCCCTCTATTTTTCTCAACAATATCTTTAACATCTATTGTATCCGAGTGTTGTCCCAAGTATTGGGACTTTTTGATCTGGTCCTCATGGTATGCTGGGTCTCCAACGTTGAATGTATTTTTAGATTTAATCTTACATACTGCCCACCAGTTAAATCGATCTCTACGACGCCTTGGATAGCTTGTATAATAGACTTGAACAGCCTGATTTGCTATCGTAAATGTATCGGACCCTCTATACCTCCTGCGATGATTTATATCGACAAATCCAAATTGTTTATCGATTCTCCAACCGATATTTGGTATCGTATCGAACCACTCACATTTGAACATCACAATATGCATATCATATGGGCCAGTATATTGTAAATCTACAATATCCTGAAGCACTCCATAATAGTCAAAGTCCGGTTCATCGTCATAGATGGTGCCTCTTATACAAACACCGGAATCCTTGGTACTGATGCCGTCATTGATAAATTCGACATTTATAGCATTCTGAGTTGCCTTAAACATGAAGCCATTAACGACATAGCCTGGCCAAGTCTTTGTTTGCCTCTTCAGTCCCAATGCCAGATAATGAACATTCTCATTAGTGAGTGTTGTTTCAGGCAATAAAACCTGTAAATAAATATTTATAATTTAAATATTTTAGATTATATATTTTTAATCTCAGTTACTTACGTATTTTATAAGAATATATAAAATCAACCTCAATTATAATCTCAGTTACTTACGTATTTGCGAAACCATGACGGAAATGTACAATCAACCTCTCTTTGAAGTCCCTCATCGGTAATATCGGGTGTCCTCATTTTGACTTCATCTCTAAATACACTATTAGAGAAAATAAGAATATATAAGTGTAGTCACTTACTTTATCAAATTCGAGATTATAAAGAGTGCAAGTGTACTGACTTACTTCTCCAAATCTCTCACTTCTTGTATATCACAGTTTAACAAGACATATCGGTGAGCGGCATCATACTCGTCGTCAGTCAACCACCATTTTTTACTAGCCCCAACAGGCTTGCCCCTTACATTGAATATACCTCCATCCTCAACGTCCTCGTCATTCCTTTGAGGTCTATTTCAATTTGTCTTAACATGAGTATCGAAATAAATGGAGCAGAAGTTTGATACCTCTTCGATAAGATATGCTTTGCATATCGAAGCCTCTATATGGGCCTTGTTGCTAACTTTCTTTTTTAGATGGTGTAGGTATCTAGAGAGACAAATTATCTTAAGAATTATGAATAAAGTTTAAAACCCACTAAAATTCAACTTAAATTATATCGATTTTTATGTACCTTTCAAATGGGTACATCCATCGATAATGAACAGATGCACCGACACGGACTTCGTATGCTAGATGAATCGGTAGATGCTCCATGCTGTCGAAGAAGCCAGGAGAAAATATTTTCTCCAACTTGTAAATTGTTAATATAATCTTCTCCTCAAGTTCAACCATGTGTTGCACAGTCAACTTAGTTGAACAAATATCCCTAAAGAATATTGATAGTTCGGCCAACGGAACCCATACAGCAGAAGGCAACAACTCTTTCAAAGCAATGGACAGTAATCTTTCCACAAACATGTGGCAGTCATGACTCTTCATTCCCGTTAGCTTGCGTTCATTGAGATCAACGCATCTAGACAAATTCTACACATAGCCGTCGGAAAATCTTAAAGTAGATACCCACTTGTAGATTATTAATCTATCTTCCTTGTTCAATGTGTATTGTGCTATCGGCTTAGTTATATGTCCATCAGCTCCCCTTTGTATCAAGTTCAGATAAGGACGCTTGCATATCTCGGCAATGTCTTGTCTTGCTTTTGGATTGTCCTTCATTTTTTCTTTAATATCTATGACGGTATTGAAGACATTATCGAACACATTCTTTTCGATATGCATAACATCAAGATTATGCCTTATAAGATTATCTTTCCAATAAGACAAGTCCCAGAAGATACTCCTGTTTGCCATGAAATATAAAAGAGCAGAACAATTATCGGAGGACTGGACTTTTACTTCACGTTACAAACTCACTTGTACAAAAAAAGCCTAGGAACGAAAGCCTAGGTACAGCAAACTAACTACAATTGTTTATTTTAGATTCTAGGGGGTGACGATAGAGGCTCGGGAAGGCGACGGCAACCCTGCCTTACTCCTTGGACGATCGGTATGCAGCTTTGGCTCCAGAAGATTGCTCGGCGTTGGAAGAAATGCTCTCTTTGCTCTCTCTCCAAGTACTCTGGTGCTCTCTCTGATCTCGAAAAGTGCTCCTGTATGCGCCTCTCTCTGTATGTGCGTATCTCTTTTTTTTGTGCCTCTCTCTTCTGTAAGGGAATGGCACCCTGCTATTTATAGGAATGGGGTGTGATCATTAGGGTTGCAAATAATTGCTTCTAGGAGATGGCGGCGGCCTGTGGATTGGTCAATCTAGGCCATTCGTTTTGATTGTGACGAATTCGGACCATTGAGTGTAGATTACACCAAATCTTATCAGCAATTAATGCTGATTGGAATAAATCTTCCTCATAATGATCTTCTGATGTCTGTGAATAAATTTGATTTATTCTCCTGCCACGTGTCCCAGATTATTGGGATTTGACCCAATCTTTGATTGCAATAAATATGAGAAATTGATCGGCTTAGGACACGTGTCCTAGGAGCCACTGGGGGGATCTAAACCGCATGACGAGTGAGCCGCATATGATTTTAGGCTGCATATGGTTAGGGCCATGTGTCAGGGCTACCCGGGTAGTGGCCCTCCCTCGAGCCTTTGAACCACATGGAGGTGATCATTGTGAGCCGCATAGGGATACATCCGCCTGAGCCGCATGGAAATGGTCCTCTTGAACCGCATGGGAAGGCCTGTGCTTGAGCCGCATGAGGCTGTCTCGGCCTGAGCCGCATAGGACGGCTTCATTCTGAACCGCATGAGAAGTCTTTGCTCAAGCCGCATGAGGCTGTCTCGGCCTGAGCCGCATAGGACGGCTTCATTCTGAACCGTATGAGAAGTCTTTGCTCGAGCCGCATACGAACGCCCACGTGACAAGGCCACGTGGCATTTTTATAGCTCTCGGGGGATTTGTGTCAGAGATCTCTTTCTCTTCCCTAGGGGTTTGTCATTATAACAGAGTCATAATTGCCTCTCTTTGTGTCAGGATTACCACTTTTTCAAAGTTGTCAGCCGTCTCTGTAATTAATGCAGTATGGGTCGAAGGGGAGCACTGTTACGCCACGTGTCTTCTGTTCTGAGCCGCATAGGACGTCTTGAGCCGCATAGCCCCTTATGCCGTATGGGCTGTCTGAGCCGCATGGGGCTCCCTGGCCGCATGTATCATTTTCCATGCTTCTACAAGACCCCCTTCAAAGTTTTTAATTTGCAAAATTGAAATACTTTGAATAAGAAGCATGGTTATATTCTTCTGGCCGCATATGCTACGCTGGCCGCATGGATAACTCGGCCGCATGAATGTTTTGGCCGAATGAATATTTCAGCCGCAGGGATGTGTCAGCCGCATGGATGGCTTAACCGCAGGGGTGCTTCAGCCGCATAGCTCTTTGCCACGTGTGCGGGCCTTTAATTGCCTCGATTTCGTTAACGCCATCTTTAGGGGGAATTCCAAGGGTTGGCTCATTAAATCTTTTTAGATACTATGCCCTGGATGAATCTTGGAGATGAACTCCGAGGAGTCGGTTGCGTCTTCTACGAGGTGGTTACTAGTCCACGTGTCTTTCCCTTCTCTCCTTCCTATAAATAAGAGAGGTTTGAGAGAGAGAACTTCTTTATTTTCTCTCTTATTGCAAATCTTCCTTGTCCCGATCTTTATCTCCTTCTTCGATTTTAGCAGATGGCTCCCAAGAAAACTGTTACAGCGAAGAAGGCAGCGTCTTCGTCGAAGGGCAAGGCTGCTTCTACTTCGACTGCGGCCGCTCTTCCACCGGTCGTCGTCCCCAATGTTCATCCTGATGTTCACCCCCCTATTGTTGGTAAGGAGATTGTATGAGTTGAAGAACCCTAACCGCTATGGCTACGTCACATACTTTATGCACGAGCCTTTACGAGCCACATGTTCATCCTATGGCTGAGCTGCGAGCCACATAAGAATATCCATTGTGTCCGCATATACGCTTTACTAACGAAGCCGCATAAGCGACGCTGAGCCGCATGGACTTTCACTGGACTGAGCCGCATACGTGTTCTTCTGAGTTCGAGCCGTATGAGGCTTTGTTAAGTTAAAGCCGCATGGCTGCTCTCCCGAGCCGCATGGGGCTTGAAAGCTCCCAACAATTTTTTTATCCATCTTTTTAACTCACCCTTTTTCTGTCTTCTTCTCAGTGAATTTGCCGGTTAATATAGCTGGAGAACTTCTGGTAGAGAGTGCCCAAGCTGCTCTGGGTTATAGGTACGACCATATTGTTCAGCATCTGGCGGATCAGTTTCCAAGTGATGAACCTTCGGCTAGACTAAATGCTATCAAGAATCAGTCTTTCCATTTTCTTAACGCTATGATGAACTCCGAAAAATTTGAAGGGGAATATTTGAAGCCTGTGTTCTTTTTCGGAGACGCCTTGACTGTGGAGAACAGTCATGTTCTGGAGGTGTCGGAAAATTGGAGTTTTGTCTCTAACGGGATGGCGATCCGCATCCCCCAAATGGAGCGACACTTTCCATTATCTTGGTTCAATATGCTTCCATTGGACCGGAAGATGGAGGAGACTTTAACCCCTACCCAAGGTGGGATGTTTGTGGAAAGCATCCATTATAACAATAGTCTGAAGTCAGTGACTGCCGGCAAGGTGCATACCAGCTGTTCTGTGACGGGATTGGTCCCAGGTACTTTCTTGAATGTGGCGGGCCCCAACTTCACATTTTCTACCGCCGATATCTTTATAAATCAACTTAATCGGAAGGGCTCCTACCCCGTTGGCCGGTTGATGCTACCCGGCTGGGTACATCCTATTCCCTCGTGGACCAATCTGTCCATGTGGATCTTGCAAAGTTATGAGGCCATTTTGTGTGAGATTGGCCTTTACCATGCTATCCGAGGCACCAGCCATGGCTTATCCATGAACAAGAAGTTGTTCATGTCTCTGGTGGAGATGTATAACTGCCGCACGGGGACCTTTTATACACCCGTAGGGGAAATAGGACTTGCGCTCCATGAAATGCACGCGGTCTCCAAGCTACCTTGGGGGGACGAGGCCTTTGAAGCGTATACTCCCACTAATGAGGAGCTCGAAGATTTGGAACGACGGTACCCCGACTTCGTGGCTCTCTACCAAGAGATATTGTGCCACTATAGCACCTATCACCAGATAGCCCGAAAGGATAGCAACTTTGAAGGGAATGCTCCCCACACCAAGGACTGGGTGTACTATCTTTTCTCGACAGATGCCTCAGGTCAAGTTACCTCTCGTCGCCCTCAATCGCGGGAAGCGGTTAAAGACTTGGTGTCGTCTGCTAAGAGAGTGGCCACTACCAGTGACAGATTCGGGAGTAAGACTGACTCTTTTGGTTACTTTTACCAGGATACCCATGAGCTGTCAGAGAAGGCGCTCCTGGCGGGATTTTTGATGATATGGCTGCGAAATTGTGTAGTCTCCGGAGGGGCTAGTTCTATTAAGAGAATCAGTCGTAACTTTATCCTTCCGGCGGTGAAGTTAGTTTTGCGAATCAGGCTAGCTCTCCTCCCGACCATGGTATGCAGCATCCATCGTGGACTTCGCACCTTCACCTCTAAGGTCATTGCTCGCGACGTGACTAAGGATTTTGAACGCACCGAGTTGCCATATCATTATTTGATGGGGTGGCTGCTGATGCATTATCCGTCTTTGATGAGACCGAGCTCTGAAGACGGTGTAACCGATGATGATGCTTTTATCTTCCGTTACCGTGATGAGCCTTGGGGGTGTGACACCATGCGGGCTTGTCGGATGGCCTTGGCCAGGGCGGATATGTATTATATTTTTGTATCTATCCCTCGCTTTGCTGCGAAGGATATAGAGGCTGTACATCTTGACGGTATTGTGCCTCCTCAACTTCTGAATGGCCAGATGCTCCTGTGGCTGCGAAACATCCGCCTCGCACATCTGGTGTACCGTAACCGCAATACGGTTTTTCTGGAGCCTTATCTGCCCAGCAGGTTTGCCCGGCAGTTTGGATACAGCCAACTTTGCTTAGACAACCCCAGCTCCTGTCTGGGTTTTGAAGGTAGCCTTCTTGATGGTATCAGGGCTTGGCAATACTACGATACATTCCATACCCGTACCATTTTCTCGGTCCCTGCCATTAAGGCGTCAGTGGAGATCTTGTACATGACGGCTTTATATCATGTCATGGTGAACAAACCCCCGGTCGATTTTAACCCAGGTGCCAGTTTTATTGTCGGTACCGGCCTGGAGGAAGGATCTCAAGGGTCCAAGAAGAGAAAGACTAGAGTTGAAATGCCAGATTTGGATTCCGCTGCTGAGGGTGATGAAGGCAACGAGTATGCTAGAGATGACTCTATCCTTCCAGTGGCAGATGCAGAGGTAGATCAGCCGCCTATTTGTCAGATGAGATATTGGGGGATCAGTCACCCGTTGCGCCTGGCCCTACTCCGAAACGTAGCAGGCAAGTTTCTCCTGTTGGCGGTATTTCTCGTTCCCGGAAGCTGGTTGCGACCAGGCACCGCCAGCTAGCCATAAGAGAGAGTGGAGAAGAAGTCGACCCTGCGTCAGAGATAACCAAATCGCTCTCGATTCCTTCTTCCTTCTTTCCTTCTAGCTTCAATTTTAATCATATTCGTTCCCTCTTTTAGGTATCAGGAGAAGAAGAAGAGTTTCAAGATGCCGAGGTGGTGACCCAGGATGACGGAGACTCCCGTGAGCCTGTTCCTCTTCAAGATGATGCTGATCGACTTGTAGCCCCTTTCGAGGTGGCGGGGACAGAGGATGCGACTGAGTTTAACTCGGGGATCACGGGTGAGGGAACCATACCAGCTGTGGATAAGCTGCAGCCTTCATGCTCCTCCCCTGGTAATATTAGCTGAATCTTAACCTGCAAGGAAGCCTATCTGCTCTATCATCACGTCCTTCGGGTCACGTCGATTGATTGTCATTATGGGCTTACAGGTCTTGCCTCTCTAGTGCCGAGGATGGACACTGTTGAGACAAAACCCAGCCGAAGGGGCACTGGTGGAGAGGGGTGTACCCCCTCACCTTCTGGCTCGTCTTGATGGGCCTTCTGGGGGCTCGAGTTTAGCGGGCCAGGTATAGGGGCAGTCGGGGCAGGGAACGATGGTCCTTGCGTCATCCACTGCTCCAGCGGCCCCGAGAATAGACCTTTCTGCTCTACCGAGTATCCAGGCTCTCCGGGCGGCGGAAGACGAGTTAGTCGCCATTCACGCATCGTTCTACTCAGACTCTGTTCCCCTGGTGGCAAGCTCTAGCGTTACTTCTCCGACGTTGCCGTCCACGCTTCCTCTGACGCCATCCTCTGCAGAAGTTTTGGATGATGCGTTGCAGGACGTGGTTACCAGTTTTTATCGTCATTTGAAGAGGGACATCGAGGCTGTTGTGGAAAGTGGGACCTCCTTCACCTTGGCCCGGCAATGCGCCCAGGGTCAAATTAATATCCTTAGGAATCTTCCTGGTGATGCAGGGATGGCTGCACTTCTAGAGGCAAAATTGTTGGAGACTGATCAGCTGGTGGCCGAGCTTCGGGTATTGCGGCAGGCTGATCTGTCTGCTGTCATAAACGAGGAGCAGGATTCCTTTATTGCTGTTATAGAGAGGACCAGAGCTGCTCGGGATAAGACCAGGCCGGCCATACTGAAGGATCTCAGCGACTTATTTGATCGGTATGATCAATTGAGTTATACGAATGAAAACGTCACGGCTCGGGAGAAGTTTGTCTCTCGTGAGATTACTGAGACGCGGGAGCAGATCCTTGCACTTCAGAAGAAGTTGACTTTTTTGGAGTCTGAACTTGAGACTGCCCGAAATGACAGGGGACTAATTGTTCAGGAGGCTGACAGGGTTAATCAAGCTTCGACTGACCTGGAGACTGCCCTGAAGAAATTAGAAGACGACTGCCAGGCGCTCCTGGGCTTGGACAATGGAGAGCGGTTATTCCAGTAGGCCGAGCGTCGGGCTCGACAACGGATTGAGAGGGGGACCACCTCAGTGAGAAACCGCCTCCTAGAATTGAGCAATGCTAACATGTAGTCGGCTTTTCTTTTGTTTCTTCTTTTCTTTTTCTTTTTTTGAAAGGGACGTGGTCCCGAAACATGTAATACTTTTTTCTTCCTTCAAATAAAGAGTACTTTCCATTCTACCCTTTATTCACATTGCTTGTTGTACCTGTGATATTGTGGTCATGTTTTCCCTGTTTAGGGCACTTATTTATGGACCCGTTATCCATGACATACCTTGGTTTTAGGTACGGATAACAAGTTTGGTTAGGATATCTGAAACAGCCATGGCAAAGTGGTCATGGGTGCTTTTGTTATTGGAAAAAAGAATGCCGTAGAGCAGCTGGGCTCCCGGGACATGGTGAGATGGTGGGCTTATGCTAAGAAACTTAGCAGAAGATATTTGTGGGCCTATTATCCTTGGCGTACCTTGGTTTTAGGATACGGATAATAGGATGAAAGGAAACCAACATATTTGCTCAGAGGTTATGAGGACATGGCAAGCATGAGGGTTTTATCGTGGAGTCTTCCTGCTCAGAGGTAATGAGGACATGGCAGGAATGACTTCACAGAGGATATTGGTGGTCAACAGAGGACATTTGTGGTCAACAGAGGACATTTGTGGTCAACAGAGGACATTTGTGGACCTATTACCCTTGGCGTACTCCGGTTGTGGGTACAGATAATAGGTCGAAAGGGGATCATCATACTTACTCAGAGGTGACGAGGACATGGCAAGTATGAAGGTTTCTTCGACGGAGCCTTCCCATTCAGAGGTAATGAGGACATGACAGGAGTGGGCTCAATGAAGGAGGGCACATAGAACGACTCAGAGGTAATGAGGACATGGAAGTTCTATGTAAGGGGTGATTTATTTTTTGCAGAAGTGGAACGACTCAGAGGTAATGAGGACATGGCCGTTTTGGAAATTTGTGGATCGATTACCCTTTTTGTGCACTGGGAGTGCGGGTATTAGATCATGAGGGAGGATCTCCTTCGAGAAGAAAGTTCAGAGGTATGATCATACATGACTTGCTACCTGAAAGAGTGACCGGGATGTGAGTTCAGAGATACCAGCGGGTACATGACTCGAGAATCTGGAGAATGGTGAGCGTAAATTCAGCGGTACCAGCGGGTACATGACTCAAAAATCTGGAAAACTATGAGGTTTAGTTCAGTGGTACCAGCAGATACGTGACTCAATAATCTGGAGAATGTTGTTTAGACATAATATTTCTTCAGAAACTTGCCGTTGACGGGCAACATGAGCAAGTCTCCATTTTGCTTAGCGAGGCGGTAAGCACCGTTGGAGAACACGGCCTCGATGACAAATGGACCTTCCCATTTTGGCTGGAACTTGTCGGCGGTCTTATGAGTCATGACCATTGGCCTCCGGACTGCCAGAACAAGATCGCCCACTTGGAATGTTCTGATTTTGACCTTCTTGTTGAAGGCTCCTGAGATTCGTGCTTGGTATAGCTCGATCCTTTGCTGAGCTAGGAGGAGCTTTTCATCTAAGGCCTCCAACTTTTGTAGTCGACGTCGGTAGTTGTCATCCGTCGTCAATTGATAAGTGAGGGCAATGCAGAGTGAGGGTATTTGAGTCTCTAATGGGAGAACTGCCTCACTCCCGTATACTAGAGAGAATGGTGTGTTCCCGGTAGCTGTTCGGACTGTAGTCCGGTACGCCCATAAACACTCGCCGAGCTTCTCGTTCCAGTCGTGCTTGTTGGAGGAGACAAACTTCTTGAGGAGTTTGATGATTATTTTGTTGAATGCCTCTGTCAACCCGTTCGCTGTCGGATTATATGGCGTCGAAGCAATATTCTGGATGCGATGCTTGTCGCAGAACCGATAAAAAGTGTGGCTTGCAAACTGCGGACCATTATCGTGGATAATCCTCCGGGGCAGTCCAAAGCGATAGATGACGTGATGCTTGAGGAAGCTGATCACGTTTGAAGTTTTGACTTCTGCGAGTGGGACAGCTTCCGCCCATTTGGAGAAGTAATCAGTGATCGCAAGTATGAAGCGATGTCCTCAGGAGAAAGGTGGGGTGATTGGACCAACGATATCCATTCCCATGCTTCGAATGGCCAGGACGCCACTGTCGGATGTAGAAATTCGGATGGTTGGTGAATGAAGTCTGCATGGACTTGGCAGGCTTTGCATTTTCTCGTATAGTCTATCGCATCGGCCACCATCGTGGGCCAATAGTAGCCCATTCGACGGAGATGGTCTTGCAATTTAGGGCCAGGCTGATGGGCCCCGCAGACACTGTCGTGAGCTTCTCGTATGGCTTCTTTGGCTTCTGTGTTCGACAGGCACCGAAGAAATACTCCGTCGTAGGAGCGGCGATACAGCATCTTTGTCTCTGTATCGTAGAAAAATCTGAGAGAGCGCCGTCTGATGGAAGTGGCTTCCTTTGGGTTCTCGGGCAGGATGTCGTAGACGACGAAATCGATGAATGGTTGTCTCCAATCTGGGGCATCATCGATCGTCTGGACGGAATAACTCGTCACGAATTGCACATTGTTCTTGGGACAGACCAGTTCGTGGCCTATCACATCCACTGATTGGCGATCATAGTTCAGAACTGCTAGGGAAGCGGCAAGACCAGCTAGGGCATCAGCTTCAATATTTCGGAGTCTGGGGACATGTTCGATGAAGAACCCCTCGAACGACGAGATGATGTCAATCGCTATTTGGTGATAAGGGATCATGTCTTCGTGGCGAACCTCGTATGAGCCCCGGATCTGATTAATGATTAGTTGGGAATCGCCGTATGCTTCAAGGTATTCTACCCCCAGCTCTCTTGCGAGTTGGAGGCCAATGACCAGAGCGTTGTACTCGGCCACATTGTTAGAACAGGGGTCTGTGAGGGAATAAGTGCGGTTAATCACCAATCCGGAAGAGAAGACCAGCACTACTCCGACTCCGACGACTATATTGCCTTTGGGTCCGGTCCTCGAAGTACCGTCGAAGAACATTCGCCATATATCATCGTGAGAGGTTGCATGTGAGTCGGCAACCTCATCTGGGATCTCTTTATATATTCTGGAGGACTCCGAGCCTGGGTGGCTGCTAAGAAGTCTGCCAGGGCTTGACCTTTGACTGCCTTTTGGGGGACGAAGATCATATGATAAGGGGACAGCAATATTGCCCTTGTAGCGAGGCGAGAGCTGAGTGCCCCTGGTTTAGTCATGAGGACCCTGAGAGGGTTGACTCGTGAGATCACATGTATCGTTTGTCCGGTGACATAGTACCGTATTTTCTGAATGGCGAACACCAGGGCAAGGCATTCCTTCTCCACAGCGGTGTATCGGTGCTCTGGCCCAATCATCATTCGGCTGAGGTAATATATGGCTTGCTCATGGCCTGTATCGTTGTTTTGTGCCAGCAGGGCCCCGAGAGAATGCTCCATTGCCCGTACATAGAGCAGGAATGGTTTTCCAACAACCGGGGCCACCAGGACTGGAGGGTTCGACAAATACTCATTGATGCTGTCAAAGGCTCGCTGACATTCTTCATCCCACACGAATGAGACGCCTTTCTTCATGAGGTGGGTGAATGGTCGACATCGTCCGGAGAGGTTAGAAATGAACCTCCTAATGTAAGCTAGCCTCCCTTGAAGGCCTCTGAGTTCGCGGAGATTTCTCGGAGGACCCATCTCCATGATTGCTTTCGTCTTCTCAGGGTCTACATGGATACCCTGTGCAGTGATGATGAAGCCCAAGAACTTCCCGCTGGATACGCCCAGAAAGGACTTCGTAGGGTTTATTTTTAAATTGTGCGCTCGCATCAGGTCGAATACCATCCTCAGGTCCTGCAGATGGTCTCCCTTACAGCGACTCTTAACGGCGATATCATCAACATAACACTCCACTATCTTGCATAAGTAGTCTCTGAAGATGATACTCATGGCTCTTTGATATGTGGCACCAGCATTCTTTAAACCGAAAGGCATAATTGTGTAGCAATACGTGCCAATCGGTGTTCGGAATGATGTGTACTTTTTGTCGTCAGGAGACATCTTAATTTTGTTATACCCGGAGAAGCCATCCATGAATGATATACGTTCAAAGCCGCAGGTATTGTCAATCATGATGTCCGTGATAGGAAGGGGGAATTCATCTTTGGGGCATGCCTCGTTCAGATTGCGGAAGTTGATGCAGATTCGAATCTTCCTATTTTTCTTGAGGACGGTACTATGTTGGCGACCCAATCCGGATATTGTTCCTCACGAATGAAGCCGCTGGCTATCAGTTTGTTGACTTCGGCTTCGATCGCATCCATGATACCTGGGCGGAAGCGTCGCTGTTGTTGCTTGACTGGCTTCGCATCTGGTCGAATGTTGATCTTGTGAAGGGCAATATCGGGATTCAACCCCGGCATGTCTTCATAGCTCTAGGCGAACACATTGATATATTCTTTGACAAGTTCCAGCAGCGATTCTCGCTCTTCGTCTGTTAGGTTCTTATTGATGAAGATTGGTTTTGGAGAAGATTCGCTGCCGAGGTCGACTTGTACAACCTCATCTTCAGTAGGAGGTTCTCTCAGCTCGAACCGCTTTTCCCATTGTGCATCCAATTGTTAATTCCACGGCTCTAACTCGAGGATTTCAGGAATGACTTTATCTTCTTCATAAGCGTCGACGAATGCCATGTTGACTGACAGGACTTGTCTGAAGACGTCTCCAATGCTAGTGTCCGAATCAGACGTTGGTGACCCGGTTGAATGTGAATGCCAGTCGCATTCTTTGTCTGAACTCTCAGGAGTCATTGTGGGTGTAACATACCCTAATCCACGTCGAGTCTTACTATAGTAGTCCCGCGGTTTGCCAGCCGGGACTGGGGACTTCAAAGGTAATCGTCGCCCAGTGCCGTATTTCAAGCCTGGTATCGTCTCCAGATCACACCCCTGTTTTTGCATGAGGTATTTGGATTAGCGGCTGTAACGATACAGAGGTAGCCTTCCTGCGGCTGATTCAAGATCAACCTTTTCTATGGTGAAGGGCTGCGGGTCGTTCTTTCGGCTGAAGATGATTGGATGGTCCCCTCCCTTGAATATGCGGTAAGCGTCTTCCACCGGAGTAAGCTGGATTGTGGTGTACACATTTGTCACCTATGTGTGTAGGTGAGTGCCTATACCGTATTCCATAGCATACATTGTACAGAGCTTATCAAGCTCGAGGTAGTTCAAAGATAACCCTTTATTGATGAAGTAAGGTATCTTTTCTAGCGGGATTACATCATCAGCGGAGGGAACGTCAGTGTGGGCGGCCATATACTTGGCTAACTCGGGTTCCTCTTCGGCTACCCCCTGTGTAAATGAAGACTGAGAAGACGACCTGGGCAGCTTGATCGTCAGGGGTTCAGTAGATGGGGCCGAACGTGGAGTCGTTGGTAGACTGGCGAACCCCAGTTTAGTACTCGATGCTGGACGGGGAGTTGTTGGCTTGCTAGAGGTTCCAGGCCTTGCATCGTGGTGACAACCCTTCTTGGGAAGGCGTATTGTCATTGGTTTGTCGGAGGGATTGAGCTTCTCCATCTGCGGTTGGCCGATTCTTGGTAGCCTGATCGTCAGTGGCTCCGTTGTGGGTCTTGGCACTTGGCCAGTCCTTGGCAACCGGATTATCATCTGCTCTTCTTGTGCCGAGAGGCTGATTGCATCCTTACGCAGAGTGGCGGTAAGGGGTGCAGACCTGCCCGGTTTGCGGGCTTGGAGGTGGATCGTCAGAGGCTCTTCTGATCCTGTGGCTATCTCGGTACGAGCTTGCACATCTCCTTCACCAAGGTACCTCTTTGATTTTTTGTATAGGCAGGAGTCTGAATAGTAGGACTCGACCCCTTTGAAAGGATCGATGTCGGCAAATTTCGTCCATACGAAGCCATGTTTGTCGACATATTTGAAGTATTAGTGCAGCGTGGAAGGCACGATCATATAATCGTGTATCCAGGGGCACCCTGAGAGAATGTTGTACGAAGTGTCTGCATCTATGACGTAGCAGGTGACTTCTGATTGGAGATCGCCAATCTGACATTTCAGACGAATCTTCCCAATTGGGTAGCTTCTGCCCGAATTAAAACCGCTGATGGCGGTGCTTGTAGGCGCCAGGCGGTGCATTGGGATGCGGAGATGATGTAGCTGACCCTTCGGGATAATGCTTCTGGAAGAGCCGGGATCTATGTGCATCCGGTCCACCTTTACGTCGTCGATGTATCCTGTGTAGTATAGTGGACGATCATGTAGGTTGGTTTTGATGAGCATGTCCTGCGGAGTGAAGACAATATTGGGCATTGCTTCCTGCAGGCGCTGTCTTGGAGAACTGCAGGCAGGTTTTCTCCCGTGAGGTTGACTTGAGCCAGGTATGCGTCGACGTTTTGGAGTGCATCATTCAAAGCCGCACGAACATCTTTGAAGAGTCTCAGAAGCTCGTATAATGATAACTTGGCCGGTGTGTTGGCCAATTGCGCTAAGATGTCGAAGTTGTAGGGCTTCTCCAGCCCTTGTGCTGCCTCTTTTCGGAGGGATTTGTCGAAGCGAGTTTCCCTCGGCCTAGGCTTGTCGGTCGTCGAAGGCTGAGCTGGTCCCGGAGCATCAGTTGTAGTAGGTTGATGATCTTCAGCTGGATTGTCAACCACAGGTTGGGATTGCGCCCCGGACCGCGTGGCGACGGCTGTAGCTTCTTCGATATCTGCCGAGATCGTACGGCAGGACCTGACTTTTCTACTCTTCTTCTTGCAGATGGAAGATGATGTGGGCCGAGTCACTTCTGATACCAAGTCTGGATGGATCCACATGACTTTCCCTCGTGATGTGGTGAGGGGCACTAGACCAGCAGCCTGATCTCGGGAAGGAGGAAGATTAGAGATCTCCATTGTTGCCAGAGGGATGAAAACAACCCCGTCTTGAGTTTCCGTCGGAGGGAAGCTGCCAAATTGTACTGACACCATGTTGGCTGCCACGGTTACCTCTTCGAAATTGATAGCCAGAGCATTCGAATCGATGAGGTTTTGGATGTACCGTTTTAGCTGGTAGCAGTCGTGTGTAGCATGGTGAACGTAGCGGTGATAATGGCAATACTTTGGGTTCTCCATCTCTGTCGGCCACGGTTCCCATCTTGGTGGAGGAAGCTGAATTCTGTCTCCTTGTATGAGCATGTCCAAGATGGGCTTGACGTGACTGTCTTCGAAGGAGTAAGTGATTTGTGGCCATTGTTTGTCTACTGGCTTTGGCTCAGGTTTCTGTGCTGTATCGGCCACCATAGCCTGATTTTCCCTGCTGTCTCGATTGTTGGAGGGACTACCCCCATTGTCGTTATTGGTGTTAGGATGCTTACCCTTGTTTTCCCCGTCCGAGATGTGCAATCCTAACTGGCGAGCCTTCTTCAATCATTCTTCGGCGCTTGTGGCGCTGATGATGAACGTCTTCCAGTCCTTGAATTGAGTTTCGCCCATCCAGAGACTGATTGTTGGGAGGAGTCTCTTTTGGCAAATTTCAATCAAGGAGGAATCTGGATTTCCAGAGGGTAACTTCATGGCGGTTTGGCGGAACCGCTCGATGTAGTTCCTTGTCAGCTCTTTCTTTCCTTGGATGACGTCCATGAGGGTGGACATGGTAATGTCATGCCCTACTTCATAGAATCTCTCCAAGAACATGCGCTTAAAACTGGTGAAGGAGTGGATACAGTTGTCCGGCAGATTGCGATACCAGTCGAAGGCGACTCCTTCCAATGCCCCGATGAATAATCGTGTGAGAATGGCATCGTCATGGGGCAGATGGTCGGTGGTGACCTCGAAGTAAGTGATGTACCAAATTGCTGAGGTCTTGCCATCATAATGATTGATATTGAACGGCTTATATCTTGGTGGGAATGGAACATCCCTCCATGCAGCAGGGTATGGTTGCCGTATTCTGAGGTTTTGAGAGTTTTCTCGAGCGTGGAACATGGCTCGGAGCTCCTGGACCTCTCTTCTTGCTTCGCGTGCTTCGTCTACGGCGGTGGGGGCCGTTGTTTCAGGAGGGTTATTGCCCGGGTTTGGTGCTGCTGAATTCGAGTCCGCATTGACCGCAGGATCCGCGCTTGTTTGGCCAGGCGTCCCTCCTTGCAGAGTTGGAAGGGCCACTTTAATCTCGTCTACAGACTTGACCAAAGCAAGCAATATGGCTTCGAGACTGTCGATGCGTTGGCGATCACTGGAACCACCTTGGTTGCTGTCTGTCATGAACACCGTCTTTACATGAGGAGAGATGGACGGAGCGGTGGAGGTAGCGCCCTCCGAATCATACCCCTGTAGCGAGAGGTCATCGAGGTATGTGGGTATGTTCTCTTCTGGTTCGGACTCGGAAGGAACAGTACCCCCAGTCTCCGAGTTTGCCTCGTCTTAGGAGTTGTGGACGTCGTCGGGGACGTCGAGGTTTGCTACATCCGATGCGAGAGTTGTCTCCCTCGGCTTGTCTTCTTGGAACATCGGGTTGCTGTGGAGGCTCGGAGGGGTGCTACCCCCAGCCTCAGCAACCCCTGCGTTGTGGATGACGAATCTCCTACTGTAGCATATTTTGTCTTAGAACGAGTACCTTGGAAAACTCCAGTGGTGGGCACCCGCTTAGACTACAGTCTTTTAGTTGCAGTGGTTGAGATCTTCGGGCTGGGAACATTCGTCTTCTTTCCCCTTCCATCAGCGGGGACTTTCCAAGCAGAGTTGCAGGAGACGACGGGGAGTGCCTCGTCTTCTGAAGATGGCTGTTGTAATCTTTGAAATATAGACTACCGGTCTTCTCGTGCCGTCGCGCTGTTGTAGCAACAGTTGACGATGACTTGGGTGCAGTGACGTCCGTGGGAGGACTCTTTGCACTCTGATGTATCTTCTCTTTCCTTGCGTTTGTGGAGGATGGCCTCACGCAAGTCAGATGGGTCGGGACCGACCATGTTTGCTCCCGGGATTTTGGGAGACTTTTGCGAACCTCTCTGTCCGTCTATCGCCGGGGGCTGGACTCGAGTGGTTCTGTACAACTTTCCATCCGAGGCCCGCGTAACAGTATGCGGAACGCTCGGATGGTCAGAAGTCAGATCAGTGGACCGAACTCGCCAGGTTCGCGCTGCTTTAGACCTTTTCGCTCTAGTGCGTAAGGGCACATAGTAGGAAGAGTCTAAGTGATACTGGAGAGAGTCAGATATATCCTTTTGGGAGCACAAGAGATCAGGACTGTACGAGAGACGGTCGAAGACAGAGTCGCGTGGAGTAGGCGTCATGCGGCTGTCATCATTGGTCTGTATGCGGCTGGCAGACGTAATCGCATAGGTTTTCTCCATGCGGCTGGAAATCCTGGCCGCATGAGTGTTCTCCATGCGGTTGGGAATCCTGGCCGCATGAGTATTGTGCTTTTGGCTAGCAGTCTCAGCCGCATGGTCATCATTCATGCGGCCGGCGATCTTGGCCGCACGAGTCTTCGTTCGGCGGCTAGTGCCCTTGTTCGGTTTCTTCCTGGAGCACATAGAATCGCTCTTTGCCCCTGCAAGTTCAGCAACGTAGTGCTTTCCTCTGTCGGACTTGGGGACAGCAGAGTTCTCTATGGCTTGAAGTGGGGCCGTACGAGAGTCGCCTTCGCCGTCTTGGGCAGTAGAGAGTACTCCGTCCAGAGCTTGGGGAGGAGCAAATGACTTTGGCCTCCACTCGCTGTGAGCTTTCTTTGTGCGGGTTCGCTTCTGGACCGGGCCAGCGCTTCCCTCGGAGAGCATTTCTTCAAACGCCTGTTGGTCGAAGCGGACGACCATCTTCTGTTGCGTGGAGCCAAGTTTGGCTGCCTCCGATTGCGTCACCAACTCCTCAGCCATGGAGAAGTTTGTCCCCAGCAGAGTCGCCATCGTGTTTGCCATGAAATATAAAAGAGCAGAACAATTATCGGAGGACTGGACTTTTACTTCACGTTACAAACTCGCTTGTACAAAGAAAGCCTAGGGACGAAAGCCTAGGTACAGCAAACTAAGTACAATTGTTTATTTTAGATTCTGGGGGATGACGATAGAGGCTCGGGAAGGCGACGGCAGCCCTGCCTTACTCCTTGGACGATCGGTATGCAGCCTTGGCTCCAGAAGATTGCTCGGCGTTGGAAGAAATGCTCTCTTTGCTCTCTCTCCAAGTACTCTGGTGCTCTCTCTGATCTCGAAAAGTGCTCCTGTATGCGCCTCTCTCTGTATGTACGTATCTCTTTCTTTTGTGCCTCTCTCTTCTGCAAGGGAATGGTACCCTGCTATTTATAGGAATGGGGTGTGATCATTAGGGTTGCAAATGATTGCTTCTAGGAGATGGCGGCGGCCTGTGGATTGGTTAATCTAGGCCATTCGTTTTGATTGTGACGAATCTGGACCTTTGAGTGTAGATTACACCAAATCTCATCAGCAATTAATATTGATTGGAATAAATCTTCCTCATAATGATCTTCTGATGTCTGCGAATAAATTTGATTTATTCTCCTGCCACGTGTCCCAGATTATTGGGATTTGACCCAATCTTTGATTGCAATAAATATGAGAAATTGATCGGCATAGGACACGTGTCCTAGGAGCCACTGGGGGGATCTGAACCGCATGACGAGTGAGCCGCATATGATTTTGGGCCGCATATGGTTAGGGCCACGTGTCAGGGCTACCTGGGTAGTGGCCCTCCCTCGAGCCTTTGAACCGCATAGAGGTGATCATTGCGAGCCGCATAGGGATACATCCGCCTGAGCCGCATGGAAATGGTCCTCTTGAACCGCATGGGAAGGCCTCTGCTTGAGCAGCATGAGGCTGTCTCGGCCTGAGCTGCATAGGACGGCTTCATTCTGAACCGCATGAGAAGTCTTTGCTCAAGCCGCATGAGGCTGTCTCGGCCTGAGCCGCATAGGACGGCTTCATTCTGAACCGCATGAGAAGTCTTTGCTCGAGCCGCATACGAACGCCCACGTGACAAGGCCACGTGGCATTTTTATGGCTCTCGGGGAATTTGTATCAGAGATCTCTTTCTCTTCCCTAGGGGTTTGTCATTATGACAGAGTCATAATTGCCTCTTTTTGTGTCAGGATTACCACTTTTTTAAAGTTGTCAGCCGTCACAGTAATTAATGCAGTGTGGGTCGAAGGGGAGCACTGTTACGCCACATGTCTTCTGTTCTGAGCCACATAGGACGTCTTGAGCCGCATAGCCCCTTATGCCGCATGGGCTGTCTGAGCCGCATGGGGCTCCCTGGCCGCATGTATCATTTTCCATGCTTCTACAACTCCGTTTGGTCCAGTTATGGGTTTGTCCGAACCCATCGACACGATCGATCGATGGATCTTCCATTACAGTGGGCAAGTCCTTTACATCTTCCCAAATATCGTATCCCGACAATCTGGCAGACGTATGAAAAAATTCTTGTTTTCCAGCTCTGAACGCGTCCTTGTTCTTTCTCCAAGGATGACTCGCGGACAGAAATTGACGATAACAATCAAAGAAAAAAGTTTTTCCTCCATGCTTAAGGCGGAACGCCTTACTATTTTGCATGCATATCGGACAAGATATGATGTCGTGAGTACTCTATCTCGACAGCATACCGTATGCGAGAAAATTATTGATTATCCACATCAGTGAAGCTCTCATCTGAAAGTTCTGTTTCCTGAAAATATCATAGGTCGCGACGCCGATCTCCCACAGCTGTTTCAGCTCATCCACCAACGGGTTTAAATATATATCGATATTCTTCGTCAGATTTTTGGGACCCGGTATGATAGATGTCAAGAACATATAAGGAGTCTTTATACACATCCATGGTGGCAGATTGTAAGGGGTCAGAATGATCGGCCAGCAGGAGTATTGAGATCCCGACTGCCCGAAAGGGGCGAAGCCATCAGAACATAGCCCCATGCGTACATTTCTAGGCTCTGCAGCAAAATCTTGATGACGAAAATCAAAATATTTCCACGCCTCTCCATCCGAAGGATGTGACAATTCTCCATCGTCCTTTGTGCGTTCTTCGTTGTGCCACATTATGTGTTCTGCTGTATTCTGAGACATATACATCCTCTGCAAGCGTTTCGTGATCGACAAGTAATGCATATACTTGTAAGGACGTCGTTTTCTAGTTGACTTTTTTCCCTGACTGGCTTGTAACGATCCGTATTACAGAAGCTGCTACTTTCTATATCTTCGTTCTCCTTGTAGTACAACATGCATCCGTTGCGACAATAATCTATCTTCTCGTACCCCATTCCTAGTTATCGGACCATCATCTTCGACTTGTAGAAGTTTTTTGGAAGCTCTTTTGATTCCTTCGGTAACACCTCCTTGATTAGTTGTATAATCCGATCATAGCAAGTTTGTGACAAGTTAAAATTGAACTTTATGTTCAACAACCGCATCGTCACTGACAGTAAGGAATGTGGCTCACAACTAGGATATAAAGAAGTTTCAGCATCCTGAAACATATCATAGAACTCCTTCGCCTCGGGATTAGGATCCTCCGGATCAAAATTAGGCCCTGCCGCATCGTACACCATATCTCGTGCAAGGTTCTGCAGGTCTCCATAATCAACAGAGCATTCGTCGTCTTCGACGACAAAATCTGTTGCAGCATTATCATCAAAAGCATAAGTAGCAGCATTCGCAACCTGTCTTTCCGCATATAGTTCACCTTGCGATGACCACAGGCCGTAATCACGTACGAAACCCTTACGGGTCAAATGATCTCTTACACTCACCACTTCTTCATAACGTCTATTGCGACAATTATGACATGGACACTTGATTTTGTTACCGTCCATATACTGAGCTTTGCTCATGGCAAACTAAAGAAATACTTCCACGCCTGCCTAAAAATCGTCACTCACACATATTCTGCTCTCGTGTTGTCGTTTGTACATCCATATACGATCAACGAAATAACGATCCATCACAGATTGGATGTAAAAATCTGTATCGTAAGACAAACTAAACAGAATTAGTATATAATCATGTAAATGGTGGATCCGCTAGTATATAGGCCGGATATACTTAGTATCGACCGCATCAGACTAGTATTGGTCTATAGGTTTGGTATAGGTCGTATCAAATTGGTATTGACCTTAGTAATTGGTATCGTCCTATCCGATATGTAGCTGTATAGCTAGGATTCGTACCGGCCTTATCGATTCGGTATCGGCCATATCCGATAGATATCGGTTGTATCGGATATGTATCGGCCGTATCAGATTAGCATGGTGGAAGATTTAGTAACAACTGTACTTAGATTTTTCTCTTCTCGAGCTAGAATACTATTGCAAGAGATTCACGAGAGAGTAAAAAAATCTCCTGCATATTGATGTTTACGAGAGTGATTGGCCAATTACAGTAACACACATGCTGCATTTTCCATCAGGGAATGAGAGATTGAAAGCAATAACATATAGAGTTGTATTTCGGGAGAAGAACTCGTACAAACTCATTGTGAACAAAGAGTTTATAGGAGTTCGTTTTCTTCCGAAATACAACTCTATATGTTATTGCCTTCAATCTCTCCTTTTCTGATAGAAAATACAGCATGTGTGTTACTGTAATTGGCTAATCACTCTCGTAAACATCATTATGTAGAAGATTTTTTTACTCCCTCTTGACTCTCTTGCAATGGTATTCTAGCTCGAGAAGAAAAAAATCTAAGTACAGTTGTTACTAAACCTTCCACCATGCTAATCTGATACGGCCGATACATATCCGATACGGCCGATACCTATCGGATATAGCCGATACCGAATCGATAAGGCCGGTACGAATCCTAGCTATACAGCGGATACATATCAGATAGGACGATACTAATTCGCTAAGGTCAATACCATCCGATACGACCTATACCAAACCGATATACCGATACTAATCTGCTACGATCGATACTAAGTACATACGGATACCGATACCGATACCGATAGTTTGATACCGATACCGATAGTTCGATACCGATACCGATTGTACGATACCGATACCGATAGTTCGATACCGATAGTGCGATACCGATACCGATAGTGCGATACCGATAGTTCGATACCGATACCGATAGTCCGATAGTCCGATAGTTCGATACCGATACCGATAGTTCGATACCGATACCGATAGTTCGATACCGATACCAAAAGTCCGATAGTCCGATACTACCGATATCGCCGATACCAATACTCATAGGAAAAGTTCGATACCGATTCCGATACTATTGATATATATATATATATATATATAAAAAAAAATATATATATATATATATATATATATAAAGCAATAGACTTTCTCATCCTATTTCTTAAATTAGGGTTGTCATATTGTATTTTCTTTAAAGTATCGGCCGATACCGATCCGATACGGCCGATACCGATACGGTTTGGCATGTTCCGATCCGATACCGACCGATACAAAATATTGACCGATGCCGACATTGGTGGTCTTTGTTCCGGTCAATTCGGCAAAGAAAATTAAACAGCATAGGAATAGTCCGATACCGATACTGATTCCGATACCGATATTGTGAACCTAGGTTGAAAGCATAATAAGGTTGTAAAAGCATGTAAAAGAATTCGATACTACCGATAATTATTTGTTTCCCAATACCAAAAAATCCGATACTCCGATCCGAAACTGCCGATACTACCGATATCTTCGATACCAATACTCATAGGAAAAGTCCGATACCGATACTTTGAACCTTGATATATAAATATATATATATTTTATATATATATATATATATATATATATATATATATATATATATATATATATATATATATATAATAAAGCAATAGACTTTCTCATCCTATTTCTTAAACTAGGGTTTGTCATATTGCATTTTCTTTTGTTGAACACCATGTGGCTAAGACTAGGGTTTGTCATATTGCATTTTCTTTATATATATATATATATATATATATATATATATTTCTTTATATATATATATATATATATATATTTTTTTTCTTTTTATATATATATATATATATATATTTTTATATATATATATATATATATATATATATATATATTCTTTTTATATATATATATATATATATATATATATATATATATATATATATATATATATATATATATATCTTTTTATTTATATATATTTTTATATATATATATATATATATATATATATATATATATATATATATATATATATATATAAAGCAATAGACTTTCTCATCCTATTTCTTAAACTAGGATAATTACTACTAAAAATATATATATATATATATATATATATATATATATATATATATATATATATATATATATATATAAAGCAATAGACTTTCTCATCCTATTTCTTAAACTAGGATAATTACTACTACTTACACTTACAAACCCTAGCATACCCCTCCCCCCCCCCCCCCCGCCGCTCCCCCAGCCCCGCGCTGTCCCGCGCGTGCCACCCCCGCCTCCCCCCGCTGCCCCGGAGCATGCTGCCCCCCGCCACCCCCCGCAGCCCCGCGCGCGCCAGCGTACCCCTCCCACCCCCCGCCGCCCCTCCCACCCCCCGCCGCCCCTCCAGCCCCGTGCTACCCCGCACGCGCTACCCCCGCCGCCCCCTACTGCCCCGGAGCGCGCTGCCCCCCGTCGTCCACCGCAGCCCCACGCGCGCCCGCCGCATCCCCGCGCTGCCTCGCGCGTGCCACCCCCGCAGTCTCCGCCGCCCATGCAGCCCATGACGCCCCCGGCAGCCCACGACACCCACGACCACCGAGAGAGAGAGAGAAAAAGAGAGAAAGAGATTACCTTTGGGAGAGAGAGAGGAGAGGTCACCGATCACCGTCGCGGGAGGGAGGGTGAGGAGAGTGAGGTCGCCGACCGCCGCGGGAGAGAGAGAGAGAGAAGAGAGAAAGAAATTTGGGGGGAATAAAAAGTTCCCCCGTCATTTCAATTTAAGTCTGGGCCCTTTATTTAGCGACGGACTGTATCCGTCGCTAGTCCGTCGCTCTTTTTGATACTTGCCGACGGAATATCCGTCGCTACGTAGTCGAAAAATTGTTCCGCTATTTCTTCCAATAATTTCCGCCAAATAATCGACTGCATAGCGACGGCTACTTATCCGTCGCTATATCTCCGACGCCCTAGCGACGGATGAGCGACCTTTTCTTCCCCTTAAAATAAAGTAAAAATTATATCGGCATGTCGTCGATACTCCGTCGGTTGTTTGCCGTAAATCCGTCGCTAACGCCGACGAAAATTATCCGTCGCTAATGTGCCGTCGCTAATTTACTGTATTTTGGTAGTGTGCTCCGCCCTCTCGTCAATAATCTTCCCGCCCTTCCGATGTGTGGCCAGGAAGACAGTCACCATTTTGGCATCATCACCCCTCCTTACCTGTAATTAAATATATCACCTTTTACTAATTTATCAGAGTTGTATTAAAATAATATTTCTGAAATAAAAAAAACATACCAAACGACGAAAATATTCTGTCATTAGAATCGACCCACCGTACCACTTTGACCCCTGCTTCCTAGCCGCCTTGGCCTTCTCAGACTTTTCTTGTACCTTGGCTCGTCGAATCGAGCCTTCATCGTAGTCCACTGCTCAGGGGTGATCCAACCTTGGATCGAATTTTCGGCACGATCATGAGTCTTTTGATCATTAATAGCATCGCGGATCAGCTTAGCAGCGACGACAGGAAACATCCCTTCAATCATCTCGGCCCGGTGCGGTGGATAGAAAAACATATCCTAGAAGAGTACAAACCAAATATTTATCAGTTATATATAATATGCAAAAATTATATGATTCATGTTAAAAGAAAATATATTTTAACCTTGAAGCGCGCAAACCAGTATGCCTTCCTCTCGTCCGAAGCATCATAGTAGTTTATCCAAGGACCACCATAATTAGTCCTCAAGAAGTGGCCTAGGTGTCTCTATACCGACGGGGGACGATATCTATACAGACATATTATATTCATAAGAAAAGTTCAATTATGATAAACACAGAAAAAAATGATAAACCAGAACACTTACATTGTACCGTCGGCCCAGATCTCCGTCCTCGTCTCCTCTGAAGGTGCGCATGCATCATCTGCCTGATACTGGTCGGTCGTCGACTCGGCCTCATCCATCTGCTCATCTATCTCCATCGTCGTATCAGCATGAGGAACGCTAGACGACGGAGCAGTCTCAGGCCTGGAACTACTCGTCCCAGGAGATATGCCACGTAGCGTCGTGGCAGGCGGAGGTACTGTCCGATACACAGGAGTACTGGGCAACGAGGATCCAGAGCCGGTACCAGTAGGAGGTACCGAAGGTGCACCCTATCCTCTGCCAGTAGTACCCCGTGCCCCATGTCGGGACACGCGAAATGATCCGCGACGACCTGTCATACCTGATAACAACATATGATGAGATACAACAAATAATAGTATATTAGAAATATAAAAGTACAACAACGACAAGATAATAACCAAGACAACATATGATGATACATTTTACAAGAAACATCTAAGTCCAAATAGTATATTCTACAAGAAACATCTAAGTTCAGATAGTACATTCTACAAGAAATATCTAAGTCCAGATAGTATATTCTAAAAGAAACATCTAAAAAAAGAAAGTACATCTCTCTCAATCATCTTCAGAATATTTATCTTGTTCGTCTTCCTTGACCTCATCTTCCTCTTTCTCCTCCTCCTCATCTTCAATTTCCTCTTCGGATAATTCTACTTCTTCTACATTAGTCGTGTAATGCGTAACTTCCGTGGAGTCCACATCAATAATATTGGTTACAAGAGGTAGCTCGCCCTCCGGATAAGCTTTTTCCTTAACATCAAAAGTATCTCTAGCTTTTGTCTTACAAACTGCCCACCAGTCGGACTTCGTTGCTCCCCGTCTCAGATAAGCTCTGAAGTACACGACCTGAGCCGAAGTTGATAGGATAAATCGTTCGTAGCCTTGATATCTACGCATGTAGTTTATATCCACAAGACCATGCTTGTCAATTTTCCAACCTTGATTTTCAATCGGATCGAACCATTCACACTTGAACAACACGATCTTTGCTGGTTCTCTGCCATAATTATATGTCAACTCCACAATCTCTCGCAAGATGCCAAAGAAATCATTTTCTGGATCGACATCTTTGTAGTTCGAAGATTTGATACACAAACAAAAAAATTTCGTGGAATCAAGATCCAGGAAGCTGTCTCTGATCGGAGCATTTGTTGACTTGAACCTAAAGCCATTGACACAGTAACTTGGCCATATTTTAACAAAAGTAATTGGTCCCTTGACAAGAGTTCTAATTAATTCAATCTCTGGTGAAATTAGACGACCGACCTGAATACCAAATAAGAGATAGTATTTATTTTTTATTGCGCAGTTGCATTAGAAGAGGTCAGTAATTATCGAGTTGCTTACATATTCGCTCAACCAAGAAGGAAAATGACATTTCATTTTTTGTTCTAATTCTTCGTCTGTTATGTAGGGTCAAACCGACCTCGACTCATCATTTTATGTGTTGAAAAACAACGAAGCAACCGCCGATTAGTACAATAATATTAGCTTATACTATTACATTGAGATGACGTAAACTCATTATTAATTACTTACCTCTCTAGCTTCTCCACTTCATCCTCGTCGTAATTGAATAATATATACAACTAAGCAGCCCTTAGCTCTTCGTCATTCAAATATCTCTTCTTCATTTTTTTCGAAGACTTTTCGGACGCATTGAATACTTTCAGTATTCCATCATTAGATTCTTGATATGATCCGTCGCCGTTTCTCGGAGCCCTCGTTCTATTCGTAGCAACATGAGGTTTGAAATACGTCGAGCATAAGTTTGTAGTCTCCTCGAGAATATAGGCTTCACAAATAGAACCCTCGACCCGAGCCTTGTTTTTTACCTTCCTCTTTAGGTGGTTCAAATGCCGCTCAAACGGGTACATCCACCAATAACCGATCCCCACCAACACGTGCCTCATAGGAAAGATGAATTGGCAAATGCTCCATGGAGTCGAAGAATCCAGGAGGAAATACCTTCTCGAGCTTGCACAGTGTTACCGTAATATCGTTCTCCTGCTTTTCTAGACGATCGATGAGCAACTTAGTAGAACAAAGATCTCTGAAGAATATGCTAAGCTCGGTCAATGGATCCCAAACAACCTGGGGTAAGAATTCCCAAAATGCAATCGGAATTAACCTCTCCATGAATACGTGACAATCATGGCTCTTCATACCTGTCAGTTTGTTCTCCTTGAGGTCGACGCATCTTCTCAAGTTCGAAACATACCTGTCCGAAAATTTCAGACCTTGAATCCACCTACAAGGTCTGACTTTATCCTCCTCCTCGAGTAAGAAAATTGCCTTCGACTGCTTCAACTTTCCATTCCCCTCCTCTATCAAATGCAATACAGGACGTCTACATATTTCTTCCAAGTCCAATCTAGCCTTTGGATTGTCTTTCGTCTTTTCCTTTACGTCCATTACAGTATTAATTATGTTGTCAAATACATTCTTCTCGATATGCATGACATCAAGGTTATGTCTAATCAGATTGGTGCTCCAATATGGCAGATCCAGAATATACTCCTCTTCGTCCAGTTATGAGTGCGACCAAATCTGTCACACTTGTAGCCCGTAGCAGACTCTTCAATAGCCCTTGGTAAATCTTTTACCTCTTTCCATATCGTGTATCCGGGCCACCTTGGCAGGGGATTAGCCTTCTCCATAATGCCAGCACGAAAAGCATTCCTGTTCCTCCGGTACGGATGAACCTTCGGCCGGAATTGTCGATGACAATCGAAGAAGCACGGTTTGCCTCCGTATTTCAAACGGAAAGCCTTAGTACGGTCCATGCAATACGGACATGAAAGACGACCATGCGTGCTCCATCCAGATAACATACCATAGGCCAGAAAGTCGTTGATGGTCCACATAAGTGCTGCCCGCATCTGAAAATTTTGTTTTCTAGATACATCGTACGTGTTGGAACCTACTTCCCGCAGCTGATTCAACTCATCAATCAATGGCTGTAAATACACATCGATGTTCCTTTTCGGATTGTTCGGACCTGGGATAATAACGGTGAAGAACATATACGGAGTCTTCATGCACATCCAAGGCGGTAGATTGTACGGAATGACGATCACAGGCCAACACGAATACTGGGATCCCGAAAGCCCGAATGGGGTAAAACAGTCGGAGCAGAGACCCAATCTGACATTACGCGGATCAGAAGCAAAATCTGGATACTCTCGATCAAAGTTCTTGTATGCTTCTCCATCAGATGGGTGATCCAACACTCCTTCGGTCTGTTCTCGCTTATGTCAACTCATGTTTTCTGCAGTTTCCTTCACCATAAACAACCGCTGCAACCGCAGCATTAACGGCAAGTAGTGCATCGAATCGGTAGGCTTCCTTTCACCGACAGACTTTCCTCTACCACTGCCCTTGTAGCGATCAGCACCACAAAATCTGCAATCGCCTTCATCCTTGTCGTCTTTGTAGTACAACATGCATCTGTTGCGACATGCATCGATTTTCTCATATCCCATCCAGAGCGATCTCACCATCCTCTTAGACCGGTAAAAGTCTTTAGGCAACTTATCACCCTCAGAAAATATTTTTATAATAAACTCCATAAGTCTGTTGTAGCAATCTTAAGACATATTAAAATCGGACTTGATGCTCAACAATCTTGTAACCACGTCCAACGGTGAATGATCCTCACAACCAGGATATAATGGAGTCCTTGCATTCTCCAGCAACTCCATGAACTTTGCAGCATTGGCGTTCGGTGCCTCCTCAGGTGCATCATGATTGTCCGGATCGAAACTAGGTCCCGCCGCATCAAAAACCATGTTCACCAATCCATCGTCGTAAGCAGCGTGGTTGTAGACATCCACATAAGGCTCATACTCCGATGCTAAGGACACAAGTTCTCCGTGTGCGCTCCACTGATAGTAATTCTGCGTGAAATCCTTCGAGTATAAATGATACGTGACTTCCACTTCTGGATTATATTTTAAGTTGCGACATCTCACACACGGACACTTAATTTTGGGACCATCCATGTACTGAGGGAACGCCTTGGCAAACTGCAGGAACTGTTGTACACCCTCTATAAATTCATCCCGCATACCGCACATGTCATCAAGATGACGGTTGTACATCCACAAACGATTCCGCAGATAGTAATTCAGCTCCATATCCATTTGAGGATAATTCTGTAAGATAGATACAAGCACATCGTTGAAACACATGCATATGAATGTATCTATCCTCTTTATCCAATAGATGAGTTAGAGGCTATTTATAGCATGTCAAAAAATAAAGTCTTGCACTATCAAGTTAAAGGTTTAAATATGAAGACGTGATATATGTCAGTATTTTTGCCAATATTAATCCTAGTCTCTTTAGCATAGTGTTTAATCAATAAATTTGGTAGATTCGTGTCCATATCAAACATGGACATGGGCTTATGTATAAAGTTTAGCAAGCTCGGGCTTGGACCTTAGGGTGTAGCCCTCCGATAATGTATCACAAGAACTCTCAAGTCTCCATTCGAAGTCTAATAATAATTTGGATGATAAATTTAATAAGAACTTATTTAATATATACATGAGTACGCTCAAGCACCAACTTAGTTGACAAGTGCTATGAAACAACAAATTGTAATGTGACACTTGATGAGCAATTTATAAGGGGCAAGGTACAAAATAGAAGAACAGATAAATAAGGAACAATATATATGATAGGATGAACAAGTAAAAATATAAAAATAGATAGATGTGTGATAACGAGAAACCTGTCAGACAAGTATACAAACAACAAGGATACTAGAATACTCTATTAGAGGATACTAGGATATAAACAACAATGATACAAGGATACTAGGATACTCTATTACAAGAATACTAGGATACTAGGATACTAGGATACTAGGATATTCGGTGTGTTAAACGTATCTATCTGATTTATATTTATAGATATCTACTATTTGGAATTACCTTAGCCATCTACCCTTTACTTACTCTCTAACGTCCTATACCATGCCATACCATATGCTACACACATGCATATACTCGTTACTATGCCATACCATATACTATATTTATAGATATCTACTATTTGGAAGCAGACAGTTGATCTTGTTATTGTTAGAGAGAGTTAAAGGAATATTTTGCAAGGTTACAATTACCCACATTGTAATGTTTCAATCAACAAGCCATTCTTCCCATTGAATTTGTGAAATGTGTTATGATTTGGTAACATAACATACCTAATCAATTTCACCCATTTGGACTTATAAGTATAGGAGAGTCTTAAAATGTTACATTTCATTTGTGTTTATGAGGACAACTTTTTGGTGCAAACTGCAGCCTAGGTGACATAATATGTAAGCAAAAGGAACAAACACAAGTATAAAGGACTACAATTTAGCGAAATAAATCAATCCAAGATTGTTAAAATGACTAGACCGTCTTTTAGAACAGTGATACTAAGACCATTTTTGCCTGCAACCCCATATTCTTTTTTATTAGTCATATTAACAAGTGAACTTATTTCATATGTGCCTGTCACATGCTAGCAAGTTCATTCCTATATATGAAACAGACAGTTGATCTTGTTATTGTTAATTTATTAGAGAGAGTAAAAGGAATATTTTCCAAGGTTACAATTGTAATATGTTTCTTGGCTTCTTGTTGTGTAACTTTGTTAATGTTAAAGATTGTAGAGCAGCCTATAAATGTTTGTAGGATACAAAACCTCTACACTAGTCATGCTTAATATCTCTATATTAGTCAGGCTTAATAAAAGATATTTCTCTGTATAAAATTTGGGGATGTACTCCGAAATTTCAAATCGGCATAAGAACCTACTCAAGTTATGCCAAACTGAACTTTTTTTAGACTGTAAAAAAAAAGTTGTGCCTAATTGAACCTTTTCTCGGACTGTAATTTGCTTGCACCACCGCTGACAAGCTTAAAATGTGTGCCTACTAAATTGGTTTTTTCTATCTGTCAAATAACCATCTATATAATAGACAATCTCTCTCATTTTTCTTTGCTCAAGAATATGATAAGGTTTGGCAATTGCATCCTAGAGGATACAAATTCAAGTTAGGGAAAGTATCTCGATCCAAATACCAGCGATGTGCACATCTTGTCCCTATCTAGCACTAAAGCCTTGTGACTTATGACGATGAGAAACCCTTCTATAAGTAACTACATCTTCTATTTTCTACCAAAATTTTTATAGGTAGTGTGCACAACCAAGTCAAAATGGTTCAACAGTACCACATCTTCTGTACTCTATTCCATAATAGGCGACAGGCATTGAGGAGGAATCCTCCAATATATAAACATAATTATTTGGTAAAGTTATCATGGACTTAATTCCAAAATCCCAACAACACTATGAGACCAGGGCTACAATACTACTACCAAACTAGCAATCGTTTCCTAATAGAACTCCATTTTTCTGGGTGGAGTTTCATCTTTTTCAAATCCCCAGTTTTAAAACAGTGAAGTCCAAAATAACCCTAATTTCGTTTAGCAAATCTAGCTCCAAAACTAATTAACCAGTCGTGTCCTGGGTCAAAGTGTACTATGTCAAAGTGTCGTGTCCGAAAGAGGGTTAGGGTTTACCTAGTCGGGAAGGAGCGGGTCGTCGAGGGGGGAGGGGGTCGTCGGTGGGGAGCTAGAGACAGAGGGAGCTAGAGACGGAGGGGAGCAGGGTCGCCGAGCCGAGAAGGGAGGGTCGTCGAGGGGGGAGCAGGGTCGCCGAGCCGAGGGGGAAGGGTCGGGGGCCGGAGGGGAGGGTCGTCGAGGCAGGGAGGGTCGGAGGTCTTCGAACGCCGAGTGGGGAGGGGTTTCTGTGGTCTAAGAAAGAGGGGTTTCGAAATAATGGGGGGGTACGAAAACTCAAATGACCTATATTTTTAACTTAGCGATGTCACTATGAGACGTTGGTAAACGTCGCTAATCATTGCTCTTAGTGACGTCATACCGTATACGTCAGTACACGTCGCTATTTCTAGCCAAATTAGCGACGTATACCGACTTACCAGCAACGTTATTTTTTACTTAAAAGACGTCGTGGGATGTCGTTGATCGTCGCTAACAGTGACGTCCTACGATGTTTTACTTATGCGTCGCTAATTTCCTTCATGTTAGCAACGTTTTCCATAGGCGTCGCTAATTTCGTCGGTAATATGACTTATTTTGGTAGTGAGCTTGATCCTGCATTTTGAGTTTTGTAGCTAGGAGTAGCCAAACACGCCCATCAGAGCCTACTGCAGCATTTTGGAGGTCATAGATAAGGTCGAAAAATAAGTCCCTCATCCCTCTATATAATTATTTTCTTATATTCAAAATCCAGCAAATCCAATAAATTTAAAATATAGTATAATTAGTTTTTGAGTAAACATAAACTAGACAAATACATTAAATGGAACCAAATAGTACTAAACTAATTCTAAGAAGAAAAGATTCATACTTTTCTCAAACTTTTATGTGCAACATTGTCTTTTTTTTAGTACAGCCTATACACACCTACATGTCTTTACGGTTGTAGGACTCAAATCCTGTTGTCCCCATCCGGTGTTTGTACTATTTTTCATATGAGCTATAAAGGATACCAAAATAATTCAGTGATTAGTAGTCGACTTCTGACAGCTTCAGGTGGATAACATCCGGTGACAGATCGAGGTGGCAACGGACGACGGGCCAGTCGTCGATTACAATCGCTGACCGTAAGCGAAGCCTCAAGTGCAATATTTGAAAATGAACCGACCGATAATGGTCATTGGACCGGCACTCTTAATATGACTTGAATTTCTACTCCTAATGATTAGTCCTAGACGGCTGGAGCCGGCTCTTATGCCCATGCCCTCAGGTCCTGCTAGCCAAATATTTAACACAACATTGGCAATGGCTTGAGATGTCCTAGGTGGTCCTTAGCTACATAATCCCTAAATTGTGGACTCATATGTTGTATATATCTCGGCAGGACATCTTGGCTTTTCAATTTAACGGTAAACAATGACATTTTCCAATTTTGTACTTATACTTCCTCTCAAACTTGGCTTCCTTTAGTGAGACTCAGTGTCCGACTTTAGATTTTGAGGCCTGAGACGAACTTTAAAAATTGTGCCCTCAAAACTTAATATTCATATACATTTTTTTTCATGGACGATTATACAATAATATTATCAACACAAAATTGAGAAAATAAAACAATAAATAAAATGCGATATCCAAAATAATATGTCATAATTAAATTCTAATAAAACTAAAGTTCCAAACCAAAAATTAAATTAATGTATTAGGCAAATAAATAAAAATAAAGCTAACAATGTTTGGGGTAGTTCACATTATAATACTAAAAGGGAGAAGGATAAACTTGTAACATATTCTCTTGTTCAGTTACGTCCAAGAGGACCAAGAAACACACAAGGGATATTGACAATGTTGGGTTTTGGCCTTTTGTATTAGAAACTTTAGTCCCACATCGGCTAGGCCAAAAGAGTTGTATCTCTATATATTGGCTATGCTATTTTAGAGATGCACATGTGGTGTGGAGGTGCACATGGGTGTGCCATGTGGGATTATTTTTCTAATAGAAAAAAGGCTAAATCAACAATTAAAAGCATTCATGGTTTTTGCTCTTGGAAAATTTATTTCCATTGGAGCTAAGCCCCGTAGGGACTTAGCGACTCGGACTCGGGCTCATGAGACGTAATGTGGCGTTTTGTTGGCACACTTTGTACTTAGCACGTCAGCATCGTCGCTAGACGCATAGTGCGCTTAAGGTGCGCGTCCAGTTGCGCGAGTGGCGCAAGTGGCTCAGTACGCGTTCAGCGCGTATTGTACAAGGTGCGCAACTTGCTTCAGATCGTGCATGTGCATGATCTGAGCGGTTACTGCACGTTCGGAGTAGTTTTTACTACGTCCCGAATGTTGTGCTAACCGGGTAGTTGCTACTCGGGCCTATAAAAGGTCTCTTCTCTCTCACAGACAAATACACAGAGGCATATACAGAGAGTTACGAAAGTTTAAGAGTGTTTCTTAACACAATTAAACAGAAGTCTTGAGAGAGAAAAGAAGTGTTGCACTAGCGTTGCTTTTGTACGGGAGTCCATGTACGATCCAAGGAGTCAGAAGAGTAGGAGTGTTTCAAAGTTCTCTGACGAACTTGCTGGTTCCTGGAAGCTATTCGTGTGAGGCGAATATAGCTTTGAGCAACGATGATTATTCACCCTAGCAGGATATTCATCCATCAATCGCCTGTCATCTTCTTCGCTGCTGTGGATTACGAAATCTTCTTAGATTCTCGTAATATCATATGCTGCTGTAACGAGATATTTTTAGATCTTCGTTAAACTTGTGCAACCTTCCTTGAAGTGTTACGTTGGAACGTTGTTTTTACAATTGTTTCATCTTCTCAGTTTTCTATCAAAAAATTGTGCTCCGGCACTAACAATCTCAAAGCTATATTCCTACGATGGAAAACTTTAATGCTTTACTCCTCAATACTGACTTCTGTAAGTTAGAAAAGTTTGATGGAGAGTATTATCAAGTCTGAAAGAGGAAGGTTTATCTCACTCTTCAACTCAGAGACGTTGATCGCGTGCTTCTTGAAGATGAACCTACTATTCCAGATGTTAGGTCTGCTGCCGCAATTACTGCGGCTACTAAACTTCAGGCCAAGTGGAGAAGGGAGAATAGCATTTGCAGACTGCTTATCCTGAATGCTATGGAGGATTCCCTAGCAGAATTCTACAGTAAGAAGACTATAGCCAGAGACATATGGAAGATTTTGGAGAAGTCCAGCTGCCACAGGTGAAGAAATTCCTGAAGTTGCGACAGAAGCTGGAAGACGAGGTGATGCCCCTTTCCGACAAGTTTGTTGTCAGAGGGATTGTCTCGAAGCTCTCCGCTGGGTGGAGTACGTTATATGCAAACATACATAGGAAGAAGCTTGAGATCAGCCTTGAAGATCTCTTGCAAAAAATTTATGTTGAAGACGAGATGCGGGCTCAACTGAAAGTGGACGCACTGTCGAAACAATTTGCTAACGCCAATATGGTTCATACCAAGGAACCAATGGGAAAGCAGACAGCTTCCCACAGCAAGAAGAAGGATCCTGACAATCAGAAAGTCAAGAGAACTTCTTTCAAGCAAAAGAAGCCAAAGTCTCATTTGGCTTGCTTCAAGTGTGGCAAGAAGGGCCACTTCAAGAGTGAATGTAATGCAAAGACCAAGCAATCAGAACAAGAAGAGCCTAGCAAGGTATCTATGATCACTGACGTTGTTGCTATAATTGTGCAGGTTGATGTGGTAGGGACTGACTCTGACTGGTGGATAGACACTGGAGCCACCTGCCATGTCTACTCCAGCAAAGAGTGGTTTACCACCTACACACCTACTTCTGAAGTGGTTATAGTGGCGAACCAGACACAAGCTGAAGTGCTCGCGATTGGAACGGTGGTATTGAAGATGACTTCTGGCAAGTCTCTGACGCTTTAAGGCGTGAAGCACGTACATGCTATCGTCAAGAACCTGATCTCAGGAGGCCTACTCTGCAATGCAGGCCTTAGGATGGACATCAATGCTGGCCAGATGGTTATGTCTATCAAGGGAACATATTTCGGAAAAGCTTTTTATACCGAAGGAATGTTCAAAATTTAGCTCGTAAATTAGTCCAATGTTATTAATGCAATTACTCCTTCTGCTTATACTTTTGAGTTGTGGCATAATAGACTAGGACATGTTCATTGTAAACGAATAAACATAATGTCTAGTCTAGGGCTTATCTCCAAGTGTGGGGGTAAGGTAGAGAAATGTGAAGTTTGTGCTCAAACAAAGATCACTAGGAAACCCTTTCCTCGGGTTAATCGAAGTACATATCTTCTGGAGTTGGTACACTCCAATATCTGTAACTTCAAACAATTCTCTACAAAGGTCGGGATGAAGTATTTCATAACTTTCATCGATGACTTCTCAAAGTATGCGTTCGTTTACTTGTTGAAGGCTAAAGACGAAGCATTCGAGAAGTTCAAAGAGTTCAGGGCCGAAACTGAGCGACAAACTAGACAACTCAAAAGAATAAGAAATGATCGAGGTGGGGAGTACAGGTCTTATAAATTCGCATCATTCTGCAAAGAACATGGAATTGTCAATGAGACTATGGCTCCGTACTCTCTTCAATCAAACGGAGTTGCAGGGAGAAAGAACAGAACGTTAACAGAAATGATTAACTCAATGCTGTTGACTGCGGGTCTTCCTAAGTGCTACTGGGGAGAAGCTGCATTGATGGCCACTTTTATTTAAATAGAGTGCCTCATGCAACTTCAGACGTTACTCCTCGTGAACTCTGGTTCAAGGTCAGACCTAACTTGAATGTCATTCGAGTGTGGGGGTGTCTGGCATATTTCAAGCTTCCAGATTTGAAGATTCAGAAGCTTGGAACAAGGACTACTAAGACGATCTTCTTGGGATATGTCGAGAAGAGTGATGCTAGGAGATTTTTTGATATTGAGTCAAATCATATCATTGAATCTCGTGATGCAAAATTTTTTGAAGACAAATTTACAAGGCACAAGATTATTGTTCTTGCAGATATACCGAAGAACAATGAGGGTACGCAGGAAACTGAAGTCTTCAATGAAGATGTGGTCCAAAAAGATGTTGTTGTTGAAACAACAATTGAACCGGAATAAGCTGAGCCGTCAGCTAAGTGTGTGAGAAGGCCGAAGGACTTCGGAAGTGACTTTGTCACCTATAATATGGAAGCAGATCCGCTTACCTATGATGAGACGATGAAGACCAGAGACGCAGTTTTCTGGAAGGAGACGATTGACAATAAAATTGATTCTATCACCTCAAATAACACTTGGGTGTTGGTTGATCTTCCTGAAGGAGCGAAACCCATCGGATGCAAATAGATCTTCAAGAAGAACATGAAAGCAGATGGAACTATTGACAAGTTCAAGGCTAGGTTGGTAGCCAAGGAATTTTTTTAGAAGTAGGGGATTGACTACTTTGACACGTATGCTCCAGTAGCCCGGATGAACACCATCAGAATGTTGATTGCTCTCACAGCAATACATAAGATGGTGATACATCAGATGGATGTGAAAACGGCTTTCCTAAATGGCGAGCTGACCGAAGAGATTTACATGCAATAGCCAGAGGGATTTGTCGTCAAGGGTCTTGAAGACAAAGTCTGCAAGTTGGTAAAATCTTTATACGGTCTTAAACAGGCTCCCAAGATGTGGCATGAGAAATTTGACAAAGTTATAAGGTCAAATGGCTATATGGTCAGCAAGACGGATAAGTGTATTTATACGAAGTTCGCTAATGGAAGAGGTGTGATCGTTTGTCTGTACGTGGACAACATGCTTATCCTAGGTACGGATATAGGTTGTGTCACAGAGACAAAGAAATTCATCTCGAGCAAGTTCAGTATGAAAGACTTGGAGGAAGCTGATGTGATCTCAGGGATTAAGATCATTCGGACAGACATTGGCGCTGTCACAGTCTTATTATATTGAGAAAATAATCACTCGTTATGGGTATCGGGATCTTCCGGGGATCGATACGCCGTACATGTGTGATATGAAGCTGAAGCCTAATTCAGGAGAAAGTGTCAGACAGCTGGAGTATGCAAGCGTAATCGAGAGTTTGATGTATGCTACTACTGCCACATGGCCAGACATAGCTTTTGTCGAGGGAATGCTGAGTCGTTTCACGAGCAACCCAGGTGTTGAACACTGGAAAGCTGTAAAACGGGTTATGAGATATCTCAAGAAGACTCGGACATATGCACTGTACTACAGCGAAGATCTGCCGGTAGTAGAAGGCTTCAGTGATGCCAGCTGGTGCTCAGAGGTGGAGAGCGAGAGGTCCACAGGTGGATTCATTTTTACTATGGATAGAGCTGCTATATCGTGGAAGTCGAAGAAGCAGACTATGCTCTCGCGATCATCTATGGAATATGAGTTCTTTGCATTTGATACCGCAGCCGAGGAAGCAGAATGGCTTCGGGAGCTCATGTATGTTCTTCTAGTGGTTGGGGCACAAATACCAACGATACCGATATACTGCGACAACAAGGCGACTGCGGCAGTGGCATCAAATGACCTCTTCAACGGAAAGAAGAGAACTGTACGGTTGAAGCACAGGGCAGTACACAATCTTATCAAGAGAGGTGTTATTGTAGTGATTAATGTTCGGAGTCAGAAAAACCTGGCAGATCCGTTCGCCAAGGGCCTCAAGCGCCAGCTGGTCGACGACACAGCTTGTAAAATGGGCTTGAAGGCATTCTGCTATTGTATTATTGTATTCCTACCAGAAAGTTTTATGCTATTAGTTCAAAGAGAAATCTACTAGGCATCTAGCTTTTGGTTCAAGGGAGGACCACTAATCGAAAGAATATCAAGAACGGTGGGTATATGTTCTATTGGGCATGGAGAGGTTACGAACCTACAACCACTGTTGTCTACTGTTGTTTTCTGCAAAAAATGAATCATGTGGGAAGGTTGGCTTAAAAGCCTTAATGAGTTCTCAGGCAGAGTGAATGCCTAGTGTGATTTACAGAAAGCACGGTAGAACAACACTACAAGGAGTGAAACTCCATGCTACTGTGGGGTGACTCTACCATGAGGTTTCCAGGCATAGGGTAATGCCTCGGCTTTGCTAGCCAAGTCACAGCGGCATAGCACCACAAATATGCAGTCAGCCTAATATTGTAGTTAAAATAAATAGGGGAGTAGTTAGCACTACAAAGAGGAGGAGTTCCTCATGTTACAGTGGCAGGACACCACAATGAGGTACCCGGTTAGGGATAAAGCCTCGGCCTTACAGGCTATGTCGTTGCGGCGTAACACCGCAAGGGAGCCTAAGGCTTCATGCTGGGTAGTTTGGCACTACAAAGAGGCGGTGGCCTCATGCTAGAGTAGTATGACACTACAATGAGGTTCCCGTTACGGGATAAGGCCTCGGCTTTAAGCCATGTCATAGCGGCGTAGCACCGCAAGGGAAGCGCAAAGCGCTTCATGCCATGTCTCTTTATAATGAACTCACATATAGTGTATGGACGAAGAGATATCAGGCCATCTCTTGAGGGTAAACTTGTAGACGCCCAAAATTATACACTGAAACCAGGCTGGCACAGGGCCTTTAATGTGTAGCCAGAAGCACATGTAACTACATTATGTGAGTGGAAAGAATTTGAGCTATGGTGCAGAATTTAAGGCTTAGTCCATTCTTGTATTATAGTTTGTTGTTTGACCCATGCGGGATTCAAGTTGTCAGCGACATCTCTCCTAATGCATGATGGACAGTTACTGTAGGGAACACTTAAACCCATATATAGAGATATATGGGGGATTGTTGGATTTTGGCCTTTTGTATTAGAAACTTTAGTCCCACATCGGCTAGGCCAAAAGAGTTGTATCTCTATATATTAGCTATGCTATTTTAGAGATGCACATGTGGTGTGGAGGTGCACATGGGTGTGCCATGTGGGATTATTTTTCTAATAGGAAAAAGGCTAAATCAATAATTGAAAGCATTCATGCTTTTTCTCTTGAAAAATTTATTTCCATTGGAGCTAAGCCCCGTAGGGGCTTAGCGACTCGGACTCGGACTCAGACTCGGACTCGGACTCATGGGCTCATGAGACATAATATGGTATTTTGTGGGCGCCCTTTGCACTTAACACGTCAGCATCGTCGCTAGGCGCATAGTGCGCTTAAGTTGCGCACGTTGTGCGAGCCACTTGCACGGCCAGGTTGTACGACCATTTGTGCAGGCCAGGTTGCACGGCCAGTTGTGTCACGACCCGCTCCCGAATAATCGGACACGAGTCGGACATGCCCAGCCTTTGTCGTTAGACACGACAAAGTAAGCTGTAACAATCTATGGAAAACTAACCAGATATACAAGAGTAAATGTGAATACAACATCTATAAACGAATCCCAAATCCAGATACATGTCTCAAGTTTATTACATTCCAGCAAAAGAAAGTAAGTCTAATAGTCTCAAAAATACAGAGAAATATAACTGCTAAGGTAAAGTGCTATAGGCTTCCTCAGTCTCTAGGTCCTGGGCCACATCCACTGGCTCATAGGTGCCTCCAGGCTCCTGCCCATAGTAAGTATCACAGATAGTCTCCAGCTCACCTGCAACAAATCCTAGTCAGGCGCGGAGCTAAGTATATCCAAGGAAATGAACATGAACATCATGGTATGAACAAGAAACATGAAATATATATAAAGTACGAGAAATGAGACAAGACATGAAACTGAACAGGAAATACTGAAAGCAAAACAGGGAACATGATAAGAATCCTAACTTGAAATACAACCTGCACATGAAATACAACTTGAACATGAAATATAACCTGAATCCTGAAATGTGCAAGATTGAAATACATCCAGAGTGTGTGATCGGCTTGGGTAGATTCAATGAACATGAAATGGTACGGCTCGGGTCCCGCATACACGATGCGGGACCTAAGCTATTCACATGAATAGTAACAGGGTTTGATCACACATCTGTAGTATTTCCCCTCCCAGACACAAGTAACTCATGAAACATGAAACCAGACAATCCCGTGATACATCATGTCAACAAGGAGATATAAGAATGAATATACAAGACATGAAGAAATAGACAAGTCCGAGGAGTATACTTGTCTTGCTCAGGGTGATCAAGTGTGGGTTGTACAGCTGGGAATCCTACTGTTATATGGTTACAGTTGATAAGTCAATAATTTTAAGTAGTTATTTCTAATCTAGAAAATCACTTAACAAAATCCTTAGTTTATACTAAATCTATTAAGTCCTATTAATCTCTACATTTGTACAACTAGAGTAATGTCTATATACAACCTAAAATATGAACCTCAACTTCATTACCACACAAACTTCACATGCCATGATCCTTAAGTGGCCAACATCTTAATGATACTTATAGTTCCTAATTAATTACAAAATTCTATTAAAGAAAATAGAGCACATTAAGTTAACTTAAAGTAGGACTTAACAAAGCCAATCCTTTCTCAGCTATCCTCCCATCCTAACCATAACCTGACATCATTCCTAAATAGGATTTAGAGTCTAAATAGGGTACTGTAATCAGTCACACATAAACCAGACATCATTCCTAAATAGGATTAGAGTCTAAAACTTCAAAATGGATTTACTTAGAGTGAACTAACCCTGTAGCCAATTCCTGATAACAGAAAATAACCCAATAAATCACAAAAGAGTGAATCCATCCATACTCAAATCAGTTATCGGTTAACAACACCAATCCTATATTAAGTTGACACATCTCAGTCCCCAGGAAGAACATAATACAGTCCTATACCAGTCCTAATTCAGGACATAAAATAGTCTAATCTTTCCTAGGGCTGATGTAGATCAATCTTGTTAAGACTAGATTAATCAGCCCTGGTACTGATTCAGTTCAGTCTTAACTAAAGGCTAAAAATCAATCAGTCCTAGCCTACTGCTCATCTAGTCTCCTATCTTAGCCATCCACCTCTAAGTTGGAACCTTTCCAATTTCTCAGGACAATAATATCATAGTTCAGTCACAAATGGGACTGATACCCTATTGTTCAGTTTTAGGTAGGACTTACCTACTCATCCTGAACCCATGGCCACTTGAGTTTTCCCAAAAAAATCAGTTACAACTATACTGCAGGTGTCCTTATTTAAAATGTTAAACCTGTCTGCTAGCCATTCGTTCCTATAGTCAATTCAGTCCTTTGACCTCAGTCCAACAGCAGGACATTGAACATTCAGTCCTTAAGCAAGACTTGAATATTCAGTCCTATACTAGTTTTAAACAGTCAAATATCCAGTCCAACACAACCTGTGATTTAAATCCCCAGGTTTCAGAAGAGTCAAACCTAACTAGGAATTCCTGCCTTAGTACTCATAAAGTAATATAAATATTAAATGTTGACATGAGCTAGAGTAATATATAGGAATTACCAATCATCTCTATTTAGTATAGACAGTTAACACAATGTGTCTTGCTATTTAAGCTCAAAACTGGTAGCACTGAGATCATTTAAGACATAACAATCACCCAACTATCTCAGAGAACCTGAGCCTATAATTCTGCAGTACCTCGATAAGATAAGTATAACTAGTTTAGAACTCATAACTAAAATCTAAGGAAAAGCTCCAACTTGTGAACCCGAGTACTGATATTATATTTCAGTAGAGTCTACCCACAGACTACTCTGTCCTCACAATAACTGAGATAAGAGCAATGCTGCTACAGGATAACTCTGTATATGTCAGTACTTCCCTCAATGCAGCAGGTAGAAGCAATCAAGGAATTGAATGTCTCCTACCAAGTACTACCATAAGAGCAATACTGTCACTCAGTGGTTCAGAAGTTTGCAGTCTCTATAAGTAGCTCATAATTTATATTATAGGCTAAAACATTAGGTGGGTTGACATACCAAGTCAGTTCACACTCATCTTCACCTACAGTCTACTCTCAAGAATTTATGCTCTAGTTAACTATAAATTAGTATCACTAATTAGTTATTTATGTAATTAACATGGGTATCTTTCAATGATCTCAATTGAGGTCTCTCTATTCAATAATACTAATACAGTCCTCCCAGGGTGTCTAGCAACCGAGAGTTTCACCTCTCTATTGAGAACCAACACTTCTCCTACACGACTAAGATTTGAAATATTGATAGGGCTCTCCCTCACTAATTTCTATTTAAGCCATTAATCATTGATACCCTACTCTTGAGATTCCTATCGAAATAGGATATCAGTGGTTAGACTGATATCTGTTTGCCATTAAAATCTTTTGATTACAAATTTTAATTACAAACAGAACAGTATTACAATGTAGGACTTAGATGTAGTCCTAGGAGTACACTTTTGTTTATCTGGGTCCCTATGTCGATGGAGCGAGTGGTAATGCGTTGACTCCGTTGACGATCTGACGACGGTTCTCGGTTCTCTGAAGGTCTGAGTTGCTCTGGGTGCTGGAGCTTGCGGAGAGGAAGAAGATGTTGAGTGTCTGTATCTGCCTCTCTCACTGTCTGTATGTAGGTCTCTGTCCGCAGGTGTATATAGAAGAAGGAAATGATCCCTCTATTTATAGCTTGCAGGCTGGCTGCTCATGCGTGCATATGTAGGATGCACCTGTACGTACGGATGCCACGTGGTTGAAGCTGCGGGAGGCGCATGGATGATGAACCATCATTTATGGGTTGAATCCTTCATGCTGCTTTTGTGGCTTGGCACGTAGCAGGGGAAAGGATCTTTCAGTTACTGAGATCTTGGGTGATTAGCACCCCTTCATCGGCTGAATTGAGTCAAAGGACACGTGGCGTATGTCCGTTGCTCAAAGATCTCCGATTTGGTGGAGGGTAATCTGATAGGATGCGCCGAGATTGGGCGCATGTGAAGACTTTGACTCGCAACCTTCAGAAGTTATGAACCAGTCTGGGCGCATGGCTTTTGAGGCGCATACGAGGCTTCAGCAACGACCCAACTTCTGTCTTTAGGGATCAGAGGAAGGTCAGAGGCGCATGGCTCTTGAAGCGCATGCAGAGTTTTGGACGCATGGCTGCAGAGGCACATACGAATGGCTGGGCGGCCACATGGCTTGTAACCGTCGGAAGAGATTAATGATGATACTGACGTCAGTGGCGCTTCGTTTTCGGTAAAAGCTGTCGCTGCTCTGTCATCGAGGCATGGCTGCTGTCGTGTCAGGACTTCAGCATTTAATGTTCTTTGACAGGTGATGGACTGTTGAGTGGCCGTATTGATCTGTGTTCCATTAGGCGCATGGGTCCATGTTGATTAGGACGCATAGATCTGTACTTTGTTGGGCGCATCCATACAGGGCGCTTGGTAGCGACTGGCATGTCTGTAGGATGTACGGTATCTGACTGGCGCATCTATTTGCATGATGTGTCTTTATTGGTCCGATTGTTGTGTTTCTCGAGTACTTTAAATAGCTGTTTTGACTTGGTCGAATTCGAAGCGTCAGGTTCATCACCATAAAATCAAATTCATTGCACGGGATTCGGAGAGCCCGCCACTTGGCGCATGGTTTGATTTGCCCGGCCTATAAATAGCAGCAAGGAGAGAGTTTGCTTCTCGTTCTCTTACGTCTTCCCGAATAAACTTATTTGCTCGAGCATATTCTGTTGACAAAATGCTCCCGAGGGTGAAGATGCGACGAATTATCTTCATTCATGCACTTGAAGGTGACTGTTATATCCAAAAGTCAAAATCGAAGGCTTCTGAGGCAGGCAGAAGGTGCCTGTTGCATCCAAAGATTGGGATGCTCGAGCCCCATCTCCGTTATGCTGGAAGAGCCGTAGATCAGAATTGTGGTGCTCCCATCTTCCTTGGGCTTTGGAGAGCTCTTCCTCCTGCAAGAGTGGGATGTTGTCCACTCTAGTTGTGTTTGAAAGCCGCTCCTTTAGCCGCAGATTGGAATTGCGATGTGCTTCTTTTCCTTGGGCTTTGGAGAGCTCTTCCTCCAGCTAGAGTGGGGTTGATCGCCCACCCTTGTTCTGCTCAATAAATGCTTCATTAGTCGAAGCACTTGATCGGGTCGAAGTAGAGCGCATATGCTGAGACTTTATGATGCGCATAACTGAGACGCTGAAATAGATACGCCTGACTGAGACGCTGAAATAGATACGCCTAACTGAGACGCTGAAGTGATACGCCTGACTGATGATGTGCCGGACAGAAGGCTCATGGCAGTTTGCTGTGCCTGGCTGTAGTCTTAGGATCTCTCTTTTTGTAGAAATTCTCCTTTGTAAAGCCTTTTTTAGACATGTAATAGACTTTTATATGAAAATAAAAAATTCTTTTGATGTCTCTACTTTTGCTGTCTTGCTGTGCCAAGTACTTCGTTTGATGTTCCCTGGCATATGTAATATTAGGCGCATAGAAATTCTGGCCTGTAGATGCGCCTGAAATTTCATGCTTCTACAAGACCCCTTCAAAGTTTTCAAAACTTTCTGTCAAGTTTTAGAATACTTTGAATGAGAAGCATGGTATGGTCTTCGATGGGGCACACAACTGTTCGGGGCGCATGATTGCTCCGTGCATCTGTGATGAGGCGCATGCTCCTCTTCAGTTTTAAATGCAAATGATAACGCTTCGAAATAAACAAAAAGATTTAATAATGATCTTTTTTGGATTATTTGCAGTTATTACTTTGTAGAACCCTAGGCGACGGCTGACGTCACCCTTCATCGGTTCACGCGTGCGACCAAGCCTATAAATAGGCGTCTGATGAAGAGAGAGAGAGAGTTCTTCCTCTCTTTGCTTTCTGCCAAAAAGCTTTCTTCTTCTTTAGAGTTTTTTCTTCCAAAACCCTAACTTCTTTTTACGAAATAGCTCCCAAGACTCCTCGCGGTGGTGCTGGCCGAGGATGAGGCAAAGAAAAGGAGCCTGCAGAGGCCGATGTTGATGTTGTCCCCAGGACGCCCGTTGACGTTCGGCCGGCGGTGATTGGTGGGTTTGTCATCCTTGTCGTACCCTTAGTATTTTGAGAAAGTATTTTTAGAACTCACATACGCTGACGCGCATGGACCTCAAGTGCTGATGATGTGCCGAAGCTTCTTGCTGACGCGTATGGACTTCGAGTCCTGATGATGTGCCGAAGCTTCTTTGCTGACGCGCATGGACCTCGAGTCCTGATGATGCGCCGAAGCTTCTCTGCTGACGCACATGGACCTTGAGTCCTGATGATGCGCTGAAGCCTTTCTGCTGACGCGCATGGACCTCGAGTCCTGATGATGCGCTAAAGCCTCTCTGCTGACACGTATGGACCTCGAGTCCTGATGATGCGCTGAAGCCTCTCTGCTGACGCACATGGACCTTGAGTCCTGATGATGCGTCGAAGACTTTCTTCAGATGCGCCTGAGCTTGGGTTCAGTGTGTGCGCTTCTAAAAATATTTCTTTGTTGTTTTAACATATCTGAGTTTTTATCATCTTTCCCTGTCCGCCAGTTTCGATGATCGTCCCGCTTTTGAACGAGGTACTGCTGGACGCTGCTCTCTGTCAGATGGGAGTTGATTATAACGAGGAGGTAATAAATCTTGCCTAAACTGCCATTATGTTGGATTAGTCTTCCGAGAGAATGACCCAAATCAAGGAGCAACAGTATGCATTTCTCCAGCAGATGATAGAGCATGGCAGCTTACAATCTGCCGCTCCTTGCAATGAGACTTTCCTGAAGCCTGAGTTCCTATTCGGAGATTGCCTTACTTCTACTGAAGCGAAGGTGCTGAGGATTAAGGAAGATTGGTTCTTCTCGGCGAAAGGGGTACACATGTTCATGAAGTAGCTCGAGCGTTACTGGCCTTTGACGGCTTTCTGTCGTCTTGCTTCCAAGAGAAGGATGTCATGGGAGCTAACCCCGTCTCAGGGGGGAGCGATGGCGGGCACCATCAGAATCGATGCTACCTCGAACCAGAGGGATATTTTAGCCGCTACGCGGGCTGGGTCTTCTTTCACCTAGCGAACTCTACGTCCAGGGAGTATTTACAGTGACGTCCCTGCCGACACTTTCGTCTTTGGTGCTTCGACTTTCGTAAACCGCATGCTGTCATCGAAGCGGTCATACCCGAAGGGTGATTTTCGGGTAGAGGGTTGGTGTTATTATGTATCCAAATGGGACAAGCTGACACTCTAGGTTCTGACGAAGTTTTAAACCGAACTCCGAGAGATTGGGCTGACTGCCGCTATTCGTGCTGCCCAGGCGGGCATCGACATCAATAGGCACATGTTCCTTGCGCTTCTGGAGATATTTAACATCCAGACTGGGTCCTTCTTCACTCCGGTGGGGGAACTAGGACTTGCACTTCATGAAATATATGAGGTGTCGAGGCTTCCTTGGGATCAGAACCCTATGAGGAGTACTTCTCGACCAACGAGGAGTTCCAAGTCCTGGGGGACAAAGAAGAAGAGATGATGGCTGTCTTCAAAGAAGTAGCAAGCCACCATTATTATATACAGAAGAAGGATAGGGACGGGGCGCAGTCCCACATGACTGTTTGGAGGGATTACGTCTTTGAGCAAGACAAGGAGGATCCCTCTTAGTTCACGACTCCGCCAGCTCTTTCCAGTACCAAGGTGCTCTCTGAAATGAGCAGATTGAATGAAAAGAGTCCCTAGAAAAATGCAGACCGGGAATCGGACGAACGCTCCTATAGCTATTTCTAGCACCTCATTCACCGGATGTCGTCAAAAGCAGTGTTGGCTGCTTATCTGATGATCTGGCTCCGGGATTATATCTTTTCGGGCGGGTCAGTTTCGGTGGAGAGCGTGACCCGGAACCTGATCCTGCCAACTGTAAAGTTGGTTTTTGGCCATCCCTTGGCTCTACTCCCTGCAATGTATGCAACCTGCTGTGAGGTCTACGTGAATTCGCAAGTGATGTTGTTCATGAACGAGGTAAGAACGGCAACTTTTCTCGTACCGAGCTGCCGTTTCACTATCTGATGGGGTGGTTGATTTTACACCATCCCAATGTGATGAGTCCGGGCCAGGAAGAAGACCACGTAGCCCGAGACGCATTCCTTCACCGCTTCTACCAGAGGAAGTGGCTGCATACGGGCGTTCCTATTAGTAGGAAGGTTTTGTCCTACCTTTAAGGATGGAAGATCACGAAAGTTGGTCCCATTTTCATCGACTTCGAAGCAAATAAAGATTTAGCTGATTCGGGTGCAGATGCAACCACTCTGTCTCCGTGGGGATTTCGTTGGTTGCAAAGCATCCGGCCATCCCATTTGGTATACAGGAATAAGAACCATTTTTACCTGGAACCGTACATGCCGAGTCATTTTGCACGTCAATTCGGCTATGCCTAGTTGATGTTAGGAAACCCCAGTACCAGCCAGGGGTATATCGGGAGTCTGCTGGACGGGACGCGAGCTTGGTATTATTACAATGCCGGATGTACCGAAGCCCGCTTTACCATGCCAGTTCTGAATCCGCAGCCGTCGATTATTTTTTCAGCTGCCAAATTTTACTGTGCGATGAATACTGTATCCTCTGGATATGATAGGAAGACCAGTTTCATCGTTGGCACCCAGTTGGAGGCAACCGGGAATATGTTGGCGAAGGCTCGATCGTACCGCCCGCCAGAGGTTGGTTATCGAGATACCCCTGTCGTATCTTCGGAAGGTACTCAGGCAGAACCCTCGACTGATCGCCCGAAGAGACGTGCCGGCACCGAGGCCAGTTCTTCTGGCCGAAGAGGCAGAGGAAAGCGATATCACCGGAGGTGTCAACAGAATCGGCTCCTGTGGAGGTAAGGACGTCCCACATAGTCTGGTTAGTTCTGTCATTTTTTGTGGCATATGCTTTTTTTTTGTAGAAGTCGTTGAAAAGGAAACCCCGAACTCCGAAATTAGGAGCTAGCGGACCAAAGTGGGTGGCGGGCTCATCTGATGAGCGTATTCCGCCGATTGTGTTGTCTCTCGTGGAGGAGAACCCGGATGAGGTGACTTCTGTGGAGATACAAGCTGCCGTGAGGGCTTCTGGTACTGAGGTCCCAGCAGAAGCTTTTCTTCCAGATGAGGAAGAGGAATGGAGTTCGTCTTCTTCGAACGACATTCCTCCAGAGGTCCCTGAGCCTGTAGGAGCAACAGGCACGGTTGTAACAGAGAAGAGGGCTGATTTCCCTCATCGTCATGATGAAGGGAGGTCGGGTACACCATTGCAGAGCCCTACCCCGGACCCAGCAGCTGATTCCGAGCTAGCTGCCAATCGGGAGGTACCGACAGATTCTATTCCCGTAGGGGGATTCGATGAGGAAGACGAGACTCGTCTTCCAAGCCTGGCTCCAAGGAAGCCGAGTCAGGAAGTAGGTGCTGATCTTGTTGTTTTGTCGTTAGAGGAGGGTCCTGCGCGGCCTGCTGATAGTATTTTAGAGACAGAGAAGACAGCCCTAGATGTCGGTGGTCCCTCCGAAATCGAAAAGGGTAAGGGTTTGCTGGTTGAACCCTCTGTTGCTCCTTCCACTTAGGGGACGATATCGACGCCCCATCCGGCTCCTTCCGTCCACTTGGCACCTCGGGCTAGTGACGAAGTGCAGGTCCCTGACGAGAGAGGGTCCGCTGAGGTTGAGGTTGCGGCCTCGCAGATTGAGGTCGATAGGTCTTCTGCAGGTCCTCTGTCCAGAGTAGCTCCTCCAACTCCTGCTATGACGCCTCAAGTGTTGACAGACGCGAACGAGTATGTACAGTTTGTTGTTGAAGCAGTGTACAAGATGCTGCAGAAAGGCATATCAACTGTGCTGAATGCGAACGAGAGTTTTGCGACGGCAAAAGCCATAGCGCTCCCTTCCATTGATTTGATACGTTCGCACCAGGGCCACGATCATATGGCCGAGATTCTGGAGGCATCGGTGGTCGAGCTCGACCAGTTTCTTTTCGAGCTTCAGAGTATCCGGCAAACTGACTTTTCTGCTCTGATAGAAGCAGAAAAGGAAAAATTGATAGCTGAAGCCGAGTCGTCGTATCAGGTCACAGTGGCGGTATAGGACCACGAGGTGGCCGAAGCCGAGGCTGCGGTGGAGAGGCTATCTCAATCCACACAAGAAAATGTAGAGTTGCGGGCCTCGTTGGAAGCTAGCATAGCGGAAGTCACTGCCAAGATCCGCCATCTTGAAGACCAGCGAGCCCAACTCTTATTAGATGCTGAGCGAGTCCAGGCTGAATATGTAGCATCTAAGGAGGAGAAAGCAGCTTTTACCCGCCAGATCCTTGCCCTGACCCACCAGTGGCAACAACTAGACGAGAAGTATGAGACTGATACTGTCCCCGAAGCTGTAGAGGTGATGCGTCAAGAAGCCGAACGCCGGGTCTTGGCGACCGCAGAGACTCGGGCGAACGACTTGAAGCATCGGATTGAAGAGCTTTCTGCCAATCCCAGTGATGCTTAGGAATTGTAGTCTCTCTCTTTTTTTTGTTATTTTTGTAGTTTGCAACTTCTGCTGGGGATGTAATCCTTTACTTTTAAATAAAAAATAAAGAATTTTGTGGTGTATTCATTTTTGCTGTCATGAACTGATGATTTATGTGGACCTATTATCTTTTGCGCACCTTGGTTTTTAGGTACAGATAATAAGTTTGAGAGAACCGACATGTTTGCTCAGAGGTAATGTGGACGTGGCAAATATGGGGTTCAAATGATAGAAACTTCCTACTCATAGGTGTTATGGACGTGGTAGGAGTGACTCTGGAGGGATACACGGAACTACTCAGAGGTAATCTGGACATAGAAGTTCTGCGATTGATGTACGGCAACGCAGAGGTTGTTTGTACGAGATGTTTACTCAGAGGTAATGTGGACGTGGTAAACTTGATAAGTAGCACAATCTTATGTAGTATAAGATTCTGCTTTGTATGGCATAGAGGAGCAACTCAGAGGTAATGTGGACGTGGTTGTTCTTCTACTGAGGATAGAATGCCACGGAACAACTGGGTTCCGAAAGCATAGGATTTTTGTGAAGGGAAGATGTACGTGAGCTCTGATGATCAGGTCTACTGACTCCCTTGTTGGATAGAGATAGAAGTACATGTCTGAAAGATATCATGAGTAGTACTTCTTTAGGAACTTGCCATTGATGGACATCATGAATAAGTCCCCATTTGGTCGAGCGAGGCGGTAAGTACCATTTGAGTATACCGTCTCTATGATGAAAGGTCCCTCCCACTTGGGCTCGAACTTTCCTGATATTTTGTGAGTCAACACCATCGGCCTCCTGACTGCCAGGACCAGGTCATCTTTTTGAAAAGTCCTCTGCTTGACTTTTTTGTTAAAAGCCTATGACATACGGGCTTGATAGATTTCAATACGCTGCTGAGCTAGGAGCCGCTTTTCGTCTAGTGCTTCCAATTCTTGCAGACAACGACGCTGATTGTCTTCTTCTATTAATTGGTTTGTGAGAGTCACACGGAGTGAGGGTATCTAAATCTCGAGAGGCAGTACCGCTTCGCTCCCGTAGACTAAAGAGAACGGGGTATTGCACGTTGGAGTCCGTACCGTTGTACGGTAGGCCCAAAGACATTCGCCAAGCTTTTCGTCCCAGTCGCGTTTGTTGGATGACACGACCTTTTTGAGTAGCTTGACGATAGTCTTGTTAAAAGCCTCGGCCAATCTGTTTGCTGCCGGATTGTAGGCGGTTGATGCCACATTCTGAATGAGGTTCTTGTCACAGAATCTGCTGAAAACATGGCTGATGAACTGAGGACCGTTTTCGTAGATAATCTTTCGAGGTACCTCGAAACGGTAGATGATATGGTGCTTGATGAAGCTGATCACCCTAGAGCTCTTCACTTCCGTCAGCGGAACTGCTTCTGCCCATTTGGAGAAGTAGTCGGTGATGGCGAGGATGAAGCGGTGTCCCCTCGATGATGGACGGGTGATCGGTCCTACAATATCCATACCCCAAGCTTCAAAGGGCCAGGAGGCGACCGTAGGATGTAGTGGTCCCGACGGTGTATGGATGAAGTCGGCGTGGAGCTGGCACGCATGGCATTTTTTAGCAGAGTCGATAGCGTCGGCTGCCATGGTTGGCCAGTAGTAACCCATGCGTCGCAGTCGATCCTGTAATTTAGGGCCAGGTTGATGAGCCCCGCAAGTCCCATCATGAGCTTCCCGAAGGGCTTTGGCTGCTTCTTCGTTGGATAGACATCGAAGGAGAAGTCCATCGAAGGAACGTCGGTACAGCATTTTAGTAGCTGTATCATAATAGAACCGAAGGAAACGTCTTCTGACTGAGACGGCTTCCTTCGGGTCTTCTGGGAGAATTTTATAGACAGCAAAGTCGATGAATGGGAACCTCCAGTCTCGGACATTAACACCGGCGCTTGTCATCATGGCATGGGCCATTTGTGTGCATAGGTTATTTTTGGAACAGACCAAGTCTCGACCAGCTACCGTGACGTAGTGTTGAGTCCCAAGGGGTGCTGCTAAGGAAGCTGCGAGGCCGGCCAGAGCGTCATCCTCCAGGTTTTGTAGCTGTGGTACATGTTCTATGAATAACTTAGTGAAGGTTGAAATAATATTCAATACAGCTTCATGGTAAGGAACCAGATCTTCATGACGAACTTCGTACTGCCCTCGGATTTGATTAACGACAAGTTTTGAGTCGCCGTAAGCTTCCAGATGATCTACCCCCAGCTGTTGTGTCAGCTGGAGTCCCATGATGAGAGCGTTGTACTCAGTAACATTGTTGGAGCACGGCTTCGAAAGGGAGTAGACATGCTGGATGACCAGCTGATCGGAGGAGACTAAGACTACACCCACTCCTGCGATGATTTGGCCTTTGGGGCCTGTTCTTGAAGCGCCATCGAAAAACACCCGCCAAACAGAGTTTTTTTCGGTGACGTTTGATTCTTGGACCTCATCCGTGATGTCTTCATAGAGTCTAGAGGACTCTGGGATGGGGTGTGCAGCTAAAAAGTCGGCTAGAGCTTGGCCCTTGACGGTTTTTTATGGGACGAAGACCAGATTATATGGTATCAACAGAATTGCCCATGTAGCTAGTCGGGAGTTCAAGGATCCCGGCTTCGTCATGAGAACCCTGAGAGGATTGACTCGGAAGATGACATGAATTGTTTGGCCCGAAACATAATGGCGAGTCTTCTGGATGGCGAATACTAAAGCCAAACACTCCTTTTCGACGGAGTTGTACCGGTGTTCGGCCCTGATCATTGTCCTACTAAGGTAGTAGATAGCTTGCTCGTTGCTCGCATCATTGTTCTGAGCCAACAAAGCGTCGAGGGAACGATCCATGGCATGAACGTAGAGGAGAAATGGTTTGCCTGCGACAGGTGCCACCAGGACTGGCGGGCTCGTTAGGTAACCTTTGATATCGTCGAAAGCTTTCTGGCATTCTTCTGTCCAGACGTAGGAGACTCCCTTCTTCATGAGCTGGGTGAAGGGATGGCACTTTCCGGAAAGGTTTGCTATAAACCTTTGGATATATGCCAGACGCCCCTGTAGGCCTCGAAGTTCTCAGAGGTTCTTCGGAGGGTCCATGTCAAGGATGGCTTTGGTTTTCTCGGGATCGACATGAATGCCTTTCGCCGTAATAATGAAGCCCAAGAACTTTCCGTTAAAATCCCCAAGGAAGGATTTAGCGGAGTTCATCTTGAGTTGATGCGCTTGCATGAGATCGAAGACTGTCTTTAGGCCTTGTAGGTGATCCCCTTTGAGACGGCTCTTGACTGCGATGTCATCAACATAGCATTCAACTGTTTTACAAAGATGTTAACAGAAAATGGTACTCATAGCTCATTGGTATGTAGCACCAGCGTTCTTCAAGCCGAAGGGTATCGCTGTGTAGCAGAAAATCCCCTTCGGAGTCCTGAATGACGTGTATTTTACGTCATCGAGAAACATTTTGATCTGATTGTAGCCCGAGTACCCATCCATGAAAGACATGCGTTCGAAGCCACATGTATTGTCGATCATCACGTCAGTGATTGGAAGCGAGAATTCGTCCTTCGGACAAGCTGTATTGAGATCCCTGAAATTGATACGGACTCGTATCTTCCTATTCTTCTTGGGGACAGGGACGACATTGGCCACCCAATTCGGATGTTGCTCTTCACGGATGAACCCGCTGCTCAGGAGTTTATCTACCTCCTGATCGATAGCGTTCATGATGTCAGGACGAAATCGTCGTTGTTGTTGCTTTACAGGCTTAGCATTAGGCAAGATGTTAAGTCTATGCCTTGCGATCTGGGGATCAAGTCCCGGCATATCTTCGTAGCTCCAGGCGAAGACGTCGATATATTCCTTGGCCAATTGGACCAAAGACTCCCGGTCTTCTCCCTTTAGACTTTTGCTAATGAATATGGGTTTGGAAGAAGATCCATCCCCAAGGTCAACTTGTTCGACCTCGTCTTCGGTAGGGGGTTTGCGTAATTCAAAACGAGACTCCCACTGTGCTCCTAGGCGTTGAGCCCAGGGTTCTTCCTCAAAGAATTCTGGCGTTTGGTCCTTGCCTTCATCCTCTTGAGATTATGCAGATGCCATGTTGACTGATAGTACCTTCCTGAGGACTGAGCCGATACTGGTATCGGAATCCCAAGTTGAGGCTTCGGACGAATGAGAGTGTTCCATTTCTTCTTCCTCCGAACTCTTTGGAGTTGCCGACAGCATGACATAGCCTACCCTCCGTCGAATACGATGATAGTAGTCCTACGGCTTGCCTTTAGGTATTGGGAGCCGAAGGAGAAGACGTCGGCCCTTGCCGTAGTTCAGGCCTTTGTTGCTTTTCAGGTTGTAACACATCTTTTGAATGAGGTACTTTGTCTTGTCCGTGTACTGATAGACTACTTGTCTTCTGCCGGTATCTGGTTCTGGCTCGAGTGGCGGGAGGTCTTGATGACGCTCGACTTTGTCGAAGATGATGGGTTCTTCATCCCGATTCTGCGGTAGGACTATAAATCAGACTCCTTAGGACGGGACAACTCGGTTTACATGATTGACGGTCGTTATTTGTTTTTGTAACGACCGTAGAGCATTATCTAGTGTATACATGGCATTCCAATGTGGAAGACTAGAATAATAGAAAGATACTCTATTATTGATAAATTACAAGATTTTGTCCCGCAGGATTATATTATCGAGGGAAGGTGCATCTATATCAGCAGATATGTACTCTCCTAACTCCTCATCTGTGAGCATCGGGGCCGGTTCGGGAGAGTTCATCGCCGATTTGACCTTGGAATCCGAGAGGGCTGTGTCGGCCTCCTCTTGCAGCTTGGATGATTGCGGAGGCTTGTCTTTAAGACGCACCTTCAGGGGTGCCTCGACTGTGCCTTTGATGACAGGTGCCTTCCCCTGTAGTTTTGCTACCAGGGGAGCCGACGTCTGAGGAGGTCTTCCCTTGAGCCTTATCTTCAAGGGAGCTTCAGTAGGTGCTCTACCCAGAGAAGTCGGTGCTTTTTCAGGTAGCTTGATGGTTATGGGAGGCAGCATCTGAGGCGGTTTCCCTTTGAGTCGAATCTTCAAAGGAGCGTCGGAAATCATCTCTGGCTCCATGTCCGGCTCTGTCGCTGTTTCTGCTTCATTATCAGCGTCGTTGGCTTTTCCTTCGTCGAGTGACTTGTATAGGATAGCATCGATGAAGTAGGCTTCGACCCCCTTGAAAGGGTCAATGTCCGCAAACTCTGTCCGAATGAAGTCATTGGTGGACACGTACTTCATACATTGGTAGAGTGTAGATGGCACCACCATGTACTCGTGCAGCCACGGGCGACCCAACAGGAGGTTGTAGTTGACATCGGCGTCCACGACATAGCAGGTCACCTCGGTTCAGAGGTTACCGATATGACATTTCAGCCTTATTTTGCCTAGCGGTTCACTTTTGCTAGCATTGAAACCGCTGATTGTCGTATTGGAAGGCGCCAGCCGGTACATCGGGATCCCTAGTGTTGACAGCAGAGTCCTAGAGATGATGCTGAGGGAAGATCCTGGATTAATCTGAATCCGTTTTACCTTGACGGAGCCTACATACCCTGTGTAGTACAGTGGCCTATTGTGCCGGTTTTGCTTGATCAGCATGTCTTGTTGGGTGAAGGTTATGTTGGAGATAACCTCATCCGCATAATGGCATTGCACACATGTAATCGGGGGATCCTCGGGCTGCTTGACCTGACTGATGAAGGACTCAGCATCCTTCAAGGCTTAACAGAGAGCTTCGCGAGTGTCTTTGGAAAGACGAAAAAGCTCGTACAGAGATAAACGGGCAGGAGTACCGGCAAGTTGTGCCAGTATGTCAAAATTGTGGGGCTTGGCTAGCCCCGAAGCATTCTCCCTTCGTAAAGGCTTGTCGAAATGGGCCTCTACAAGCTTCTGTTTATTAGCTGCTGGAGATTTGGATGGACCTCCTTCTTCGACAGCAGGGGCAGTACAGGGAGGCACCACCTCAACGGCGGCTTCGTCGAGTTGGACGTTCAGCTACAAACGGGTTTGTACAGGAAGAGCCTCTTCTACGGAGGAAGAGACCATGCGGCAAGACTTGATCTTCTTGCCCTTAGCTTTAGAGGTAGAGCGTACCCCCGATTGAGTAACCTCGAAGACGAGATCGGGGTGAACCCATAAGATCTCTCTCCGAGATGTGGTGAGTGGGATGAGTCCACTCACGTTGTCACGAGTAGGTGGTAGATTGACCACCTCTATTATCGTCTTTGGGATGGGGACGACGCCATCTTGTGTTGTGGTTGGCGGCAAGGTCGCGAATTGGAGCGATACCAGGTTAGCCGAGACTGTCTTCTTCTCGTAATCGACGGAGATGACATTCGCATTGATCAAGGACGTAGCAGTCCTGAGTTGGGTGTCCGATAAATCGTTGGTAGTGACAGTACCTCGGATTGTCCACCCTCCCAACCTTATCGTGACGCTTCGGGTCCTGCAATTTGATCTTGTCACCTTGCTTCAGCATCTCGAAGAGTTGTAAGGTGTCTTCGTCGTTGAAAGAATAGACCTCCTTTGGCCTCGGCAAAAGCGGAGGCTTCTGAGTAGGTGCTTGTGCACCTTTGGAGGCATTGACAGTCAGCGCCTGCTTCCCCTTCGTCTCACGTCCAGGGTTGTTGGCAGCAGACCGTTAATTTCTCTTGTCTTCAAAAGTAGGAAAACTGACTCCCAGAAGGCGAGCATTGGATGCCTTCTTTTCAGCTGCTTCAGCCTCGATAATCAATGAGCTCCAATCGGAAGGAGAAGTGGAGTTGAGCTAGAGCTTGATCCCAGGAAGAATGTTCACGCTACAGGAGGAGAGGAGCGCATGTTCTGGCATGCCCGGGGGAAGTCTGAAGCAGGCTTGTCGGAAGCGTTCGATGAATGTTCGAACCGTCTCCTTCTCCTTCTGACGCACCTCTATCAGGGACGCCATTGTCATGTCTTTCCCGCCGTCATAGAAATGATCGAGGAAGAGACGTGCCAAGTCGTCGAAGGAAGATATGGAGTTGTCAAAGAGACTGCAGTACCAGTCATAAGCCACTCCTTTCAGTTCCCCGACGAACAGGCTGGTGAGTAGCGCGTCTTCCTTCGGAAGATGTCCCATTTGAGACTGGAAGTACGTAAAATAACGGCATGGAGAGTCCTTTCCGTCGTATGGCGTCAATGTTTATGGCTTATATTTGGGAGGATAAACCAGTTTGCTCCATTCGAGGGAGTATGGTTGCGGGATCCCCATCTTCTGGCGCTCCTCATGTCTGTTCTTGGACTCGAAGCATTCACGCAAGTCCCTGATCATCTCAACCACGTCTTCCATGGAGCTAGGAGTCGGAGAAGGTGGTACAGCCTGGAGTTGGGCATTTGACGGTTCTGACGTCCGAGGTGCTTCGCGGCGATCTGTATCCAAGGATACCCGTTGAAGGGGTACACTTGATTCTCCATTGGCCTCTGGGTTAGGACCGGTAGAATGTGCTCTAGCCAAAGCTGACCATATCTCGAAGACTGCTTGAGTCAGTATCTGCATGGAGGCAGAGAGGGTTTTGAGTCCTCCCTCCAAGGTATCCATGCGCTGGACGAGATCTGCTGGCGGCGTATCTGACTTCGCATCACCAGCTCCCGTCATGTACACCGTCATAACGTGACTGGAAGTGGATGGATCGGTTGAAGGTTCGTTTTCAGCCTCGCTCTCTTGAAGAGGAACTTCCCTCAGAGTTTTGTCTTGGCTAACCCCAACTATGTTTTGTAGGACATCTTCGTCTTCGGGAGGAGCATCAGCGAGGGCCTGACTACCCCCAACTTTGTTCTGGAGGACGTCTTCGTCTTCAGGATGAAGATTCACAGGGGCTTGACTACCCCCGACTATGTCTGGGAGGCTGACTTCGTCTCCAGGATGAAGATCCATAGGGGATTGACTACTCCCAGCTTCTTCTGAGATCTTCTTTCTCCCCCGGGTGCCCTCAAACACTCCTGAGGACGGAACAGTCGTCTTGGTCTTCCTCAGTTAGCTCTTGGATGAGGACAAAGTCGAGGAGCTGCCAGTCGCCTTCCGAATTGATAGAGAGTTGGAGACTACGTTGCAAGAAGCAACCTGTAGTTCTGGCTCCTCTTCAGTTGACACCTTCTTTCCGAGGCGATGTTGGAGAGGTGTTGATGATTGCAGCCGCTGGAACACAGACTTCCTTGGTCGGACTGCTGTCTTGTAACAATAGTTGATGGTGACTACAGCACAGGTGTGCCCTGTGAGGGGCACATTGTGCTTGTCAGTTGACTCTCATGATCGGCGTTTGTGAGTGATCACGTTGTGCAAATCGTTGGAGGAGAGTACCACCTTCACACCCCCATCAGGCGCATGGCAAGGCCAAGCGCCGGGGTGGTCAGGTGAATGCTGCACCCCATGATCTGACGCAAAAGATGCACCCAGATCAATAGTAGGGGAGCAACATTGAAAGTGACGAGAACCCGCCTCAGACGCACAACCAATATAGGCGCGGGGGTTCAAGACCACTGAGTTTACCTTGCACGACTTGGTTGCGAACGCAGGAGATACGCCCAAGTATGACAAGAACTTTGAAGGTCGGCTCGTTTCTGGCACAGAAGCACCAGAGTCAACCATGTACAGTTTACTATTGGCAGCACGCATGATTGTGAGTGCATGCCTCTGGCTCACTGCTGGCACGTTCAAGGCGCATGGCCCGTGATGCCTTAGACTTCTTCGTACCAGTCCAGAGTCCAAATTCTCCTCGCTATGACAGCGAGTGAGTCTATCAAAGACAGATGCCTTCTGTGGTGCATCAGAGTTAATGTGCAGGGCGTTAGCTGCGTCCCTGCTCCGTCGTTGCCTCTTCCTTGTCTGAGAGGAAAAAGGTTGAGGAATGTGGTCAGCTCCACGCTTCCACGAGAGATGCGCTGTACCGCTGGGCGCATCTTGGCTGCTGAGGATGTCAGCGGGAAGGGTAGGCTGTATCGGCGCATCCCCTTCTGTGGTGGTGCCAGGAGCGTCGACCTTGTGCACCCAGGCATGGCGAGTCTTCTTCGGCTTCGGCAGCCGCTTCGAAAGACTTCCACTGTCTTCAGAGATGAACTCTTCATACGTCTGTTAATTGAGGCGTACGACCAGCGTCTTGTGGGAGGAGCCGACCTTCACGTCATCAGATTGTGATACAGCTTTCTCGACGGAGGAGAAAGAGGTCCCCAGCAGAGTCGCCATCTTGTTTGCCATTAAAATCTTTTGATTACAAATTTCAATTACAAACAGAATAGTGTTACAATATAAGACTTAGATGTAGTCCTAGGAGTACACTTTTGTTTATCTGGATCCCTGTGTCGATGGAGCGAGTGGTAATGCGTTGACTCCGTTGACGATCTGGCGACGGTTTTCGGTTCTCTGAAAATCTGAGTTGCCATGGGTGCTGGAGCTTGCGGAGAGGAAGAAGACGTTGAGTGTCTGTATCTGCCTCTCTCACTGTGTGTATGTAGGTCTCTGTCCGTAGGTTTATGTAGAAGAAGGAAATAATCCCTCTATTTATAGCTTGCAGGCTGGCTGCTCATGCGTGCATATGTAGGATGCGCCTGTACGTGGGGACGCCACGTGGTTGAAGCTGTGGGAGGCGCATGGATGATGCACCATCATTTGTGGGTTGAATTCTTCGTGCTGCTTTTGTGGGCTGGCACGTAGCAAGGGAAAGAATCTTTCAGTTGCTAAGATCTTGGGTGATTAGTACCCCTTCATAGGCTGAATTGAGTCAAAGGACACATGGCGCATGTCCGTTGCTCAAAGATCTTGGATTTGGTGGAGGGTAATCCGATAAGATGCGCCTAGGATTGGGCGCATGAGAAGACTTTGACTCGCAACCTTCAGGAGTTACGAACCAGTCTGGGCGTATGGCGTTTGAGGCGCATACGAGGCTTCAGTAACGACCTGACTTCTGTCTTTAGGGATCAGTGGAAGGTTAGAGACGCATTGCTCTTGAAGCGCATGCAGAGGTTTGGACGCATGGCTGCAGAGGTGCATGCGAATGGCTGGGCGGCCACGTGGCTCGTAACCGTCGAAAGAGATTAATGATGACGTTGACGTCAGCGACGCTTCGTTTTTTGTAAAAGCTGTCGCTGCTCTGTCATCGAGGCATGGCTGCTGTCATGTCAGGACTTCAGCATTTAATGTTCTTTGACAGGTGATGGGCTGTTGAGTGGGCGCATTGATCTGCGTTCCATTAGACGCATGGGTCCATGTTGATTAGGACGCATAGATCTGTGCTTTGTTGGGCACATCCATACAGAGCGCTTGGTAGCGACTGACGCGTCTGTAGGATATACGGTATCTGACCGGCGCATCTATTTGCATGATGTGTCTTTATTGGTCCGACTGTTGCGTTCCCCGAGTGCTTTAAATAGCCATTTTGACTTGGCCGAATTCGAAGCGTCAGGTTCATCATCATAAATGCAAATTTATTATACGGGATTCAGAGAGCCCGTCACTTGGCGCATGGATTTGATTTGCCTGACCTATAAATAGCAGCAAGGAGAGAGTTTGCTTCTCGTTCTCTCACGTCTTTCCGAATGAACTTATTTGCTCGAGCACATTCTGTTGACAAGATGCTCCAGAGGGTGAAGATGCGACGAATTGTCTTTATTCATACACTTGAATGTGACTGTTATATCCAAAAGTCAAAATCGAGGGCTTCTGAGGTAGGCGGAAGGTGCCTGTTGCATCCAAAGATCGGGATGCTCGAGCCCCATCTCCGTTATGCTGGAAGAGCCACAGATCGGAATTATGGTGCTCCCATCTTTCTTGGGCTTTGAAGAGCTCTTCCTCCTGCAAGAGTGGGGTGTTGCCTACTCTGGTTGTGTTTGAAAGCTGCTCCTTTAGCCACAGATTGAAATTGTGGTGCCCTCCTCTTCTTTGGGCTTTGGAGAGCTCTTCCTCCAGCTAGATTGGGGTTGATCGCCCACCCTTGTTCTGCTCAATAAATACTTCATTAGTCGAAGCACTTGATTGGGTCGAAGTAGAGTGCATATGCTGAGACTTCATGATGCTCATAACTGAGATGCTGAAATAGATATGCCTGACTGAGACGCTGAAATAGATACGCCTGAATGAGATGCTGAAGTGATGCGCCTGACTGATGATGTGCCGGACAGAAAGCGTATGGCAGTTTGCTGCGCCTGGCTGTAGTCTTAGGATCTTTCTTTTATAGAAATTCTCCTATGTAAAGCATTTTTTAGATATGTAATAGACTTTTATATGAAAATAAAAAATCCTTTTGATGTCTATACTTTTGCTGTCTTGCTGTGCCAAGTACTTCGTTTGATGTTCCCTGGCGCATGTAATGTTAGGCGCATAAGAATTCTGGCCTGTAGATGCGCCTGAAATTCCATGCTTCTACAATATCCCATTTGATTCAACTTCACAATAGAGTATCAACAAGTGATCCTACACTACACAATCAAAATGAAATTTACTCATGGATAAGGAATTACCTAGTAGAATCAAACTTGACAGCAGCCTGGAATCAGTCACTGGTTGTACAGGATACTCCCTGTCATTGAACACCAATCCATACGACAAACAATTATCATTTACACTGAACCACAGAGTCCCAAAATCAAAGGTTGAATTAACATTCACCTTGCTAACTTCAATGAAATCAGAAATCAAGAGTTCCTGAATCCAAGGACTGAAACTAAGTCTACCTACAGATGAGACATTTGAGAAAATTCGACAAAATTTTAGAATAAAACATGATTCCTAACTTCCAAAGAATTAAGAGGGAGTAGGGAGCTCAGATCACCTACCTTGATCTCGATCACAACTGCTCTTCCCACTCAACGATCTCACAGATCTGTGAGGAACACAGTGGATCCAACCGTCCATGAAGAATTCAGAGCAAGGAGATCTGAGTTCAAACGAATTATTGATTTAAGATTAAATTTCTTCCAAATTTGATTTGGCAGTCAAAAATAGAAATTAAATAGTTATTTGAACAGAATGCTTCGATTAGAGAGATCAAGGAAATCAATGAAGAATGAACGCTAACTTCGAGATTACCCAATTTTACTACTGGGAATGATGGATCCTTGCACTTCAGATCCCGAACGCATGATGCACTGTCGTCCCCATCCTTGCTTTATCGCTCGAGAGAAGGATCGCCAAGGAATCAGTCTACTGTAGAAATTTCTGCCATTGCCAACTTCACGGAGCTTGGGAGAAGAAGGAGTAAAGAAAAGGACAGAAAAGTGAGGCTAGAGCGGTTTTAAATAGGCAGTCAAAAATAGAGGGAAAATTTAGAATCATCCGAATTTCCAATTCAAATCAAAGAAAGGAATTTCAAATTCTGTTCCCCTTTGAGAAAAACTAATAAGAAGAAAGAAGAAGATTTCGGTTGCATGACTAAGCTGCCAAGTAACCATGGTCTATGGGCCATAACAGCCCATTACCAAATTCAGTCCAAAACGAACCAAGTAAAATTAATTAGTCAACTATAATAGTAAATATAATAACTAAATGATATTTATTTAAAAAAACTTTATTATGGAAATTAACAATTTGAAAATGTGAGGTTACAAGTTGCAGGCCAGGTTGCGCAACCAAGTGCGCTGCCAGGTTTCGCGGCCAGGTGTGCTGCCAGGTTGCGCGGCCCAGGTTGCACGACCAGGTGCGCGCCCAGTGGCGCAACCAGTTGTGCACCCAGTTGCGCGGGTGGCGCAGGGCGCGCAGGTGGCGCAAGTGGCTCAGTGCGCTTTCAGCGCGTGGTGTACAAGGCGCACGGGATACGCGGGGTGCGCAACTTGCTTCAGATCGTGCCTGTGCATGATCTGAGCGGTAACTGCACGTTCGAAGTAGTTTTTACCATGTCCCAAATGTTGTGCTAACCAGGCAGTTGCTACTCGGGCCTATAAAAGGTCTATTCTCTTTCACAAGAAAATGCACAGAGGCATATACAGAGAGTTACGAAAGGTTACAAGTGTTTCTTAACACAAGTAAACAGAAGTCTTGAGAGAGAAGAGAAGTGTTTCACCTGCATTGCTTTTGTACGGGAGTCCGTGTACGATCCAAGGAGTCAGAAGAGCAGGAGTGTTCCAAAGTTCTTCGATGAACTTGCTGGTTCCTGGAAGCTATTCGTGTGGGGCGAATAAAGCAACGGTGATTATTTACCCCAGCAGGATATTCATCCATCAATCGCCTGTCATCTTCTTTGCTGCTGTGGATTACGAAATTTTCTTAGATTATCGTAATATTATATGCTGCTGTAACGAGATCTTTTTAGATCTTCGTTAAACTTGTGCAACCTTCCTTGAAGTGTTGCGTTGGAACGTTGTTTTTATAATTGTTTCATCTTCTCAGTTTTCTATCGAAAAATTGTGCCCCGGCACTAACAGACAATGATGAAAGGGTAGAGAAGATTGAGATAGACGAGATTGACAACGACGGAAGGGTACATGAGACTGAGAGCGTCAGACTGGTAGAGCGAAGGAAGGGGAAGATAATTTTGACATCGACTCTACTATCTGAGATTAGGATATCCTATAACAAAAAAAAATTACGTTGACAAATAATTTTAATAAGTTTGATGGACCTTTGTTCAGAATTGAACTTACATATATTAAATAGTATATAAAAAAAATTTGGTGCCCTAAAAAAATTTGGGCCTGAGACGACTGCCTCATGTGCCTCGTATCAAGTCCGGCCATGGTGAGACTGATCATTGGTTACCCACATAGACAAGTTTGATATAGAAGACTTAGGAAAACTTCTATCCAGAGGTTGTAGGTCGATCATTGTCAACTCAATTTTATCATCCATACCACTATATATATTTTTGATGTTTTTGCTCCAACTTGGGTGATTAAGAAGATTGATACATAATCGAACTTAGCTGCCTCTTGTGGTCAGCGAGGAGAGATATAGCCTCCTTGACAGACGGACGGTCTCGGGATCGAACCGCGGGGGAGGTGTGGGGTTGTGTATAAAAATTGGGGACAATGAGTCCAAATATCATGCAATGCCGCATGTACAAAGTTCCGTGGTTGACGTCGAACATCGCAAAAAAAAGAATTTTTTTTAATACATATAGAAAGACTATTCTTATGGAAAGAAATCATCACTGTCCTTTCTGTTTGTTGCTCGCACTACTAAAATATGCTCTATTAGCGACGTAATTTAGCGACGGAATAAAATAACATCGCTAACTATTGAATATAGCGACTCCTTTTGACAGACATCGCAAAATGTCGCTGAATATCGACGTTCAGCGACAAGAGATAAATTACGTCGCTGAATAGCGACAAGAGATAAATTACGTCGCTGAATAGCGACGTGACTTAAGTTATGTCGCTCCTTAACGACGTTCAGCGACGTCTAAATCAGACGTCGCTATTGTTTTATTATATCCCGTTCGAAACTTTTATTTCCCCCTTCTCTCTCTCCCAAAAATTTTCCAAAATTTTTCTCCTCCGACGAAGCCCTCCTCCGACGAAGCCCCCCTCCTCGCCGCCTCCCAACTCCGACCGAGCCGCCCTCAGGTAAACCCTAACCCTAGCCCTAGCTATCTAGACACGATTTTGACCTCGTTTGGACACGAGTAGACACGTGTCACACACACATACCCCTAGACACGTGTGTCACACACACACATACCCCCTCTGTCACTCACACAGTTTTGAGCAATATATGGGGGGTGCTGTGTGTGGGGGAGAACGTGCATGGGGGACACTGCTCCTCCTCTTTCTATGGGTGTGGCCCATGTTGCAGCTGTGTTGGATGCAACTCCTGACTCCATAGATTGGGAGTAACCTGCTGGTTTCAAACCATTTAGGAGAGAACTGTCAACAAGATTTTGTTACACATTCTGGATGTTTACTAAGTAATTTTGAAATATTTAAAAATGTCATTTTATGGGAAAGACATGATAGTTTGTAGGCTTTAGATTGAACTTTTCTTTAGTTTTGTAGCTGAATTATTAGTAGTTGTGTTTGTCATTTGGATTAAATACACGAAATATCATCTGCCAGTCTTGTTAATTCTGTAATTGGTTAGCAATGGAACTTGCTTACTATTGTTATATTATGAGGCATTGCTACAAGGATGATGTTCATTCTTATATACAGGCTCAGCTACTACTTATCACTTGGTCGTAGTCTGGTGGTTTAATTCTGCAAATTTCTTGCTTGGGTTAGGGCTAGGGTTATTCAATACAAAGGTTCACGATGCTTAGGCCATCTCGAATGGAGGTCTCTATCTCCCCTATTTTAAAAAAGGAGGTGTTGCCCAAATTTTAAAAAAATATGTTTGGTATTTTTGTGATGATGTGTGTCTATGTCATAACAAAAATACCAAACATATTTTTTTAAATTTTTTTTCATAATATCTGCGACGTATAGCGACGTATCCAGACGTCGTTAATTAGCGCCGTTACGTCGCTATCCGTCGCAATCCGTCGTTCAGTAGCTGACGTGGCAGAGAGTTGACGTTGCTACTTTGGTCGTTGTAAGTCGCTACACTGCTGACGTGGCAGACACGTCATGTCATCACATAAAAAGCAATAACGTCGCTAAGTGGTCGCACTACGTCGCTAATTTGGCGACGTACAAATTCGTCGCCCTCCGTCGCTAATTTTGCGACGACCCAGCGACACTGGGGTGACGTCGCAAACAGCGACGGAGGGCGACGAATTTGTCATCTGCGACTCGCTTTTCCGCGACTTTGATGTTTCGTCGCTAAAGTCGTCACTAATTACGTTTAGCGATGTACTTTTCTTAATTAGCGACGTATCCTGACGTCGCTAATTTGTCTTATTTTAGTAGTGTCGGTTAATTGGCATTCTGTTTGTAGAAGCAAGAAGAAGGGAGGCCATGGAATTATTAATTTGAGACAAAATCATGCTCTTTTGGCAAAATGGAGATGGAAATTCGTTATAGGTTACAATGAACCATGGGCTAAACACGTTAAAGCAAATTATTACCATAATAGGCTCCTTTTTTTTGGATTTATCAATCTCATTGTCTTTCGATCTTTCATTCTTTTGGAAGTGGTGCTGATAAATAAGGAGGGAATTACTGTCACGAGTGGCAGTGATTCTACTAGCAGATTCTGAAAAGGAAAAAAATGGTTGAATTTTGATTCTTTTCAACATTATTTTTTTTCAATTGTTGTAGTCCAGTCAATTTAGTAAGAGCAAAATTTGGCGTGCAAATATGATAACAAATTTGATTTGATATTATTTGGAATCTACATTAGATATCTGGTTTGATTTGATTTACAAATTTGTATCAAATATATAATTTGATCATATTTGGACGTCCATAATTGGTGATGGGATATAATCTAAACCGTTGGTTGTTAGTGGAAGGATAGATCTGATATTGGACTATTTTAGGGTTTTCTAACCCTAAAATTAGGTTTCTCATCCTATTTATTTTATGAGGTGATGGTGGATACACAAAGATATAGCACAAAGTTGAGATTCGAGGTACTCGTCCACAGGAGATCTAAAAGAAAGTCTCCAATTTGCTCTTAGGACTTCGTCATACAAGAAAGAATGAAGAAGGGAGTTAATCGAGAAGTCGTCAACTTTGGTAAGGTTGTTGCGGAAACAAACAAAATGTAGCAGGACTGCTAAGGTTGTTCGGCTAGCGGAAACGGACAAATGTAGTAAGGGTGCTAAGGTTATTCGGCTAGCGAAAACGAGTTAAGGTAGAGATTGTTGGATTGCATTTTGTTCCGATTGAGCGCTCTAAAAGGAGGTGACAATGGAGTTGGAATTTTAGTCCCAAATCTGATAGGAGGCGAGATCATGAGATGTGGATAAATGGAATTGGTTCAAATCTTACAGAAGAATTCTCTTTTAAGACATATGAGCCCAATTCAATATCGTACCTCATGAACTAACTCTGGTTCGAATTACACCGCGTTCCCAACACCAATTTCTTCTTGCTCGCTACATGTCAAAATATCATCGTTGTTAAGGTCTTTAGAAGTCTCATTTATGGCATTGGCAACCTTCTTTTAGACAAGTCATTGTGGATGATCTTTCTTCTTAATATTCCATGATTTTATCTCCATCGTTAACTCCTTCAGTCTTTCTTGCGAAGGGGATATTAGGAAATGGATTTTGTCCTCCATTGTTAAATCTATGTACTCTAATCTCAACTCTAGTGGTATTACTTGGAACAAAAATGCTAAGTTTACAACCATAGGCTTAGAACCCTCTATAATTGTCTAGATAGCAGCTGCTAATTGGGTCCACTATCCTCCCCCCATCTTAAATATGAAGTTTGTTTTTTTTGTTTTTAGTTTTATATAACTTCATTGACATATCAATAACTTAAGGATTTTTGGATTTGCGGATCCTTTGATACATTTTTTTCCAGCACATACGGGTTCAGTTAAATCGTGTGTCCCCCGCACACGTTTTTAGTCGGCCGTCATATCATTTCGGACTCTTCATACGGATCTTGTCCGCAGTTACTTTGTCATCATCGCCCAGATCCTTTGAAATATTGTGTATGAAAGGATCCACGTATCCTTAAATTACTAATATACAACAAAAGTTGTACAAAATTATTAAAAAAAAAAACTATACTTATCAACATAAATAATATTGGATTTCATTCTCCTAAAACATCAACTCTTATGATCAATATTACCATTTTCTTTGGCACGAAGACCGACTTGTCTCATTCTTTCAAAATTAAATTTTCGCAAACGACTTATTAAATAGATAACTGTTTAGTAAAATACAAAAGGATACAGGTGTCGCCACGTGTTCTTGTGAGTCATTCTCTGAAATTTTTTATTTTACTTTTGCAAGTTTTTTTAGGCTAGCTATTAGATCAGTTATACTAGACTTCCGAAAAATTCTAGAAAAGATTAAGTTCTTAGTCTTTCTGGTAGAACTCTAATAGCCTCAAAAGACTTCCAGAAGTAAATTTAGTTTCCAGAGAATGGATCACATGGACACTTGACTTCGGAGTGTTCAACATAGGCACGATCATAACTATTCTAAACTTATTAAACAGGTACAATATATTTATAGATACTAAGTCTAGCCAAAACTAGTATCAAATAGGTAAGTTCCAACATGTGTGTCGATTACAACTTATTCCATTCCGATGCACTAGAATATGTTTTAATTTTCATATATACATTGGTAGGTTCCAACACGTTTTAATTTTCGTATATACATAAGGCTGTGGTGGAGATGGGACACATATAACCATTTCACGATACTATGTCAATCCCAACTCATGTTAACGTGAATAGCACAAGCATTTTCATTTTCATTTTCATTTTCATTTTCATTTTCATTTATATATATATATATATATATATATATATATATATATATATATATATATATATATATATATATATATATATATATATATATTTTTATATATATATATATATATATATATATTAATAAAAACCCCTTTTTTTATTAATCAAGGCTCAAAATGCCGAAGCTAGACCACGTATACAAGGCACAAAAAGAGAAAGCCTATACAAGTATACCACAAAAAGGAACGAAGAGGGGGAGAGGCAGCTCGGCCACCCAGAGCAGGGGTGGCCACCTAGGGCTAGGGGTGGATCGAGGACCAGAAAGCTCTCGGACTGTGGTTGCACAGGGTGCTCCGTTTTCGACATTGGCGGAAGACATCCTGAATGAGCTGGTCGGCTGAGTATTGGTGACCCTCGTATCTCGCCTTGTTACGATTCTTCCAAATCGCCCACGTAGCGGCCGCTGCGACGATCTGGTGGCCGTGGGAGGCAAAAACCCAGTAGGCCGCCAGATCGTTGAAGCGTCCACCACCTTGAACTATATTGTAGTGCTGGTTCAGGGTCCTCCAGATACTGCCTGGCAGGCTCCCCTGACAGACGATGTGGTCAATGGTCTCCATCTGACGGTCAGAGCAGCAATTACAAGCTGACGCTAAGCTGATTCCAATGGAGTGTAGGATGTCGTCATTCGGTAGTTTCTTACTAATGACTCTCCACATGAGAAAGGACCACTTCTTAGGGATACAGGTATGCCAATAGCGCACAATGATATGATGCGGCTGCCCGAGCCCTTGGACAGCGAATCTCGCCGATCTCAACGAAAATGCCCCGGAGGACTCAAGCGACCACCTCAGCTCGTCGTCATCGCGTCTGAGGCTTAGTTCGTACAGGCTGATGCTATCAACCGTTTCGTTACCGGACCATTCACAAATCTTGTCCCAGTTCCAGTCATTAGTATCGGGGTTCCACAGGTCTCTGATCCTACTGTTTTTGGGGGTCACCTAAAGACTCGAGATCAAGCTGTCCCCAATCCATCTCTCCAGGAAGGGATCCGACTCACCGGCACCCAGTTGGAGTCTCATTATCGGCTCAGCGAAGTCGCGTCTGATTAGGATACGACGCCAAGCCGCTGAGGATCTGCTGGTGGATATGGCCACTGATGGGTGGATGTGTTTGAAGTACCTGGCCTTCATAAACCTGGTCTATAAGTTCTTTCTCGTACGGAGTTTCCTCCACAATTTTATCGAGAAAGCTTTACGATGTGAGTGAGTTTGGTGAAACCCAGACCCCCTTCCTCGGTGGGATGAGCCATGGCTTCCCAGCTGGCCCAGTGATGTTTGTCTTGCCCTTTGTTGTGCCCCCAAAAGAAATTACAAAAGATCTGCTCGATTGAAGAGAGAACCTTCATAGGCGGGGAGCACGCAGCCAGAGTATGGATGGGAATGGAAGTGAGCACATGTTTGATGAGGATCATCTTGCCGCCTGGGGATAAAGTGGCGTTATGCCACCCCTCAAGTTTGTTCCTAATTCTTGTGATCAAGTTCTCAAAGATGCCAACGTTGGATTTCCCATACACAAGGGGACAACCGAGATAGTTGAACGGAGGGTGGACAATAGAGAAGGATGTTAAGTTGGAGAGACTGATTGCGTGCTCTCTTTTGATGCTGTGATGGACGTAGATAACGCTTTTGGAATGATAGATCTTCTGCCCGGAGCATCTAGAGTACCTCTGCAGGGTGTTGTGTACCACCTCCATTGCTCCAACGTCCCCGGATGAGAAGATGAGTAAATCGTCGGCGAAAGCCAGGTGGGTGATAATAGGACATCCAATGGTAGTGTTGGAAGTTTGGAGTGCTGACCATGTTGTTGAGGTTTCTACTCAGGACATCTGCTGCTATATGAAGACAGTGGAAGATGGAGGGTCGCCCTGTCTCACTCCGCGGCTAGATTTGAGGAACCCCTCGGTTTGACCGTTGATAACTGTGGAGAACCATGAGTTACTTACGGATCTCCACACGGTGTTGGTCAAATTTTTCGAGAATCCGAATGCCTTGAAGACCCAGATCATAGATTGCCAATCCAGTCTGTCATAAGCTTTCCCCATGTCGATTTTGACGACGATGTTGCCCCCTCTTGCTGGAAACTTCATGCAGGTGATTAACTCTTGGGCCAGTATTATATTGTCCTGGATGTTCCTCCCTCGAACAAAGTCGCTTTGCTCCTCAGAAATAATTTTGGGGAGCGTACCTGCCATTCTGGTAGCGATGATTTTGGAGATTATTTTGTTGGTAAAATTGCAAAGACTGATGGGTCGAAAGTCGCGGAAGGATTCTGGGTTTTCTTTTTTCGGGATAAGGATCAGCTTGGCACTAGAGATGGCTTTGGGGTACGTAGCTCCTTCGAGGAATGCATTGGCCACTTCGGTAATGTCCTGCTTGACAATATTCCAGCAGGTGCGAAAGAAGACACCCGAAAAGCCGTCCGGGCCGGGAGCACTGTGCTCGTTCAGAGCCCATACTGCTTCTTTCACTTCCTGTTCAGACAGGGGACGTTCCAACTGGGCGTTGTTGGTGTCATTAATAATAATAATAATAATAATAAAATTTTGAGAGGGTTTACGTTTTTTTTAAAATTTTTTGTTGAAAATAGTAACATTTGAAAAGTGGTAAGGATAGAAAATTTTATGACCATTGGAACATTAAATGATTGTATGGAAAAAAAATTTCTTCATAACATGCTAACATTATTACTTTGACTCTTAGGCCTCGTTTGGTTCGCGGAATGGAAGGGAAAGGAAATCAAGTCCTTGTCATTTCCTTTCCTTTGGAAAGTTTTATTTTTCATTGATTTTCCTTTCCAATGTTTAAAAATGTCAAAGAATTTGGAAAGGAAAGTGATTACTTCAATGTGAAAAATTGATTTCTTCTTTGATGGATAAAATCACTTTTTCCCCTAATTTTTCTTTCATTGGGAATCACTTTTCTTTTCTCCTCAATTCCTTTGGCACCCAAACATAGGAAGTAATTACTTTACTTCCCCAACCCGGAGATTTTGCGATCCAAACGAAGCCTTAAATATAAATGACATGCAACTTGACATAATAACATAATGTTTATAAAATATTCAAGGGTATTCTAGGAATTCAAAAGTTTCACTACCAAAATTTTCTATTATATAGTATAATAGGCTAGAAGATGCACGCGCGTTTGCACGTGAAATCTTTGTTCTTTTTTTTTTCTCTTTTTAATCTAATAAAAAATAATTTAATTATTAAAATTAAAATTAAATTTATTGTATATATATCTATATTTTAATTAAAGTTTGTAAATATTTAATTAAATTTCAATTATAATTTGTTATGGATAAATATTTTTATGATATTGTTGAAAAATAGTTCAAATATTTAAATATATTTGAATTAAGATTTGTTAAACAATTTAAATATTTTCTGATATTTTTTCCTTTACATTTATTTTTTAAACAATTTTAAACTTACTTTTTAATAGATAGTTGTACCGACTAAAAGAGAGAAAGTTAGTTTTTATTGTTAATTTTTTTAACAAAGGGTGGATGAGGAAGTTAATTTTTATCTTCTGTAATTTTTAAAGATAAAATGGCCAATGAAATACATACGGCTTAAACGGCTCACTTTTTGAGATGTTATGAAGCCTCTTTATATAATAGAAGATTTGTTTTACTTTTAATAAATTTGGCTGGGATCTCCTTAATCCCATCCTTTTCTAGAAATTATATCGATCTCAGCTTGCCGCCAATGAATTACTGTATCCAGAAGTAAATATATATATTTATGTCTTATGCGTATACTTCATTTTCAACACTGCTGCATCATGGGATACAACCCTACCAAACAGATCCTTAAGCTTACAAAACATCCAAAAAAGCTTACAAAACATCCAATTACTCATGATTTCATGGTTTCCAAAGTCTTTAACATGACCTACTAAGCAGGACCGGTCTAGGGAATTGGATTGTCATATCCAGAGCTCGTTTTGGTTGCTCCTTGACCCTTATTGTAGGTCGATCCCGGAAAGTCACCCGCGACACCGACCTCTACTGGAATTACGTTGGGAGTTGTCCTAAGCAGAAGGAGGTTGCCCAAGTTCGAAGTCTTATTTGGCTTACTCGAGGGCCATGCCTGCTACTAAGATATTGTCCGATCGAGTGCATATCTTGTTTATATAACAGTGGTCTTCTTCTTGTACCTAGGTTTTCTTTTGTTAGTGACTAACTTAAAGGCACATGTACAAATAATTGTCTGAAATTAGGTACGTCGCAGTAACTGAGGAAGATGTCATGGATGGAACTACAGTTGCTTGGTACTACTGCAACACTGACAACAAAACCTGCCAACTACCAGTTCCACACTATGATAAGCATGTGCAGTCTGCTACATGGCTAAATGCACACCATATATACTTATGCATTGATGGGTGGTCAAATAAGAACAGGGATAAGAATATACTGTTCATTGACCTAGCATTGGAAGTAATTTTGGTCATAATAGTTCTTTTAAGCCCTAATTTTTTTCAACTCACAGTTTGTAATGGAGTTCTCTGGACAAAACATTTTGGAAATATATGGAACGGGTAGAGTAAGTTATGAACCAAGGTTGGTAGTATTGGTATCGGAATCAGTATCGGACCCTTTCTATGAGTATCGGAATTGGCAGCTTCAGATTGGAGTATCATATTTTTTGGTATCGGAAAGCTAATAGTTATTAGTAAATTATTAAATTTTAGAATATTTTTTTAGACATTTAGATATAATTTTAAGTATATTCTCTGTTGTTTCATAATAATTTTGAAATTGAATGAAATAATAGTAACTCTTGTTGATTGGTTTACCTAGAACAAATAAGTTATTCTTATTTTACATGCTTTTACAACTTAACTATTCTTTTACATCCTTGCCGGTTAGTCTTTTTTCGTTCAATTTTTTATGTCCGTATCGGTCAGTATCGGTATAGATTGATATCTGATCGGGACATGTCAAACCGTATCCCACTCCATTTCAGGGATGCCCCACGCTCCGGATACTTTTTCATGTTGGTGTGTGACACTTTTGGATTTTGATAGCTGAGCTCAGCGGTGCGCATGGGGTCGCCTAACTCCTCTTCATGTGAGGATATTCATCCTTGACTATGTTCCCGTGGCAAGAAAGATGTGAAGTAGCTAGTATCATCACAGCAGGGTTAAGTTCACTAATTTTTTTTTTTTTTTTTTTTTTGCTTATAGTTACGACGGAGATCAGCCACTAATATATATTAATAGTGACTGAATTTTGTCAGAAATGATGTTAGTGTAGAGAATAATTGTTGTATATTTTATTGATTGGCTACTCCACTACTTATAGGGAGTCTAGCTCCTCTTCATACTACATTTTCCAATGTGGGACTAAATTCCTTATTAGTTCTCAACACTACCCCTCAAAATGGACGATAGATATTAATCATTCCCATCTTGTTACATAGCTTCGACAAACTAATGAATTAAGACCCTTAGTCAGACAGTCTGCCACTTGTTCTTCTGAGCGAACATGATCAATCTTCAGTATCTCTTGTTCCAGCTTCTCTTTGATAAAGAATCGATCGATCTCGATGTGCTTCGTTCTGTCGTGCTGAACTGGATTGTTAGCTATACTTATTGCAGCTTGACTATCGCTCAGAAGACGTAACGGTGCTCCCTTGTCCAGCTTCAACTCTGTCAGCAACGCTTTCACCCACAGCAATTCCGACACTCCTAAAGCCATTGCTCTGTATTCGGCTTCAGCTGTAGACCGTGCTACCACTGACTGTTTCTTGTTTCTCCATGAGACCAAGTTTCCTTCTACAAAGACACAATATTCCGTGGTAGACCTTCTATCGTCTATGCAGCTCGCCCAGTCTGCATCACAGTATCCCTCAACTTCTATACATCCATTCTTCTTGAACCATAGCCCTTTTTCCGGCGTCCCTTTCAGATATCTCAAGATCTGAAATACTGCATCCATATGATCCGTTCTTGGATCATGCATGTAGCGACTTACTACACTCACCGCAAATGAGATATCAGGACGAGTGTGCCCCAGATAAATCAATCTTCCTACAAGTCGTTGATATCTTTCAGGATCAACTGACTCTCCTGCTTCTGCACTCAACTTGCACTTCTGGTCAATTAGAGTGACTGCTGCTTTACATCCTAGCATCCCTGTCTCCTTCAGCAGATCTAGTGCGTATTTTCTCTGTGAGAGAACAATTCTTTGGTCGCTTTCACACACCTCGATACCTAGAAAGTACCTCATCGCTCCTAAATCCTTCACCTCAAACTCCTTCTCGAGTTTTGACTTCAGCTTAGCGATCTCGACTTCATCATTACCTGTAATGACTATATCATCCACGTATACAGCAAGTATGGTGATGTGGCCTCTTGCATGTTGAAGAAAGACCGTATGATCTGCATTTGCTTGATGGTATTCCATGCCTGTAACAGCCTTTCTGAATCTGTCAAACCAGGCTCGAGGAGATTGCTTGAGTCCATATAGCGACTTCTTTCGTTTGCACACTTTTCCATGCGATGTTCCTCCGTCTGATTATGTAGCGTAGTACCCTGGCGGGAGTTCCATGTACACTTCTTCTTGTAGATCCCCATGGAGAAAGACATTCTTCACATCTAACTGGTATAGCTTCCACCCATAGTTTGCTGCAATGGAGACCAGAGTTCTTACGGTGCTCGTTTTTGCTACTGGAGCAAAAGCCTCATCATAGTCGATGCCATATGATTGTGTGTATCCTTTTGCAACCAACCTTGCCTTGAATCGTTCCACTTTTCCTTCTGACGTCTTTTTTACTGTCTACACCCATTTGCATCCCACAGTTTTCTTCCCTTTGGGTAATGGAACCAACTCCCACGTCTTATTTTTCTTCAGTGTCCTAAGTTCTTCCATCATTGTAGCTTTCCACCTTGGATCTTTCTTTGCTTCCTGCCAATACTTGGGCAACGAAGTAGAGTCTAATAATGCAATGAAGGCTCGATAATTCAAAGAAATGTTAGAATAAGACAGGTAGTTGGCAATATCATGTTCATAATCATCAAAACGACTAGGAGCCTTACCCGCATTGATGCGAGAAGATCTCCTTAAGGGAGCAATAGGTGGTGGAGAGATCATACCATCAGAGTCAGAGAGATCCGAATCAGAATCAGACTGATTCAGTGCGGGAGCAACATCTTCAAGAGTTGGAGCAGGAGTAGACGAGGGACTTGGTACAGTAGGCACAGGGCACGGTACAGGCACAGTGCTGGACTTTTGCTGTCTCATTCTGTAGACTTGGAGCTCATTTTTCATTGTCTGCTGCTCCCCCTGTTTAACATATGTATCTTCTTCATCTTCTGTATCGGAGTCACTGCTTTCTCCCCCTTTCGTCCAGTTTTCCACGATCGGGCATGGGACCGATCCGACCACCACAGATAGGCTTATTTTCTCCCCCTCACATCTAACACCCTCTGTGTTAGGTGTGTCACCAAACGCTGAACCGTCATCCGAACCATAATATGGTTCCAGTTCTCTGAATGCACTACAACAAAAAATCCTTTTAATGACGGCTAAAAAGCGTCATTAATGACTAACCATGACGCTTTTTTTCACAGCAACCGTTACGAAAACGGGTGTTATAAATATTTTTAAAAAGCGTTATAAAAAAACCGTCATGAATAGTTTCTATAAAAGCGTTATGAATAGTTAATATATAGTGCACAATTCAAAACAATTTTAAAACGTTATGAAAAGATAATATGTATAGGCTCAATGTAGCACATTTATAACACTTTATACTATTCAAATTAGCATATTTATAATGCTCTATACTGCACAGTATATATTACATTCCAAAAACTTAACAATATATATCACCATCTTTATTACATTTCTCAAAATAGAGTACATATCTACATCTTCATTAATTACATTGAATATCCAAATACAGAATGTACCCAAAAAAGGAATAAATCTCTCTTTTGCTAACGAAATTATTAAAAATATTTACTTAAGTAGATTCTGACCATGGATCTTCTCTCTGCCATCTCTTGAAGATATCGGGAGTCCCAAAGAGAAGTAGTGTCGCAGCTGAGCGACGACTTGGTGCTGCTGCAGCCGGCGCCGTCGTGGGGGAGCCTCATCCTCTGATCCCTTACTCTCGCCTGAACCCTCACCAGCGCCTGCATGCACCTCAGCATCACGTTGTGCCCTTTTTGCAAAAAATTGAAAATGTCAGCTTAGCACTTTAGTAATCAACGCTGAAATGTGAGCCTAGCAATCAACCTGGATTTTACCAAGCCAATAAATTAAAGAAAGTTAACAAGAAATTTATATATTATAAATCAAAATCGAAAATGCATAATTAAGAAAGCATCACTTATTAGACTGACTGCACTTGGCGCCAATAGAGAATTGCTAAAAATAGAATGATATTAAAATGCCAACCAAATGGAGGTCTCGTGTTCCAAATCCTCATCCCACCTATATCCACAATTTAGATGTTATCAAGTTAGAACTAGATATAAATGACACATTATATTTGAAAGACCGAAAACTGGAAAGAAAAAAAACTTCAAGTCACTATAAAATTCAAGAGAAAAAAAAATACAGGTTCAAGTGAATTTCAGAAAACCCAGAAGCCAAAACTTTCATAAATGAAAAAAAGTTTATAGAACTCTAAGTGCTCATGTCAAGAATTCCTCTGCTATGTGAAGTCCTCAGACAACTTTCAGAATGAAGCATGCATTAACATTTTCTAATTTGTACTTCTTTTGCAGCAGTAATTAGAACCTTCTTTCTTTGGTCTTCTTTCTTCTCTCTATTTCTGAGGTGTGGAGTGGTTGTGGAAACCACATTCACTTATAGGTCCTATATATCTGAAGTAAAACAAACTAGGTCATGATAGTCTTTCTACCTGAACTCGTATGGTTTTTATCCTATCTTCTTTAATTCTAAAGTTGTTTATTTAAATGTAAAACATTCCCCTGAGTCCCCTCCCTCACCACCATCACAACACCTCATTGACATAGTACTCTCAATATAGCTACCAAGAAAATGTTTGATGTGGAGATAAAGCAATCTAATTATATAATTATGCATGAGAAGAAAATTAGTCCTATGCTTAAATCATTAGAAATATCATAGTGAACTGTAATGAAAGGGTGTATCAATGCCATCAGCCAATAAAAGGGTACATAATTGACATGAGCCTCCTGCTAATGCAGGGCCTAGGGGTGTCAAGATGTATGTTGTCATGATGTGATGCGGCAATATAATGACATCCAGAAATGATGAACCAAGAAAACAGCTGATATACAATTAGCCCTATATTTTCAATAAAGCGCAGACATGATAATAGTGTGGCATATCAGTAACGTGTCCTACTTGATATATTCTGCAGTTTGAAAAATCAAGGATGTCAATTACGCATGAAAAAGTATGTCAGTTATGCATAAAAAATTACTCGGCTAATGTACGAAGTGGCTATAATTTCGGCCAACATGCAGCAACAATGATCAAATTTCATGAATGAAATCTACATTGGCCATGTAATTTTAGCAGAGCAGTTAAAGTACAGTAGAATTAAAATATAGAACAGGAAGATGAAATAGGTATGCAATGTACTACCGTATTGGTTTATAACAAATTCACGACATCATCAAACCAAGATCTCTCAATATACTCATAAGCATTCTGCTTCCAGAGTAGAAATCCAACCTCATCAGAATATATGTTGTCACGCCCCAGAACCAGAATACTGGAGAACGGGGGCAGACATAGCCAGCTACGTATAATAAAATGGAATCCACCTCATTATACGGTCACGGCTGTCTAGATATATGAGGGTTTATCTACAAGCCATCAGTCTCCTATGATCAAGAACAAGCCTAGTGTCTCAATCACAAGCAAGCAAATAAATATTACAAGATGTAAGATCACCAAATATACAATAGTAAGACGTCCCAAATATTACATATTCAGCTGATCATGAAGCTAGTCGTTACAAAATGTGAAGACTAGCAAGAGTTTTAGTCATACATGATCAACCCTAGGATCTGTCAATCATGCTATAGCCCGTAGGCAGACAGTAAATGAAAATGTACACGAGCTAACACTTGCTTGTCGGCTAAACGTCTCAAAAGAATAATTTTACAATAGAGTGGGAGAGCCAAAAATAATCCACTCGTTGCCAGGATTCCGTCTAGTGGTCACCATCTGGCAAAAAAGTCGGTAGATCCTCGGGTGCTGCTCCAGAATCTGGCCATACAAAACCAGCTGGGTCAGACCCCAGAAAGAGTAAGTGCCACAAAGGAGGCTTCACTTATGAACTAAAACCAGCAATTAGTACAAGAATATAATTATATAATAAAAGACAGTAATTAATAAAAAAAGCATGACTGGTGATATACGATGAGATAACCATGGGACTATTCAGATAACCAGGTTACAACCCGTAAACCAAACAATGACCGGAGTTGTAACCCTTCGTCTGAACAGAACTTGGTTTCTCCCACCATTTATCGGCAACATAAAATAAGAAATTAGGACATATAACAATCTTGTACAGGACAGGGCAAATATGAACAATCAGGTCATGTGACAATCTTGTGCAGGAGCAAAACAAGACTAGACAGGGTTAGACTCCATTCAATCAATCACGGCCAAGCAATAAGTACAGCTTGATACTTTAACTAACTAGGGTTATCACAGGCCTAATTACTAGCAAGATACAAAGAGATTTCCAAGTACAGTTACCCGCCTGCTGCTACCTGAGTGACCCCAACAAAAGAAAACAAGTATAGCAGACACACTGTAGTGAGATACATGTGTCCTAAAGAGGTGCCCCACTTGATGGCAGGCTGAAAATGTGCTCATCATGACAGATAGCTCTAAGTCCCATGTATATATATAAGGCCGGGATCAAAGGGGCAACAGGTAACTGGGAAAGTCTCTTTATGAACTACTGTATTATTCTAGTTATTAGTCTTAGCCATTTACAGTAGGTATCCCTGACCGTGGTACTCCGGGGTCCCTGTCCTAGACAAGATGCAAGACAAGACGGGTTCATTTGTACAAGCACAATCATCCACGGTGTCCAGGTCATTCATTCTTGTCAGGTCATGTCATGTTAGCCGTCGCAACAACATTTCGAAAAATATTATGTCAGGTTTATCATGTCAAGAGTGCACCACGGCGGGCCACTATTATGTCAGGTATATCATGTCAAGTTACTAGGTCAAGTTTACTGTCAGAAGTGCACTACGACGGGCCACTATCATGTCATGTCAGGTTATTTGTCAAGAGTGCACCCCTACGGGTCACTGTCGTGTCATTGTGCATGTACAGGATAACATAGGACAAGCATTCTATCAAGGCCTAGGTTACACAGAGAGTTACAAGACATGAGTTAATAATATTAATTAAATAATAAAATATAAGCCAGGAAAGAGCCATACGGCTCGGGCATATGCTGGTCAGGGTCATGCGGCTCAGACTCAGAAGCCCATGCGGCCGGGTCAGAGGGTTCTCATGCGGCTCGGGTAAGACCCATATGGCTGGATTAGACTCATGCGACTCGTGGGAGGCAAGGCCTTATGCGGCTGAGAAAGAATTAGGTGCGCATGCGATTCAGACTCAGAAGCCCATGCGGCTCTGGAGAAATCGGGTCTTATGCGGCAGGAAGATAACTTGAGCTTATACGGCGAAGGGAAACACAACTCATGCGGCTGAGAGGGAATGGGTCCCATGCGGCTCGGAGATCGAGTCCATGCGGCATCGAGAGACGGGGGTCTTATGTGGCTAGGAATTGGATGGGGCATATGCGGCTAGATTTCACTGGCCTTATGCGGCCAGAGAAGAATTGGGCCTTATGCGGCAGGAGGACAGTTCAGGGTTCTTATGCGGCTGGGGGACTGCATCTCATGCGGCTGGAGAATAGACTGAGTCTTATGCGGCTCAGCCAATGTGGGTCATACGGCCCGGTCCAAGTACATGCCATGCGGCTCTGGGTTTCATATGGTCTCATGCGGCTGAAGTAAAATAAGTCTCATGCTGCCAAGTCATGCGGCTAGGCTTATGCGGCCAGGAAGGAACTTGCCGCATAAAAGATCATGCGGCTAAGTTCATGCAGCAAGGAACATGCGACTCGGAACTGTTCTTCTTCTCCATTCTTTCGGGAAGAAGAACCATGCAAGCCAGGGCTCTCAAGCTCCATAGATCCTTCATCCAAGGTCCAAATCCGAACTTCCATAGGTCAAACTGGGGCAGAATAAAATTCTCTACAACATGGAACCATCAAAACTTGAAAACAACAAGATTAAATAGATTAAAACCCAAGAAATCTGAAAATGAAATAAACTTAGATCTACAAGCAATGAGCCATGAAAATTAAAAATACTAAGTACTAAAGTATCTTAGAATGCTGAGAGAAAGACAATGAAACAATAAAGGTGGGATTCCTCCATGAAGCAAGATGCACTTGCCTAAGCTCTCTCTCTCTCTCAGGTTGGTGGAGAAGTTAATAGAGGAAGAAAAAGATAGTTAATGAAGAGAGAAAAAGGGGAGTGGGATATTTAATGAAAAGGGTGGTGGTAGGTGGGAGTGGTTTGGTTCACATAAAATCAAGCAAAACCGAACCATACAAAACCAAGCCAAACCAAGTCAAGTCAGGCCGAACCGAACCAAGATAAAATAATCAATAAAATACTAAAATAAATCAAGCAGGGAGACATGCAATACGGGTTAAAATACGTATACGTATTCCAAATATGTAATACGAGATATGGGCATTACAACTCTACCCACCTTAAAAGAATTTCATCCTCGAAATTTAATCAAGAGGCTAGAGATTGCAATGACAAGCTATACTAAGCAATCAATCAATCAATCATGCAAGCAAGAAATTTGAAGGCAGAAGGAGGAAGGAAGTCATCCTGCTAGAAACCTCTCTGCCGGTTCTGAATCTGAGTTTGGACCTGGGCATACTGCTGGGGTCTCTGCTGTTGTAATACTTGAGCCTGAGGCGGCAATGGCCTCGGAGGCTGGTACTGCTGCTGCACTGGTGCTGGTGCGGGTCCCCTTACCGAGGGACTGGTCTGGGTCGATGATGAACTGGCCCTATTCGGACAGGACCCTATCTTGTGGTCCGGTGCTCCACAAGCCAAATACAATCTCTGTGCTCTACGACACTCCGAAACGATGTGTCCTGGCTTCCCACAATGAGTACAGCCCATTACGGAAGACTGCTTCTGCTTCTGTTGCTGAGGGGACGTGACCGACGTCACTGAGGTCGCCTACCTCGGAGTTCCAATTGTCAAAGTCCTGACTGCCGGGACTGGTGCTGACGACTGGATCATCTGGCCGTGAGATAGCTTTCGACCTCCGGTCCTGTCCACGATCTTGTGGGAGGTGTACTCGTGCCTCCTAGCTGCTCTCAAGACTGTATCAAAAGTCTGTTGCTCAAATTGCTCAACTGCCAATAAAATCTCCAAGTGAAGGCCCTGCTGGAATTACTGGGCTCTGTCGAACTCGGTCGCCACCAAGGTGGGAGCAAACCGACTAAGCCTGGAAAACTCGACTGCATATCTGTCGACCGTCCTGCCCATCTGCTTCAGATTGGTGAACTTGGTCTGTAGATCGTACCGAGCGACAGCATCGAAGTACTTGGTCTGGAATTTTTCCCTGAGTACTGTCCAAGAAATAGGGGCCACTAATCCTACGGCCTGCGCCGCCCACCAGCTGCGGACAAGATCCAATAGCTGCTGGCGTACTACGGCCACCTTCTCGTCCTCCGGAGTCTTCGCTGCCTCCAAAATCACTTCTGTATCCTGGAGCCACGCATCAGCAGCGATAGCATCTTCGCTGCCATCGAAGAATGGAGGGTTCAGGCGCTTAAAACTGTTGGCCGTACTGTTCCCATGGTGTCCACCTCTGCCCAGAGCATCTGCCACTGCCTGGTGCAGTGCATCTCCTCGACGATCCTGCGATGCAAGCAACTCCCTAATAAGTCCCACCAAGGCTCCATCATCCTGCCCTGCGGGCTGGGCTGGCTGCACCGGAGGTTCTGGATCTCCGGGAGGCATGATCCGGAAGGCTGCTCCTGAGTGCTGGACCTGATCTTCTGGTTGCTGCTGGTCCATGGGAGGTGCTCCGCCTTGCTGATCGGCAGGGCCAGGTACAATACCGCTGAAGAAGATGACATATGGAACAATAAGGAAGGACCAAGACAGATCAACGATTACAAGCATATGACCAGGACAAGAATTTCAGGGATTCAGAAAATATGAACAGAGATCAAGGGCGAGTACTGATTGAGACATCTATTCGGTTCACATATCTTGATTTACAAGACCTGCATGGACCACCACTTAAACCATATCATGCCCCAGAACCAGAATACTGGAGAGCGGGGGCAGATATAGCCAGCTAGATATAATAAAATGGAATCCATCTCATTATACGGTCACGGCTGTCAAGATATATGAGGGTTTATCTACAAGCCATCAGTCTCCTATGGTCAAGAACAAGCCTAGTGTCTCAATTACAAGCAAGCAAATAAATGTTACAAGATGTAAGATCACTAAATATATAATAGTAAGGCATCCCAAATATTACATATTCAGCTGATCATGAAGCTAGTCATTACAAAATATAAAGACTAGCAAGAGTTTTAGTCATACATGATCAACCCTAGGATCTGAATCATGCTATAGCCCGTAGGCTGATAGTAAGTAAAAATATACATGAGTTAACACTTGCTCGTCGGCTAACGCCTCAAAAGAATAATTTTACAATAGAGTGGAAAAGCCAAAAATAACCCACTCGTTGCCAGGATTTTGTCTAGTGGTCACCATCTGGCGGGAAAGTCGGTAGATCCTCGGGTGCTGCTCCAGAATCTGGCCATACAAAACCAGCTGGGTCAGACCCCAGAAAGAGCAAGTGCTACAAATGAGGCTTCACTTAGGAACTAAAATCAGCAATTAGCACAAGAATATAATTACATAATAAAAGACAATAATTAATGAAAAAGCATGACAGGTGATATACGATGAGATAACCATGGGACTATTCAGATAACCAGGTTACAACCCGTAAACCAAACAAGGACCGGGGTTGTAACCCTTCGTCTGAATAGAACTTAGTTTCTCCCCCCATTTATCGGCAAGATAAAATAAGAAATCAGGACATGTGTAATAATCTTGTACAGGACAGGGCAAATATGAACAATCAGGTCATGTGACAATCTTGTACAGGAGCAAGACAAGACTAGACAGGGTTAGACTCCATTCAATCAATCACGGCCAAGCAATAAGTACGACGTGATACTTTAACTAACTAGGGTTATCACAGGCCTAATTACTAGCAAGATACAAAAAGATTTCCAAGTCCAGTTATCCGTCTGCTGCTACCTGAGTGACCCCAGCAAAAGAAAAAAAGTATAGCAGACACACTGTAGTGAGATACATGTGTCCTAAAGAGGTGCCCCACTCGACGGTAGGCTGGAAATGTGCTCATTATGACAGATAGCTCCAAGTCCCATGTATATATATAAGACCGGGATCAAAGGGACAACAGGTAACTGGGAAAGTCTCTTCATGAACTACTGTATTATTCTAGTTATTAGCCTTAGCCATTTACAGTAGGTACCCCTGACCGTGGTACTCAGGGGTCCCTGTCCTAGACATGATGCAAGACAAGACGGGTTCATTTGTACAAGCACAATCATCCACGATGTCTAGGTCATTCATTCTTGTCAGGTCATGTCATGTTAGCCGTCACAACAGTATTTCGAGAAATATCATGTCAGGTTTATCATGTCAAGAGTGCGCCACGGCGGGCCACTATCATGTCAAGTATATCATGTCAAGTTACCATGTCAAGTTTACTATCAGGAGTGCACCACGACGGGCACTATCATGTCATGTCAGGTTATTTGTCAAGAGTGCACCCCTACGGGTTACTGTTGTATCATTGTGCATGTACAGGATAACATAGGACAAGCATTCTATCAAGGCCTAAGTTACAAAGAGAGTTACAAGACATGAGTTAATAATATTAATTAAATAATAAAATACAAGCCAGGAAAGAGCCATACGGCTCTGGCATATGCTGGTCAGGGTGCATGCGGCTCAGACTCAGAAGCCCATACGGCCGGGTCAAAGGGTTCTCATGCGGCTCGGGTAAGACCCATGCGGCTGGATTAGACTCATGCGGCTCGTGGGAGGCAAGGCCTTATGCGGCCGAGAAAGAATTAGGGGCACATGCGATTCAGACTTAGAAGCCCATACGGCTCTGGGGAATTCGGGTCTTATGCGACAGGAAGATAACTTGAGCTTATGTGGCGAAGGGAAACACAACTCATACGGCTGAGAGGGAATGGGTCCCATGCGGCTCGGAGATCGTCCATGCGGCATCGGAAGACGGGGGTCTTATGCGACTGGGAATTGGATGGGGCATATGCGGCTGGGTTTCACTGGCCTTATGCGCCCAGGGAAGAATTGGGCCTTATACGGCAGGAGGACAGTTCAGGATTCTTATGCGGCTGGGGGACTGCGTCTCATGCGGCTGGAGAATAGACTGAGTCTTATGCGGCTCAGCCAATGCGGGTCATGCGGCCCAGTCCAAGTACATGCCATACGGCTCTGGGTTTCATAGGGTCTCATACGACTGAAGTAAAATAAGTCTCATGCTGCCAAGTCATGCGGCTAGGCTTATGCGGCCAGGAAGGAACTTGTCGCATAAAAGATCATGCGACTAAGTTCATGCAGCAAGGAACATGCGACTCGGAACTGTTCTTCTTCTCCATTCTTTTGGAAAGAAGAACCATGCAATCCAGGGCTCTCAAGCTCCATAGATCCTTCATCCAACGTCCAAATCCGAACTTCCATAGGTCAAACTGGGGCAGAATAAAATTTTCTACAACATGGAACCATCAAAACTTGAAAACAATAAGATTAAATAGATCAAAACCCAAGAAATCCGAAAATGAAATAAACTTAGATCTACAAGCAATGAGCCATGGAAATTAAAAATGCTAAGTACTAAAGTATCTTAGAATGCTGAGAGGAAGACTATGAAACAATAAAAGTGGGATTCCTCCATGAAGCAAGATGCACTTGCCTAAGCTCTCTCTCTCTCTCTCTCTCTCTCTCTCTCTGGTTGGTGGAGAAGTTAATGGAGGAAGAAAAAGATAGTTAATGAAGAGAGAGAAAGGGGAGTGGGATATTTAATGAAGAGGGTGGTGGTAGGTGGGAGTGGTTTGGTTCACATAAAATCAAGCAAAACTGAACCATGCAAAACCAAGCCGAACCAAGTCAAGTCAGGTCGAACCGAACCAAGATAAAATAATCAATAAAATGTCAAAATAAATCAAGCAGGGAGACATGCAATATGGGTCAAAATACGTATACGTATTCCAAATACGTAATACGAGATATGAGCATTACACATGTTAATTTAGTAGACAAATAAAGTAAAACACGACAATCATACTGTTATGGAAATAACATAGCTATGCAGAAATGCAAGATAAATAGGTGTGTCTATTTTTTCCATATCTGGTTTCCATCTAACAGTAAACTGTATTGAAATCAATGGAAAGCAAACAACATTAAGATAAAATTTGGCAAATCACCTGTCAAATTTAGGAATGCATCACTTGCATAAACAATCGGCATATCAGGTAAGTGAGGATCAGTCCTGCGTTGTAAAAAGAGTTTTTTTTACAAACACGACAAGAATACAGCCCATGTTTCTTTTTATTCGTAAATGACAGCTATAGCTATTATAAGCAAATGGAAACAGGAATTTTCAAACAAAAATAACAAAAATAACAAAAATGCTAAATTTATAGCCATTGGACTTATAATTCATTGATTTTGGTTGGTGTTGCTCTCAGCTGTTCGGTCTGCAATCGTTCACGGTAACGGTCCTGTACACGGTCCTGTCGACTGGCATCTCGATGCTGCTGGTGTCGGCGCTGTACAATCCGATGGACAACCGCGGCGGCAACGTCGACGGCCGACGGTCGATCCAGTGCCTGAAGGGGAACGCGGAGCTCCGCCTCCTTGTGTGCCTGCACAGCGAGGCCCCCGTCCCGTCCGTCCTCGGCCTCCTGGTCCTGTCCTGTCTGGACGCAGGGCCGACGCCGGTGACGTCCGTCCACGTCCTCCACCTGGTGGACCTCGCCGGCCGGGCCAGCTCCAGCCTCGTGGCGCACAGGAACAAGAAGGGCTTCATCAACCCCTCGGAGATGGCCCGCCTCCACAACGCCTTCATCAGCTACGAGCAGGATAACAGGGGCCGCGTGTCTGTGCAGCCCATGTTTCTTTTTTATTTGTATTGAATCTAAGAAGTTAGAAGAAATTCCTTACCAAAATGGGACCAGACTACGCCGGAGAGGAACGTCACGAACCCGCTCCCTATTTTTTGTTGGGAGGAAGAAGAAATTAAAAACCCTAGTCCTATTTTTGAAGAGAACGGGCTCTAGGGTTAGGGTTTTAGAGTTGGAAAAAAAGGAAGAAGAACGCTGCCAAAGTGGTGGCTCTGCACCGATAGCTCAGTCGTCGAAGGGTTGGTGCGTAGTCGAGCCCTTCGTCGGAGTAATTAAGGTTAGGATTAAAAATTGGGGGAGAAAAGGTTTGAGGAGGAGAGATGCTGCTCGGTTAGAAAATGGATGAGAAATAAATTTTCTCTCTCCCACTGAGCTTTTATACAGTAAAGGAATTACAAGTTTGCCACCGCTCTAAAATATTAATGACGGTTTATTTTATAAACGTTATAAAAAGTCCAAAATTAGTCCAAACCGTCATAGAAAAAAGGTATTTTAAACTTTGATAAAGCTTAGGTATCAGACATCATCAATACGTCTTGTTGAGCGTTATTAATAGGCCTTTTTGTTGTAGTGATGTAACGTCCATGCTTACAAACATCTTCTGCTCAACTGGGCTCCAACATGCGTATTCCTTCTGAGTTGCCGTGTACCCGACAAAGACACATTTAACCGCTCTATGATCCAGTTTGCCAACTCTTGACCTATTATCTTGGACAAAACATACACATCCAAATACTTTCGGTGGAACAGTGTACGTGGTTGCACCAGTAAGCATCTCCAACGGTATCTTCCAATCTAATACCTGAGATGGCATTCTGTTGATGAGATAAGAGGCCGTTAACACCGCCTGCCCCCATAAGTGTTTCAGGACATTCATAGCCAGCATCATCGTCCGTGCGACCTCCAGCAGGTGTCTGTTGTTCCGTTCGGCCACACCATTTTGAGCCAGTGTATAGGCACATGAAGTTTGGTGTAGCATTCCATGAGTGGATAAATAATCAGCAACCTTCTTATTTGTATACTCCGTCCCATTGTCAGACCATAAGCACTTAATTTTAGTGTCATATTATGTTTCTACCCGGCGATGAAAGTCTCGAAACGCCTCAAAGATGTCACTTTTATTCTTCATAAGGTAGACCCATGTCACGCGAGTATAACAATCAATAAAAGTGACGAACCATCGATAATCGTTAATACCGGATGTAGGACAAGGGCCCCATACGTCCGAATGTATCATATCAAATGCAGCTGAACTTCTACTTCCTGAACTCACATACGTACTTCTGGTATGTTTACCCAATTCACATACATTACAAAATAACTTCTCTTTATTAGCCCTTTGGTATAAGGACGGATACATTTGACTAATAATTTTAAAATAAGAATGACCGACACGCTGGTGGTGGAGTAGCAATTCGTCTTCTACACTGTGCCGTAAAACTTCCTGTAGTGTGTCCGCTACCAGAGATGCCAATACTTTGTCCAGTCCAATCCTGTCCAAGTACCACAGCCCCTTATGCCATGTGCCAGTCCCTAGTCGTCATCCTGTCCCCTTCTTCTGAAAAATCACCGTAGGAATGTCAAAGGAAACAGTACAGTTAAGATCAAGAATAATGGCACTAATAAAAAAGAAGATTGACAGGAAAAGAGGAGCATGCAAGACATTTGTGATAGTAAGAGAAGGGGTGCATGCGACAGTGCCTTTACCCATGACAGGGCTAGAGTTACCATCAGCAGTCTGAATGCTCTCTGGCGTCGGTAGATGAGTATAGTCCTGGAACTCACCGCAGGACCCCGTGACATGGCGAGATGCCCCAGAGTCCATAATTCGACCTGGTTGGTGGACAGATGCTGCAAGAGCACGTGCAGGAATACCTGTGCTGGTTTGGGCAAAGCAATTGATTTGATCCCCTGAGGTAGATGATGCCCCATGACTGCCGTCCGAATCTAGCTTCGTGCTTCGTAACCTCGTGAGGAACTCCTTCTCAAGAGGGGTTAACTCAGCCAGGTGATTTTTTCCCCCTTCCTCCGCTAGATTAGCTTTATGTCATCTAGAATAATTTTTCCTTCTACCAGCATAACCGCCTCTACCACCTCGACGTCCTCCGCGGCCCCGTCCATGATCACTCGACTGACTTTGCAGGAGTTTTGGACAAAATCTGATGTAATGCCCTGAGTCACCACAGTTGTGGCAAACACCGGCTACAGAGGGAGGCTGATTGAAGATGGCAAGGGCAGACTTGTCAACTGCGGCTTGCTCCCCCTGGAAACAGCCCTTGTTGGGCATCAACTTCAAACGAGCCTCTTCTTGTGCCATGGCAGCTATGGCTTCTTCTAAGTTTGAAAGCATGGGCTGTGCTAGGAGTACATTCCTTCTATGTTCAAATACTGGGTTAAGACCCTTCAAGAACTTCATCATCCGTTGTCGCGAAATATAATCCAAGAACTTTTAGAAATGTTTCGCAAATGCTGGTTCGACTTGTGCATCTTCCATCCCAAGAGGATCATAGTGATCAAGATCAGACCAGTACTGCTTCAACAGTGCTGCATACTCAGATTTGGTACGGTCATTCTGGGCCACCCTATCATGTTCATCCTGCAGTTGGAAGACCCGTATAGGATTGCCTGAGCCTGAGTACATATCCTTCAAAGTCTGCCATATATCAGCAGCAGCCTCCATCGCCTCTACATTGCCCGACACCTGGTCGGTCAAGGAGGCTGTCAACCATCCAGCCACAACATTGTTGACAATTTCCTAAATAGCAAACTCCTTGGAGGAGGGATCATCTGACGCCTTGGTTTGGCCATTGACGTAGCCAACCAAGTCTCGTCCCTTTAGTGTCCGTATTGCCTGCCGTGACCATTTTAAGTAGTTGGATGTCCCTTCCAACTTCGTTTCTAGCTTGTCCAGCCTCTCCATTTTGTAGGGTGACGGATCCACATTAGTATGGATCACACGTGGGGTTGTCTCGGTTATTCTTTTTGATAAAATATCATCAATTAAGGCCTTCATCTCTTATGCTGTCAGTTTACCACTGATCGAATCCATGGCGTCTTCAACTATGATTCGTCTTCGTCGTCGTCTTCGTCGTCGTCGTCTTCGTCGGCTTCGTCGTCGTCGTCTTTATGTAAAGTCTTCATCAGAGACCTTACGAATGTGCGGTTAACGTGGCCAACATCGGTGCGCACATGTAGATCCTAATTTGCAGATCGAGAACGAAAAAACAAAAAAATATTTTATAATTTCGGAGGACGTAATCTAGGACCAAATGGTACAAATAAAGCATTTGACGTCTATCCGTCTTCGAATAACCGCCTACATAATCTCTCACGCAAATTAGGGTTCTTTATTTCATTTATTTATTTATTTTTTGTTTTGAGAAAAAAAGGAAGGGGGATCGGCAGCAGTTAGGCGGAAGAGGGGGGCGTCGGGGGGGACGCAGCAGCAGGGAGGTTCGGCGGCTGCAGCAGGGGGGCGTCGGGACAGCAGAGGGGGTCGTCGGTGGGGGGGCAGGGAGGGGGGACATCGGCGGCATGGGGGCGTCGGGGCAGCAGGGGAAGCGGCAGCAGGGGGGTATCGGGGGGGACAGGGGGCGTCGGTGGCAGGGGGCGTCAGGGGGGCAGGGGGTGTGGGTTTGCCGGGTTGGGGGGGCGCCGGTTTGGGGAAGGGGTGAGAAATTTTTTTTTGTGGTTATGGCTCTGATACCATGTAGAGAATAATTGTTGTATATTTTATTGATTGGCTACTCCACTACTTATATGGAGTCTAGCTCCTCTTCATACTACATTTTCCAATGTGGGACTAAATCCCTTATTAGTTCTCAACAGTTAGTGACGGACTAATCACATGAGTATCGGAGTTTGTGTCAGTCACTATTACAAGCGACACTAACTATAAAGTTTTACATACTGATTGATCTGGATTTTCAAAACCATGTCATAATAAGTGAGTGCTTCTTCAAGATTTGAAAGTAAGACACCTAACTATAAAGTTCATTAAATAGCTTAGAATAGAAAATGAATCAATCGGTTGGATATATGTTAATAGCTTATAAGAGGGTTGAAGTGTTCCAAGAAAAAAAATTGACCTTCTAGCACTACCAAAATATGATATATTAGCGACGAAATTAGCGACGCCAACAAAAAACGTCGCCAATTTTTTGCATATTAGCGACGTCCTGGAAATTCGTCGCTATATGACGGAATTAGCGACGCTTAGCGACATATCATTAAATATGTCGCCATATATTAAAAATTGGCGATGGTTAGCGACGTCTCCTCCATACGTCGCTAACTATTTTACTTAGGGCACGCTGTGTTCTTTTTTGCCCCACTCGAAATTTTTTTCCCCCACTCAAAATTTTCTCCCCCACCTCGAGCTCCTCCGGCGACTCCTACTCCCCGGCGACTCCCTCCCCCCCGGCGACCCCTACTTCCGTCGAGCTCCTCCTCCTCTGCCTCAGGTAAACCCTAACCTAACTCCTCCTCCTCCTCTCCCACGGACACACACACACACGGACACACACACACACACGCACACACACAGAGACACACACACACACATAGACACACGAACACACACACAGACAGACAGACACACACACACATGGACACACTGTGTCATGTTGTGCTGGACACGAGACACTATGTTGGACACGTACACATAGCCTAGATCCTTTACCAACCATTTATTTTCTATTTTAACATGTTTTTATATATCAATTTCTAAATACCCTATGTTGACTGATACCTTGTTAATTTACTATATTTTCCAGTTTTGAAAACCCAATTTTGACAACCATTTTAACCTAGTTTAATGCTTTAATTTACATGTTTAAAACCCTAGTGTAGTGTATCTATATGTGTGCTGACTGAGTTTCAAGTTTGGGGTGATTTGGTTAGAGTTTGGGTTCTCGATTTGGGTTTGAGGTGAATGGGTCTGAAATATGTTATAGGAGTATGTAATATTGTATGAAATGAACTGATTTCCTTTCCTTTCCTTTCATATTTGACTGAACACAGTAAATCTCCTCACTGTCCAGATTGGACTGACCCATAGTTCATATCACTCACTCACTCACTCACTCTTGCCTAGGTACACACACACATATAGCCTAATACAAGCATGTTAGCCTCCCTCATATACACATACATGTGACTGTCACATGTAACAGTCAACACACTCACCCCCCATTCACATGTGCATGTACACACACCACCTACTCTCTACTTATCTCTATATATATAAGTTTGATAGATGGTATTGTATACATATATACATAACTATATCATGTAACTCATATGTGATATAGGCATATAGCATATGTTAGAGTGTCTAAATATATGAATGCATGAAAGTTGCCTTGTCTTGTAATATAGGCATATAGTATATGCATACCTATATATATATTGTATGTATATATCTATATATTACTTGTGTGTATGAGATAGCTTGAGTTGACTTTGGTCATTATTGGTACTTGAATTATAGGTTAGGCTTGTATAGCCTTGAATGGTGTGTGCTAGCTAGTATGGGCTAGTTAGGGCCTAGAATGGTGGCATTGACTAGTTTGACCATAGTTGACCTAGTTTGACTACTAGAGTTGACCAGAGTTGACCAAGAGTTAACTTTGGCCTAATTTGACCAAGGAGTCGAAGATATTGACTTAGTCAACTCAACTTCACCCAGTTTGACTAGTTACTGCGCTGAACATGTGTGTCCATCTTTGCAGAATTATTTCCAAATGGATATGAATTACTACTTGCGGAATCATTCATGGATGTGCAATCATCGTCCTGATGATATGTGTGGTGTGCGGGATGAGTACATAGCGGGAGTAGAGCAGTTCCTGCAGTTTGCTAAGGCGTTCCCTTAGTACATGGACGGCACCAAAATTAAGTATCCGTGTGTGAAATGTCATAACGTAAAATATTATCCAGAAGTGAAAGTGACATATCATTTGTACTCGAAGGGTTTCACGCCTAATTACTATCAGTGGATCGCACACGGAGAACTTGTGTCTTTAGCATCAGAGTCGGAGCCTTATGTTGAGCCGTATATGCATGCGTACGAAGATGGGACGTGAACATGGTTTTTGACACCACGGGGCCTAGTTTCGTTCATGATGCAGCTGAGGAGGCACCGAATGTCGATGCTGTAAAGGTCATGGAGTTGTTGGAGAATGCAAGGACTCCATTATATCCTGGTTGTGAGGATTATTCACCGTTGGAGGTGGTTACAAGACTGTTGAGCATTAAGCCAGATTTTAACATGTCGCAAGAATGCTACAACCGAGTGTTGGAGTTGAATATAGAGTTCTTGTCGGCGGGTGCTAAGTTACTTAAAGACTTCTATCGATCTAAGAGGATGGTGAGATCGCTCTAGATAGAATACGAGAAAATCGATTCTTGTCACAATGGGTGCATATTGTACTACAAAGACGATAAGGACGCAGATGTGTACAGATTTTGTAGTGCTGATTGCTATAAGACAACTAGTATAGGAAGGTCTACCGGTGCAAGAAGACCGACCGATTCAATACACTACTTGCCTTTAACGCCGCGGTTGTAAAGATTATTTCTGGTGAAAGAGACGGCCGAAAATATGAGTTGGCACATGCGAGAACAGATTGAAGGAGTGTTGGATCACCCATCCGATGGAGAAGCGTGGAAACACTTTGATCGAGTGTATCCTGATTTTGCTTCAGATCCGCGTAATGTCAGGTTGGGGCTATCTTCTGACGGTTTTACTCCTTTTGGTCTTTCGGGATCCCAGTATTAGTGCTGGCCTGTGATTGTCACTCCGTATAACCTACCGCCTTGGATGTGCATGAAGACTCAGTACATGTTTCTAACCGTTATAATTTCTGGTCCGAACAATCCCAAGAGGAACATTGATGTGTACTTACAGCCTTTGATAGATGAGTTGAATCAGTTATGGGAAGTAGGCACTAACACGTACGATGTTTCTAGGAAGCAAAATTTTCAGATGAAGGCAACCCTTATGTGGACCATCAACGACTTTTCGGCCTATGGAATGTTATCTGGATGGAGAACTCATGGCCGTCTCTCATGTCCGTATTGTATGGACCGTACTAAGACTTTCTGCTTAAAACACGAAAGAAAACCGTACTTCTTTGATTTTTATCGACAATTTCTGCCAAAAGATCATCCGTTCAGAAGGAACATGAATGCATTCCGTACCGACGTTGTAGAGAAGGGTGATCCACCGCCAAGGTGGTGCGGAGCCATGATATGGAAGGAGGTTAGAGATTTTCTAAGTGCTATCGAAGATCCTACAAATGGGTACAAGTGCGATGGATTTGGTAGAGATCATAACTGGACAAAGAGGAGCATATTTTTGGATCTGCCATATTGGAGTACCAATCTGATCAGACATAATCTTGATGTCATGCATATTGAGAAGAATGTGTTTGATAACATAATTAATACTGTGATGGACATAAAAGAAAAAACGAAAGACCATCCCAAGGCCAGGTTGGACTTAGAAGTAATATGCAAACGCCCTGCATTGTATTTGATAGAGGAGAATGAAAAATAGTTCCTGCCGAAGTCAATTTTCTCACTGGACAAGGAGGATAAAGTGAGACTTTGTCAGTGGATCCAGGGCCTAAAATTTCCAGACGGATATGTCTCAAAGCTGAGAAGATGTGTCGATCCGATGGAAAATAAATTGACGGGTATGAAGAGCCACGATTGTCACGTATTCATGGAGAGGTAAATTCCAATTGCATTTCGAGAATTCTTACCGCAGGCAGTTTGGGATCCATTGACGGAGCTTAGCATATTCTTCAGGGATCTTTGTTCTAAGAAATTGCTCGTTGATCGTCTAGAAAAGCAAGAGAAGGACATTACGGTAACACTGTGCAAGCTAGAGATGGTGTTTCCTCCTGGATTCTTCGACTCTATGGAGCATTTGTCGATTCATCTATCCTATGAGGCACGTGTTGGTGGACCCCTCGAATATCGATGGATGTACCCGTTCGAGCGACATTTGAATTACCTAAAAAGAAAGGTAAAAATAAGGTACGGGTCGAGGATTCTATTTGTGAAGCCTATGTTCTCGAGGAGATTATAAACTTTTGTTTGATGTATTTCAAGCCTCATGTTGCAACTAATAGAAGATAGCTTCCAGAAACAATGACGGGGATCATGAATGTAATGATACAATACTAAAGGAATTCAATGCCCCAGGAAAACCATCGGGTAAAATGACGAAGAGATATCTGAACGATGATGAGCTAAGGGATGCTCAGGTGTATGTATTACTCAACTGCGACGATGATGAAGTAGAGAAGCTGGAGGGTAAGTAATTAATACGTCTATATTATTTTAATAGTGTTGATTATTATACTATTACATTAATTGAACGATGTTGTTTTCAGCATATTTAATGATGATGTAAGGTCAGGTAGGCCACACATAACAGAAGAAGAACTAGAACAAGAAATGAGGTATTATTTTCCATCATGGTTGAGTGCATATGTAAGACTTGAGAACTCTGTAATTACATTTCTGTATATGCACTTGAAAATGAGCTTAATTTATTTTTTTGTGGTATTTAGGTCGATCGTCCATACGCAAGACTTGAGAATGAGTCTATTAGAACGCTAGCCAAGGGACCAATTTATGCTGCAAAAATATGGCCAAGCTACTGTGTTAATGGGTTTAGGTTCAAGTCAACAATATGTCCGATCAGAGACAACTTTGTGGATCTCGATTCCACCAAAAATAGCTGTTTGTGTATCAGATCTTTGAACTATAAAGATGTTGATGCGGGCAACAATTTCTATGGCGTCCTAAGGGAGATTGTGGAGCTGACATATAGTTATGGAATAGAGCCTGCTAAGATTGTGTTATTCAGGTGTGATTGGTTCGATCCGATTGAAGGTCAAGGTTGGAAAGTAGACAAGCCCGGTCTTGTGGATATAAACTATCGGCGTCGATATCAAGCCTATGAACCATTTGTCCTATCAAGTCAGGCTCAGCTCGTGTACTTCACAAGTTATCCTAAACGGAGAACAATAAGGTCGGACTGGTGGGCAGTATGCAAGACCAAAGCTAGAAATACCTTTGAGGTTGACGATATAGCTTATCAAGAGGATGAACTACCTCTTGTAACAAATATTATAGAAGTGGACACGACGGAAGTTCCTCATTACACATCTAATTGTGTAGAAGAAGTAGAATTATCTGAAGAGGAAGATGCAGATGAAAGTGAAGATGTAGAGGAGGAAGAAGAAGAAGAAGAAGAAGATGAGCTGAACGAACTAGATGAATTTTCAGAAGAGGATTAAATCTGTACGTTTGTTTTATTATCATATTTGACACTTTAATGACAGTTTTATCGTATAAATCTGTGACACTTTTATCTGTGACTATGAAATTTTTCAAAAATCTGTGATGTCTATCATATAAATATGTATATTTGTTTTATTGTCATATGTTATTATCAGGTATGACTAGACCAGGAGGAGGATGACGCGGAGGATATTATATTAGGCAGTCCCGTCTGCCTCGGGCTAGGATGCAAATTCTGTACCCTCATCCTCATCTCCGAGTACGCCAGTGTACCGTTCTGTTCCCGGTCCATTACCGGGATAGGGCAGTTCCAGCAGGTTGGCGACTCCTCCCTCGTCGTCCAGCATTTCTGATCCCGCGTCCAGCATTCCTTCCGCGTCCAGCATTCCTTCTGCCGACGGCTCCATAGGGAGAGCCGACGCCGAGCATATGAAGGACGGCGATCAGACTGATCCTGTCCAGGCAGGAGGTGAGAGCGACCCTCCATGTGCTCCCCCGGACGAGACACATATGGAGATTTGGACGGACGGGCCTGCGAAGTAAGTTAATTAGTTAATATATATTTCTCAAATGATTATATGTACATATATATTCATGAAATTTATTATTGTATAGATATCGGCCTCCTGCAGTACAGAGGCAGCTAGGGTTATTTCTGATGCAGAACTATGGTGGGCCTTGGATTAACTACTCAGATGCTCCCGCAGATAGGAAGGCCTTTTGGTTGGCCCACTTCAAGGTAAAAAATTTATTTAGTTTTAAATTTTAATAATTATTTGTGTATATTATATAACTTTTCTATTTTACTTCTTGTAGAGGACCTATTTCTGTCCACCACACCGGGCGGCGAAGATCGAGGCCCAATTTTCTGTCGTCGCAGGCAAGCTCATCCGTGATGCGATCCACGACCAGAAGTCTCGTGATCACTCCGGAAAGCCGATCCATGGTTGGATCACGCCAGAGCAGTGGACTGCGATGAAGGCCAGGTACCAGGAGCGGTCTGACTAGGCCAAGGTGGCGCGGTCGAGCGCCAGTAAGTGGTGTGGTGGCTCCATTCCGATGACGGAACATTTTCGTCGTCTGGTACGTTTTCTATGACGGACATCATTTTATATATAGTTGGATAGAATGTTTAATACTAATAATAGATAATATATTTTAACAGGTAAAAAAGGGTGAGGACCCCAACATGGTGACCGTCTTCCTGGTCACCCATCGGAGGGCTGCAGAGTTTATTGACGAGAGGGCGATGCAGGCATATGTACGTTCTATTCTTTATATTAATTTACTATAATTTAGAAAATAGGAAAGTAGATATCAATATAGACTTTAGCAAACACTTAGACGTTATCAAACATTGTTCTAGGCCGATTTTCTTCGGCTACAAGAGGAGGCGGCTGCTGCTACTAGTGCGCCAGCAGAGGAAGGGGCTGGTACTTCCTCCCAGCCGCCTATAGCTCCATCGTAGGACGACCTCTGGATGACCGCCGTTGGTAGTCTTTAGAAGGGTACGTACTACGGTACGGGATCCTACGGCACCTATTTGGCTTCAGAGTCATCCTGGGCGCAGTTTCCAGCTTTGCAGGCGTCATCACGAGCTCAGGTTATTGGTCGTCAGATCGACGAGCTGCGTCGCGAGTTGCAGTAGCAGATTTCTGATCACCATACCGCAGAGCAACGATCCGACGATCCGATGATCACCGGACGATTTGATGCGGTTGAGCGCAGTATATAGGAGCTGATGAGTTTGCAGGAGACTACAACTGCCAGCTTGCACACAGTCACCGAGTCTACGCAGCGCACAGAGCGTAGACAGGTCGAGCTAGAGGGATCGCAGAGGACCATGTCTGCCTCACTCACTCAGGTACAAACTTCGATTGAGGAGAGTACTCAGAGGATGGTGAGTACCCTTGCTGCGCATGGTGAGTGACTGCGAGAGCTGGAGCAGATATGTCCTCTCGATCCATCGACGGTACCGACTCTAGACATTGCACTGCCTCCTACTGTCCCTACGGTGCAGTTCATACAGGAGCAGTATGAGTACATGCTATCTCAGATGCGCGGCAGGGGTCCTCAGTGATCTAGTAAATTTTTTTATCATCTTTGTATGTATTGGCCCTATGGGCCCATTGACCGTTCTGTACACTGATTTTTATTATTATTTGACTCTGTTGGACATGTATGTTTGTTGGACATATATGTTTGTGATTTTAATTTGTTGGTATTTTCATTGAGTACATGTATGATATTTAGTTGTAGACTGTTATGATGGGAGACTGTTATTCATCTATTAGTTGTAGACTGTTATGATGGAAGATTGTTAATTATGATGATATCTGCGACGGGGATGACAAATATACCTATGCTGGGTTCTAAGCGATGATCTGATATACAAAGGAGGTGCTGTCCAAATTTTTAAAAAATATAATGTGTATTTTTGTGATGATGTGTGTCTGTGTTTACAGTGTTCGAAACCATCGATAGTTTCGATTACTGTTATATGTTTTATCTTGGACAGAAATAGCAACTGTTCAGGGTGTACTTCTGAGAGCTTCATTTTCACATCCTTCACTCTCTCGGGACGTCGTACAGGATCCCGAGAAGGTGAAGGACGTGAAGAGGAAGCTCTGAGAAGTACATCCTGAATTGTTGCTCTTTTTATCCAAGATAAAACATAGAACAGTAAGCAAAACTGTCGATGGTTCGAACACTGCACTTCACACATACTGTAAACACAGACACACGGCATAACAAAAATACACATTATATTTTTTTAAATTTTTTTTCAGTATTCTGCGACGGATAGCGACGGATCTGCGACGTTTGGGAATGTCGCTAATTAGCGGTGTTACGTCGCTAATTAGCAGCGTTACGTCGCTGTACGTCGCTAGGCATGCCATGTCATCACATAAATAGAAATAAACGTCGCTAAGTAGTCGCACTACGTCGCTAATTTTGCGACGTAAAGTTTTCGTCGCTCTCCGTCGCTAACTTTGCGACGACACAACGACACGGCAGTGACGTCGCAAACAGCGACGTAGGGCGACGAATTTGTCATCTGCGACTAGCTTTTCGCGACCTTCATTTTCCGTCTTTAAAGTCGTCGCTAATTACGATTAGCGACGTATTTTCCATAATTAGCGACGTATCATGACGTCGCTAATTTGCCTTATTTTAGTAGTGTAGTGGTATATGTTATTTTTTCTCTAGATAAAACCAACAAATATGACTTACATATATCAAATTTTTGCAGAGAAATTAAAGAAATGCAAAGAACTTAAAGTGCTAGTTTCACAAACCGTACAATACTGCATATACTGGTACAGGAAATAAAGTAGTAGTGTACAATTTCCAAGTAAATAAATTTATAGAAAGTGTAATTCGAACATATGTAAGTTTTCTTTAATGTAAATTTCTCATTTTGCAGGGAATGCTTCACCTTCTTATGACTATTGAAACCAGAATATTCTCACTCATCTTGATGGCTCAAAAATACTTGAACCCCATGCTAATTGCAAGATTTGGAGCTGAAGATGTCTGCAAACTGTTTCGAGCATTCAACTGTTCTGCAGGCTTTCTGACAGCTTATTGATGAAGGCCATGGTTGTTCCTGTAAGTACTAATTCTAACTTTGTATTTTAGAATCTGAAAATAAAATATAAATAGACAATCTAACCGAGATCGAGACTTGAACTTGTTCAATGTCCTTAAGACAATATTCGCCCCCGCACACGTGCTTATGGTTTAACAGCGATTAGTCTCCCAGGATAAAACGGTACTTCTCGTAGCAGCACTTCACACCGCAGGAACTGGACGAAGCAATGTAAGTAGTCTCAATGCTTGATGTATGAATCAGTGAAGTGAATTGTTAACACTATGCTTTTATAAATGACAGAGGGACACAAATGTGAGTAGACGCATTGCTTGGAAGGGACACACCTTTCCAATAGATTCATTCAATTCAAATAGAACACACCTATTGGAACGTTTAATAAAACATTTATTTTTTAATTAATTACCAATTCAAAATTACATCGACTTTTCCAACAGTTCATGCATATGCTAGAAAGATGAGAGTGTCGGTCGGTTCTTTCTAATTCAATGCAGCTTGGTCTTACCTTTATTGTCTCGTACCTAGTCAAGTTACGGTTTCCGCATCAGTACCTAGCTAGTTAAGAAAGCTTGGAATACTTGTTCCCCAGTGCTCGGTTTGTCAGGAAAATGGTTGTCTTCTCTGTGTCCTTCTGGTAAAGTAATCTGAGGGAATTCAAATGTCTCTGATATCTGATGTTGTATCAGACACTGCAAATTTTCCGTATCTGACTTGCTGTACTTGCTTCTTTTACTGGTCTTTAATTTGTGTCGATCTTCGGGTTTGTTTTTATCTTGGAAGAACTGTGACATGAATGTTTCAATTTCAGTTCCAATAACATCTGCCTATAAATTCTCTCTACATAAGAATAACCACAGGAAGTACATAATATACACTAATTCAATTCACGAAGCCTTAGAAATTGAAGTGACTAAGAATTAATTTGATGATTGAATTGTCGAACTGATGACCTCCTTCAGGATGATCGATAACCATATATACAGTTATGGCTACTTCTGAATTATAGTAATAACTTTAGTAGCTAGTTACATAAAGCAGATCAGGCTGCTGAAGAGGGTTCACTATTATAGTTATACAATTCCTGGAATGAAAACTATAGTCATCTTCTCATTTAATAAGCAGAGATCAGTAAATAGCATGCATATACTAAAAACTTGTATGATATTACCAGCACATACAAGTTGAAACATGAATTGGCATCAAATATAAGACTAACCTTTGATTGGATTTTTGGTGGAGAGCTCTCCTGATATCGACACTATTCACGTATTGTATCTTGACCTGGTCTTTATTTCGCAGATCACATGTTCAAGATATCAAACAATATATTTGTTTTTTGACCTTTGGTACAATTAATCCATACCATTAATCGGTATTAGCAACAAGTATAACTCGCTAGTAAGTTTTGACAATGGTGAAAACTTCTAATACTAATGCAACAAAGCTGCGGTAAAAATTGTTGTAAAGTTTTTGTTGGGTGATGAGGATCCCTGTTGCTCAAAGTAAGATTCGACCGCCTCCGTCAATTCACTCCCGACAACAAGCAAGTTTGGAAGAACTTCTGGAACACTCTTTGTAACCTCTCCCTTCATGAACGCTCTTTGCAATCTCATAAAAATATGGATTCGCTGATGGACTCTCGTACTAGCACCTAGCGCTTATACAAAAATTGGACTCCTAGAGAGGAAACCATTTTCTCTTCTGTTTGTGGTATCTCTTCTGTGTATTTTCACCTTTGTGAACTAAGTGAAGAAAGACACTTATATAGGCGAGAAATCCCTTGATTTGCGGTGAATGCCCACTAAATTAAGACCTAAACTCTTGGGCAGAAGACTAAGGGTCCGTTTGGTTTGCAGGATTGGACAACGTAATGTAATTGGCATTACGTTGTCAATCTAACTCGGGTGTTTGGTTGGACAAAAAAAATTAGATGTAATGTAATCGCGATTACAAGTTTGATTACATTACATCAGTTTCTTCTAAACTCAATTACATCATAAAACCTATGTAATCGCAATTACATTACAACTTAAGCGGAATGTTGGTATGCTATAATTTGGTCTTTTTGTTCGTTTTTTGGTCATTTTTTGTTGTTTTTGTTTGTTTTTGGTCATTTTGTTCGGTTTTGGTCGTTTTTGTTCGTTTTTTGTCATTTTTGTTCGGTTTTTGTCATTTCATATTGTTTTTTTTTGTTTTTTGTCGTTTTTGGTCGTTTTTGTTCGTTTTTGTTCGTTTTTGGTCGTTTTTTTGTCGTTTTTGTTCGTTTTTTGTTATTTTTGTTCGTTTTTGGTTGTTTTTTTTGTTTTTTTTGTTCGTTTTTGTCCTTTTTGGTTGTTTTTGTCTGTTTTTTGTCGTTTTTGTTCGTTTTTTGTCATTTTTGTTTGTTTTTGGTTGTTTTTGTTTGTATTTTTGTCATTTTTTGTTGTTTTTGTCCGTTTTTTGTTATTTTTGTTCGTTTTTTGTTATTTTTGTTCGTTTATTTTTGTTTTTGTTTGTATTTTTGTCCGTTTTTTGTCGTTTTTGTTCGTTTTTTGTTATTTTTGTTCGTTTTTTTTGTTGTTTTTGTTTGTATTTTGTCATTTTTGTTGTTTTTGTCCGTTGTTTTTTGTCGTTTTTGTTATTTTTGTTCGTTTTTGGTTGTTTTGTTTGTTTTTTGTTCGTTTTTGTACTTTTGGTTGTTTTTGTCCGTTTTTTTGTCGTTTTTTGTTCGTTTTTGTCATTTTGTTCTTTTTTTGTTTTTGTTTGTATTTTTGTCATTTTTTTGTTGTTTTGTCCGTTTTTTTGTCGTTTTTGTTCGTTTTTTGTTATTTTTGTTCGTTTTTGGTTGTTTTTGTTTGTTTTTTTTGTTCGTTTTTGTCCTTTTTGGTTGTTTTTGTCCGTTTTTTGTCGTTTTTTGTTCGCTTTTTGTCATTTTTTTTTCGTTTTTTTTTGTTGTTTTTGTTTATATTTTTGTCATTTTTTGTTGTTTTTGTCCGTTTTTTTATCGTTTTTGTTCGTTTTTTGTCAATTTTTGTTCGTTTTTCGTGTGTATTGTTATTTTTTTGTCGTTTTTGTCATTTTTTTGTTTGTTTTTGGTCCTTTTTGTTCGTTTTTTGTCGTTTTTGTTCGTTTTTTGTAATTTTGGTTCATTTTTTTCATTTTTCTTCTGTTTTTTGTGGTTTTTGTCCTTTTTTTGTTCGTTTTTTGTCGTTTTTGTTCGTTTTTTGTCATTTTTTTTCGTTTTTTGTTGTTTTTGTTTTTTTGTCATTTTTGTCCTTTTTTTGTTCTTTTTGCCCTTTTTTGTCGTTTTTGTTCATTTTTTTCCTTTTTTTAATCATTTTTGGTCAAATTTTTACGTTTTTTATCTTTTTTGTCGATTTTGCACATTTTTTGCCATTTCTGCATGTTATTTATCGATTTTTGTCGATCTTGTACGTTTTTGACCATTTTTCACGTTTTTGGTCGATTTTGCATGTTTTTTGTCGCTTTTTTATACTTTTTTGCTTTTTTTTTTTGGGTCTTTTTCACTTTTTTTGATCGTTTATGCTCGTTTTTTCTTTTTGTTTGTTGTTTGTCGTTTTTGTTCCCTTTTTTGTCGTTTTTGGATTTTTTTTTTGCAAGTTTTTTAATCTTTTTGTCGTTTTTTTGCTCGTTTTAATTCCCTCTTATTTTTTGTCTTTTTTCGTATTTTCATTTTTTGTCATTTTTGTTCCTTTTTATCGTTTTTTATTTTTTTGCTCTTTTTATCGTTTTTTTGTCATTTTTTTGTCGTTTTTGTTCATTTTTTGTCCTTTTTTTTTGTTTTTGGTCGTTTTTCGTCCTTTTTTCCCTCTCATTTATTGTGGTTTTTTTGTCAATTTTTTTGTTTTTAGTCATTTTTTTTATCATTATTGGTCACTTTTTATGGTTTTCACATTTTTGATCTTTTTTTTTGTCGTTTTTCTTTTTTTTATCGCTTTTTCATTTTTGGTTTTTTTCCTTCTGTTTTGTTCGTTTGTCATTTTTGGTATTTTTTATTTTTTGTCTTTTTTTCCGTTTTTGGTCTTTTTTTAGCAGAAAACAAACCATTTTCCCCCTTTTTATTATTTATTTTTAATTTTTTTTCTTTTTTCTTTTTAAATTTTTGAAATTTTGTATTGATCAACTTTTTAAATTTTATGTTGTATTTTAACAAAAATATTAAATTAAAAATTCAATTACATTACATGGTAAACCAAACACATGAATGCAATTAACATTACATTACATGGTTTGATTACATGTTTCAACCAAACATAGTAATGTAATTGTAATTCCATTACATTACAAACTCAATTACATTACAAATCCAATTCCATTACGATTACGATTACATTACAATGAACCAAACGCAACCTAAGTACTAACTCCCTATAATTAAGTGGGACAGTTACGAATTAAACCCCAACAATATTTGCATAGACAACATATTCATATACATTACGAATATGGACCTTGATGTGGGTCTTGGTCTTCCTCTATTGCATGTGTGATAGCTACAGGTCTGAAAGTTGTCAGTGTACCGAGAAATTTTAATTGACAAGGCAGCAAGAATGCCTTAATTAGGAAGCCAAGCAATATCTCAGCAATGAGCAAGAAGACTGTCAACTATAGCCCACCAGAATCCTTAATTTTATTAGCATCCGAAGAATAGTGACAAGTTATATGACCATCTCACACAAACCATACATGAAATTAATTAAACATTTTGTTCGCAACTATAATGGCACTCGGTAGTTTTCTTATCAGTACAATATCTTCGTTTTAATCACTCAAATGTTCAGGAATAATCAAGATCTACAAGTGACTGCAGTAAGTGTAATGTAAACCTCAAATATCAGTAAATTATATATATGAGCATGTTATAAAAAATTTCTACCTGTATATGTTTGGGTACAGTCTCGATTCGAGGTGTCTGGATGGACAGTCGGGGTATCGTGAAACGTCGTCAGGAGTCGTAGCCGGAGTTTTGTTGAGAACATACCGAGTTCGGTCCGAACTCTGTCATATTCAAACAGAACGTGCTGGCCTAGGCTGACCGAGTTTGGTCCGAATTCGGTCAGTATCGGTCTGACGGCAAACAACACTAGTGTGGGCCCCAAATCAGCATCCAATATTCGTGTTATCCGATTTGGACATTCAGAATTCTCAATAGGTTTCTCAACATATATATTCGTTGAGGATGGTTGACATGAGAAGCTCAAGACGGAAGATTGAGGCTGGTATATACAAGTGACTGTAGTTAGTGTAATGTAAACTACAAATATCAGTTAATTATGTGAGCATGTTATAAAGGTTTCCTTCCTTTATATACCAGCGGACAATACAGTAAATACCAGCTACAGAGATCAACGCTTCTTTCATTTATACAGAGGTGAGAAAATTTTATCGTTCTAAACTTTAGCTGGCCAAAACACCATCATATTATTTTCCCAAGCACAAATAATTCTTGGATTACATGCAATCTTTAAATCCTCAAAAGCTTCATAGACCCTGAAAAAGTCCTTCAATTCCAGTGATCATATATGAGAAGAATAGGGAAAATTGTCTAATTAAACAAACAAACAAACAAACAAAAACTATGTAGTCAATTGCAAGCTTTTGCTCATGAACCAGCAACTAGCTTGAAACAACTTGCAGATCTTTTACAAATAGCCAAGTAATGCAGCTTGAAACTTGCAAGTGGTTGAAACTTGGAAGAACAGTACAGATTTCGCGTATTTGAAGCAAGTCGTAACAATGATGAACAAGCAAGTAGAAAGGGTTATCATCGATATTCTACGATTCCTCGGTCCAATCTAGGCCTCGTTTGGTACACTGTAATATAATCGTAATCGTAATGTAATCAAATATTTTTTTTAAAATTTTTTTCACTTGATTACATTACGATTAAGATTACGATTACATGACAGTGTACCAAACGAGGCTCTAATCTGCTGGGCTTTGCGTTTCAACATTCGCAATGGTCCTGAAGGGTTGTTAATGAAATAAATTTCCACATGGCATGATAGGTGTGTGTGAATGTAACACTTCAACTAACTCACTAATACAAACCACACACACAGATGGATCTTCCTTGTCCCTCCAGTAACCTGTTTGTTACCGATGTCTATAATAACTTGAGTTTTCGACAAACTTGAACTATATAAGCATGAATTCAAGATTGCCGAAAGAATAAGGTACCACAAGAACAAATTAAAATACGATAATGAAATTTAACTATGTGATAATCCTGTTGCTTGACTACATAAAATCTTTGTTTTTTTTTCTTTTTCGGAAGGACCATTTATTAACACAACAAACATATCTAACAGCTTTCACTGTTAATCAGTGAGCATCCTATGCACAGTACTGGTCATCCTACAGTACTCCTGTGTTCATGATGCTGGTGGTCCTAGTTATGTATGACACGGTTTATCATCATAATTCTAGACGTTAACTCCTTCTTATTGTCTGGTTAATTAGTTCTACTTTTCTAATGGCTCCATTCAGTATGAGCTTGACTCCTGGCATTTTTATGAACATATCACATTCCCATTCATGCCATTACTCATTGACCAATATGGATTTTTTACAGAGCAACAAATAGGCTTGTTTGCAACTTGATACCTCAACTATTCCTGTTTTTCAACTTGATACCCTAATTTTACCATCAACTATTGAATATTTGTAACTTCACGCCATAAAGAAAATCGAAAATACCCCCCCCCCCCCCCCTCTTTCTCTCTTCGGCAACGACAATAGCGGCGGCAGCCTGCGGCGGGAAGAAGAGGGGGGGGGGGGGGGGGGGTGGAGGGGGTAGGCAGTGACAACAACAGTGGCAGCGACAACATCAACAACGGCAGGGGGAGGGGGTGGGGCGCGGGAGGGCAACCACAGGGGGAAGAGGGACAGAGAGGAGGGATATTTTTGGCCAATTTTTTTATTGAGTAAAACAGTTTGTGTAGTATTAAGTTGAAAAATAGAAATAGTTGAGGGTATCAAGTTGTAAATAAGCCTGTAGTCATTTTGACTGGCGCTACATTGTAGGCATTCTCCGAGGCTAAGCTCAGAAGTTAAAAAAGAAAAAGAAGAGAGTTTATAAACTGACCGAAACTGCCAATTCCAATCATCGACGTCTCGACATTGTACAATGAAACCGTAGCATATCAATCACACACTCTTCCCTCAACTCCTCCAGGATCAAACCTTCTATCTGGACCCGGATCTCGCTTCTCTGGTCCTGGAACTGGCTCCATTCCTTTCCTGATTCATAGAAATCTAAGCTTATCAAGTTGGTAACGAGTGCCAAATCTCCCCATTGGCTCTCCCATGACCATGTTCCTTCTTCCGTTTTGTATCCGCTCGTCTCCTGAATTTGTGGAGGCTCCTCTACACAGGAATTGAGACTGGAAATTGATTGATCCTCTTCCTCGATCTCTTCTGAGGATGCTGAAATCACAGTACAATGTTAGTAAGAATTACGTAACGAACACGAACATTAGTAGGCGATAAAACGGACTTACAATGGCTGCGAGCAGATGAATTTTCGTCAGGATACAAGTCGAGGACCGAGACCGGACTGAGCTCGCACTCTTTCCATCCGGTGTCTCGGTCTAGCTCTCCTCGAGGACCCCCGACATTATGTCTCTTGCTTCTAACCTCAGGGAAACAATCAGACAGGCCTAACCTTCTGTAGTGCGGGGGAGCTGTGTCAGTCCAGCTCAGAGCTCTCTTGACGACATCCCAACACCCGAGTTTGCTGGGGAGGCATGACCTCCAGGCCCCGCCTCTCTTCCTCCAGCCGAAACATCGGTCGTTCAGCCTCCAGCACGAGAACGCGGCTTGAGATTGGGTCATTCTCTCCGAGTAAACGCTGTCGAGGAAGAAAGGTTCTTGCTGCTCTTCTAGCACCTCGGAGAGCCTCCTCGACAGCGGTTTGTGAGGAGAAGCCATTAGTGGCCTCCAACTTGTAACTGATTGAGCAGTTAAAAATGGCGGAATGGAGTGGAGGAGAAGCTGGGGGTAGGCTTGTTGAGTGCCGCTCAAGGCTTCAACAGCAATGGGAGAAACCAAACATCAATGTGTAAAGAACCCATCAATCATAACATGTAGTTCCTGAGAATGAAGGCTGGAGAAACAAAACCATGATGCACCTCCTTGAGGCCTCTTTTATAGGCAAACACACTACACCACCCTTCTAATGAAATGGACGGTTTTGATACCCATGCATGTTGAAATGAAGCCACAAATTTTCTCTTCCTCTCCTAATAATATTAACATCTCCTATCGATCTACAAATCTCTACCCCATCCTACTCTTGTTCCATGTAGATATTTTCATCAGATATTTCATTATTGCTGAAGAAATATGTCATCAAGTCCGATCAGGATGGTGGTGTATCTGGCAAATCTCAAACTGTTGAGATTGAGTCGTCTGAATATGCATCAGTTGAGGTGGAGGTTTCTGAAGATGTTCATCAAGTCCTACAAGAGCAACATCCAGAGGAAAAACATCACCAGCAGCAAGATACCTTGGCCACCAATAGGCCAAGAAGATTGGTCAAACCTAGTGGTCAAGGAGATCGGTCAAACCAGTACACATGTATTGATTTGAGGAACCGGTAAAGCACTATGGACAGTTAAATGTGATGGCACATGCACTACTAGTGGAGGAAGACGAGCCTATCTCCTTCAGACAGGCTGTCAAAGATACTATCAGCGAGAACTGGATGGTGGCTATATACAGGAAGAGATTGAGTCTCTCCACAAAAACTGTACATGGGATCTGGTTCCATTTCCTAAAGACGAAAAGGCTATAGGCTGCAAGTGGGTGTACAAGAAGAAGGAAGCTTCTCCAGAGTCAGGTGACACTCCGTTCAAGGCAAGATTAATGGCAAAGGGCTTCACACAGAAGAAAAGAGTGGACTACAATGAGATCTTTTCTCCGGTGGTCAAGCACACTTCTATTCGCATATTGTTGAGCTTGGTAGCTCATCATGATCTCGAGTTAGAGCAACTCGATGTAAAGACGACATTCTTGCATGGCGATCTTGACGAAGAAATTTATATGTATCAACTAGAGGGCTTCAAGGTGGTTGGCAAGAATCATGTGTGTTTGTTGAAAAAATCATTGTATGGGTTGAAGCAGCCACCTCAACAGTGGTACAAGCGGTTTGACACCTTTTATGACATGGCATGATTTCATCCAAAGTAAGTATGACTGGTGTGTTTACTTTCATAAACTTCGTGGTGGAGGTTATATCTATCCATTGCTTTATGTGGATGATATGTTTATTGCCTCAAAAAACATGTTAGAGATAGATAAACCGAAATCTTAACTTATCTCGGAGTTTGAGATGGAAGACTTGGATAGAGCCAAGAAGATTTTGGGGATGGAGATTAAAAGGGAGAGGAAGAAATAAAAATTGTCTTTGTCTCAGAAGTCATACATTGAGAAGATTATTGCTTGTTTTGGTATGAAAGATGCAAAGTCAATTTCTACTCCCTTGACTGGCCAATTTAGGCTCTCAGTCAAGTTATCCCCTACTACAGATGAGGAGAATGAGCACATTGCTTGAGTTCCTTATGCGAGTGCAGTTGGCAGCTTAATGTATGCTATGGTGTGCACTCGATTAGACCTTGCACAAGTCGTAAGTGTGGTTAGTCGCTTTATGACTAATCCAGGATAGAAGCACTGGGAGGCTGTGAAGTGGATATTCATGTACTTGTAGAGCACCATTAATATAGATTACACTTTGGTGGGGACTTTAGTCAGGTCAGTGGATATGTGGATTCAGACTATGCTAGTGATCTGGATAGGTGCATCTCAACTACTGGATACATGTTTGTTTTACATGGTGCACCAGTCAGTTGGAGGTCTATATTGCAGGCTACGGTTGCCCTATCGACTACAGAAGCAGAGTATATGTCGGCTCGATTTTGTGACAAAATCTTGTCGAGGTAGAGATATGAAGAAATATGTCTAAAAATATGCCCATGACATTTTTTGACTTTGACAATATATTTGATCAATTTTTCATATTTATTTGGTTTCCATATATGAGATATCTCCATATATGAATTTCTAATATATGGCAAGCCTACGTAATATTGGATTTCCATATATGGCTACATGTCATGCGATATAAAGGGGTCTAATAGTTCTCCTCGTGACATCTCATTGTGCTCAAAAGTTGTTGAATAAATTCAACACAAGTGAACTAAAGTTGTTGAATAAGTTCAAAACAAAAGTTTTAGTTATTTTATCTTTGTGTTAGTGAGTTCTTGAGTGCAAGGAGAGAAGTGTTGAAAGCTATTGTAATTCATTTTCTTCTTCATAGTGGAACTAAATCATCGTCGCCTGTAGAAGTAGACATCTTGGCCGAACCACATAAATCATTGTCTTTGCAATTGTTACTTTTTCTAAGGTATTCTCTGATTTTTTGGATTTATTTTCGTTGTGCCCCAACAATTGCTTTAAAATTCTCTCCTGTCATGGCAAAACATTGAAATATTCTAGATAAATATTTATTATTCTACCTTTCTTGTAGACGACCTTCTTTTCTAAAGATTTCCATTGCTATAACTCCTTCCCTATAAATTGGGGGGTGGGGTGGGGAGGGACCACTCCCATTTGAAAACTAAGCCCAAGCAAGCAAAGCAAGGAGCTAGCGAACTAGAAGCTAGTGTGAGTAAGTGAAATCCTTGTGTGAGTTTGTATTGTGAGTATCCTTGTGTGAGTGTTTGCTAGTAATTCTCTTTATGTGTGTTATTTTGAGAGCTTTAATTATCTTGTATACAAGTTTTATATCAATAAGATTCTATTGTTAGTGTTCTAAGTGTGCTACTTCTTCCATATCCAACAAAAGCGAGTTCGATCAGGGACCAAGGCACGAGTATAATGTCCCGCTCCGTATGAGGCATTTGGTTGGCTTGTTTGATGGGATCAGAATGTTGGACTGTGACTTGGGTTGGAAATCAGGAGAATTAAGACTAATTCAGTCTCTCTTAGCTGGCTAGACATAATGGGTATTGGAACGTAGCTCGCTGGTGGAGCTACGCTTAGTAGAATTGAGTGTGATCGGAGCAGGAAGACCATTATGGAAGGCAAGTAGAACTGTCCTCCTTCCTCCTTATTCCTGCATGCTTAATAAATAGAATAACATTGAACTGCTAATGTGATTTGAAGCCTGAGAATGAATTGATAACATTGTCCCTTTTGTTTAATGTTGCTGAAACAAATGAAATACTTGAATAATGAGATATGGTGCGATGGATACATGGGAAAGAACTTGCTATGCTATTAACACAATGAACTGAATGAGACTCTTGAATCATGTACTCTCTGTATAACATGTTGCAAGAATATGAAATGTTGTATGTCCCTTATAAGAAATGAATGAATGAATAAATGTCCCTATGAAATGAATGAATGTTATATTCCTTGTCGAAATGAACGATATGAAAAATGTTGCAATGAAGCAATGAATGAGAAATAACAAAGCATGGGATCGTCAAGATCACCAAATAAAATGATGCTAATGATGAAATGAGTAAGTCATTGAATATGACTAATAATGCACTATTGCCTTTACTTTCTTTAATATGTTTTACCATGCGATTATGTTCACAATACATGCATTCGCATGGTCATGGACAACTTGTATACAAGGTTTGAGTTTTAATTTTCTCGAACGGTACCGGGGCGCCGAAACCGATTCGACCAAGGAGGAAATAATGATGAGTGCTGTGGGAGCACAGATAATGCGGGGTGGCATAGAGGCTCGCCACCTACTATGTTGACTGCATTATCTTGAAATAAAATGAAATAAAAAGAGTCCATATGGTTTAACAACACCAGTGACCATGCAGTCATGATGCACACAAATAAATGTTTTTGTGCAGACAGAGTAAGCATATCTGATAACCTGTATTTGATGCAGGTACGAGGGAGTTGGCTATCACTAAGAAATCACTTAAGTGTGATATTACTCAATATCTATGTTGGTTTAACTTGCGTGCTTAATGTGACAAATAAATAATGTTTTATATAGTCTTTCAGTATGAGAACCTGCTTAACATGTTAGATTCAGTATGCTAGAAAGATGCCATGCTATAAACATTGTTCAAACATGACATACATGCTAAGTGATGCTTGAAGTGAGAATTGTCATAACATGTTTAAGATATTAATGTTAACGATGCTTAAATGATGTCTTTGCATGATAACACCAAAAATGCTATAATGATACGTCCACATGAATATTGCAAAAGAATATGTTTACATGCTTCACTATGAATATTGCCCATGAACTGTAAACTGATGCCAGGTCCCAAATAGAAAGATCATTCTAATAAATGCTGCTTAAATGGTTACTTAAATGTTGGCTTAGGCGAGTGGGTTGGATTATGCTCGCCAGTACATAGATGATGTACTGACCCACGTTTTGTGGGCAGGTGCTCGTGCTTGGGATATTTTGCACACGAAGATTGGCTTGATTGGTCCCGCGGCATCGAAGATTTGTTGGGCATGCAGAAGCTCTCATTGTACAAGATGATGTCTTCTGTTTATAAAGGGCATAATGTATGGAACATTGTAATCAGTTGTATCAGTGAGTTGTAAGCCAAGTCGGTATATCGAGTTGTAACCCAATGTATATATCCAAGTATCAAATGTAAGCTGTATAGCATGATTCTGTTGGCTTACAATATAAAATGAGATTTGTTGTAAGCGTTGTACCTCAATAAAAGTCTTATACTCTTCTTCAATTTTTAATAAAGAGAATAAAGTTTCATATATCTCTGTATGACTTCAAGTTTTTCTTTTATCTCCGCTGCTATAAAGAAGTGATGTATTTTTATTCAATGTGAAAGATTGTCCTCATTAACTTTAATTTTTCTGCTTCTGCCGCTACGATGTGTTCCTATTTAAAGATAATCAATTATACACCATCTTTGCCTTGTACAAGTGCAATACCAGACTTGAACGGCATCACGCCCAAGCGAGGACGATCGATTCCAAGAAATAAAATATGCGAATAAATGACTCTATGAATCGGGACATAACAAATTGGTATCAGAGCACGACTTTACGTCCTTGGTCTCTTCTTTGATTCGTTTCAAATCAAAGTTGCATCGACGATTAACCAAAGTTGCTTTCGCGATCACTCAACTTGCTTCCGCGATTAAATCAAAGATTGATTCCGCGATTATGCTGTTGTTATTCTGTAATCATCCTATGTTGTTCGAGTCTGAAAGTTCATTGACCCTATTGGCTGCTCACTGGATGTTCCATACAATAAGTCTATATATATTGTGATGCCCCTAAATGAATGATTGTTGTTGGTTTGGACACAAATAACCCAACAATGACTCGATGCCATAGTATGCTATATTGTGAATATTGTTTGGAATTGTGGGGATAAAGAAATATGGCTATGTATGCTGTAACAAGTTGAGAATTGCATATGATGTTGGAAAAAAAATTGGAACGAAACCATGGATGGATGAGTTCAACGGAACTGGTGAGTTAACTCATGTGTGCGGGCTAGTGCTTTCGAGACCCTAAGAATGTTGGCTCGTGATATTGAGACCCTGAGATGTTGGCTAAGTGTTGTGATCATTATAGATCACAAATGTCCGGAATATACTTGAGTTGGTATTGTTTAAGGATGGCTTCGTTTCTGAGTGGTATATTACCTCTACCACCTCAGAACGAGATGTATGTTGACCCTTTCCATAGGATAGCAATGAGACTATCTGTAGGTACTGGGTAGTGCCGAAACTTAGCTGGGAGTCACGTATTATTGCTAGATGACTCTAGTGTCCCTTGATGGTGAAGTTATGCTGGGTAGCGAGTTTTCTAGAAATTTTAATGGATGGCTTGGTTAGAAATTGTTTAGTCGAGTGATGACTCAGACTAGTAAGATAGTTAGTATGCTATGGGTAAATGGATTTGGCTAGAGAATGTTGTGGCTTAAAATATCTGAATGTTGACTTTGATTGGTTGGATGCAAATCATATGTGGCTAATACAAAGTTGGTTGCTAAGCTGAATGTTTTGAAAATATTGTCGATAAACTAAAGGAATATTAGAGATATGCGCCCTGACCCTAAGGTGTATTAGATATTAATCCATCTTGATCACCAAAGGATAGTCATTTTATATTTGCATATATGCTGAGGAATTGAATTATACTAGAAAGTAACAAGTAGCAACCCTGAATATTTGTGTTGCATAGAGGATGGTTAATTGATGCATGAATTGTCGGATTGAATTGAATGAACTACTCGACCCTTGAGGTAGGGAATTTTAAGAATGTCTGTATGAGATTTTGATGGCTGGGAAATGAATAAGATTTAGAATCACGAAATGTGTTGGATAATATCGGTAGATGGTATGATGTATAGATGGCTGTCGGTTGGGATATAGATTGCTGGCTTATGACTTAGTGGTATGACTTTGTCATACGGACCGAATAGTATGGTTCCATAGTCCTGTTGAGACTAATGGAATCGATGATCCTTGAATAGTTAGCCTTGGCTTATGGGTTCGTGTGGGTACAAAGGAATTGGAATAGAAATTGAATCATTAAGAATTCTACTTGATGGATTATTAGGACGATGAAAATCGTATGTCGGGTTGGGAATTGACCGTAATGTTGATAGATCGATCTTACTCGATCGTTGGGTAAGTCTAAGAATGATCCTCTGTGGAAATTATTTCCTTGAGGAAGACCCTGGATAGATAGACTTGACCCTAGCGACCAGTTGATGACTTACTAATTGTTGGCATAGCTAATAATGTCGATTAGTTATTCAGACTGAGTTGATACCCATAGGTTTGGGTAGAGTTCCTTGGAACTATGGTTGCTTGTTGGCCTAAGAATAAGAAACTAGTATAACCCTAGTAGCCGTCCACTCTAGGGAAGTCACCTGAATGATTAAGTTAGCTGTTAGTGTAGCTAACCTTAGAGATTGACTGAATAATAGGTGACCATTGGGGACCCATAGGATGACCTTGTGGCATTGAACGAGAGACGTTGATAATGAGTATTGACCTAAGGGAATGTATGCTTCAACTTGTGCCTTAGAGATGGTTGACCTTTCTAAGTTATATATCGGCCATAAGTGGGAATTGCAATCGTAAGGTAAGACTTGAGTATACCTATAGTCGGGTAGCTGGGTTAAACTTGACTGTTGCATAGAATTATACCCTGACTCGAGTAATCGATAGTGGGTGATGTCGGATTGTATCTTTTAGAAAAGATGAATTGCTTCGTTGAGAAATATTGTTGGATTCGAAAAGGAATATGATTGCATGTTGTGAACTCTTGATATGATTGGCTTTAAGTTAGACCCTTGATCGAATGTTATAAATATTATGCTAGGGTAGAGAGCTTAACCAAGTTGTCCCTGATGTTAAGTGTTGTGGCCTGGAAGATAGTGATTGTGGCAAAGTGAATAAAGTAATAAGTCAATTGAAAGGATGCTAAGTCGGATTTGGAAAAGAAAGTTATACCGTGGCTGATCGAATCGCACTAACATGGAAGTTGGCTGAAGTACATATGTTTTGGGGACGCCTGAAATATGTGTATGGATCCAACCAAAGTGATAGGTTGCGACTGAGATAACATTATAGGAAGAATTTATCGCACTAGCGTGGACTTTGGCTGAAATACAAATATATTTTGGGGACGCCTAAAATATGTGTATGGATCCAAACGAAGTGATATGCTGCGACTAAGATAGAAATACAAGGAAAATTTTGGTGAATCAATGAGAAGTTACAAGTAATTGAAAAAGAGAAAGACAGAAAGAATCGTTGATGGATTAAAATGGTACAGTTGGATAGCTATTTTGAGATGACCGATTGGGCTGAAATGAATATTGAATTGAAGCTGAATGAATAACTCGTTGTGACTAAGTGAATCTAGTAGATGAGTTGTCTCCTTAAGTTTCAAGGATGAAACTTTTTCTGAGTTGTATATTATGTAATGCCCCGCTCCGTACGAGGCATTTGGTTGGCTTGTTGGATGGGATCAGAATGTTGGACCGTGACTTGGGTTGAAAATCAGAAGAATTGAAACTGAAGCAGTCTCTCTTAGCTGGCTAGACAGAATGGGTATTGGAATATGGATCGCTGGTAGAGCTACGCTTAGTGGAATTGAGTGTAATCGGATCAGAAAGACCATTATACAAGGCAAGTGGAACTGTTCTCCTTCCTCCTTATTCCTGCATGCTTAATAAATAGAATAACATTGAACTGCTAATGCGATTTGATGCCTGAGAATGAATTTATATCATTGTCCCTTTTGTTTAATGTTGCTGAAACAAATGAAATACTTGAATAGTGAGATATAGTGCGATGGATACATGGGAAAGAACTTGCTATGCTATTAACACAATGAACTGAATGAGACTCTTGAATCATGTACTCTCTGTATATATAACTATTGCAAGAATATAAAATGTTGTCTGTCCCTTATAAGAAATGAATGAATGAATAAATGTCCCTATGAAATGAATGAAGGTTATATTCTTTGTCGAAAGGAACGATATGAGAAATGTTGCAATGAAGCAATGAATGAGAAATGATAAAGCATGGGATCGTCGAGATCACCAAATAAAATGATGGTAATGATGAAATGAATAAGTCATTGAATATGACTAATGATGCACTGTTGCCTTTACTTTCTTTAATATGTTTTACCATGCGATTATGTTCACAATTGAGTCGAACACGCATTCGCATGGTCATGGACAACTTGTATACAAGATTTGAGTTTTAATTTTCTCGAACGGTTCCGGGGCACCGGGACCGATTCGGTCTAGGAGGAAATAATGATGAGTTTTGTGGGAGCACGAATAATGCGGGGTGGCATAGAGGCTCGCCACCTACTATGCTGACCGCATTATCTTGAAATAAAATGAAATAAAAAGAGTCCATATGGTTTAACAACACCAGTGACCATATAGTCAGGATGCACGTTAATAAATATTTTTGTACAGGCAGAGTAAGCATATCTGATAACCTATATTTGATGCAGGTACGAGGGAGTTGGCTATAAGTAAGAAATCACTTAAGTGTGATATACTCAATATCTGTGTTAGTTTAACTTACGTGCTTAATGTGATAAATAAATAATGTTGTATGTAGCCTTTCAGTATGAGAACCTGCTTAACATGTTAGATTCAGTATGCTAGAAAGATGTCATGCTATAAACATTGCTCAAACATGACATACGTGCTAAGTGATGCTTGAAGTGAGAATTGTCATAACATGTTTAAGATGTTAATGTTAACGATGCTTAAATGATGTCTTTGCATGATAACACCAAGAATGCTATAATGATACGTCCACATGAATATTGCAAAAGAATATGTTTACATGCTTCACTATGAATATTGCCCATGAACCGTAAACTGATGCCAGGTCCCAAATAGAAAGATTATTCTAGTAAATGCTGCTTAAATGGTTACTTAAATGTTGACTTAGGCGAGTGGGTTGGATTCTGCTTGCCAGTACATAGATGATGTACTGACCCATGTTTTGTGGGCATGTGCTCGTGCTTGGGATGTTTTGCACACGAAGATTGGCTTGATTGGTCCCGCGGCATCAAAGATTTGTTGGGCATGCATAATCTCTCCTTGTACAAGATGATGTCTTCTGTTTATAAAGGGTATAATGTATGGAACATTGTAATCAGTTGTACCAGTGAGTTGTAAACCAAGTCGATATATCAAGTTGTAATCCAATGTATCCAAGTATCAAATGTAAGTTGTATAGCATGGTTCAGTTGGCTTGCAATGTAAAGTGAGATTAGTTGTAAGCGTTGTACCTCAATACAAGTCTTGTACTCTTCTTCAATTTTTAATAAAGAGAATAAAGTTCTATATATCTCTGTGTGACTTCAAGTTTTTCTTTTATCTCCGCTGCTATAAAAAAGTGATGTATTTATATTCAATGAGAAAGATTGTCCTCATTAACTTCAATTTATCTGCTTCTGCCGCTGCGATGTGTTCCTATTTGAAGATGATCAATTATACACCATCTTTGCCTTGTACAAGTGCAATACCATCACGCCCAAGCGAGGACGATCGATTCCAAGAGATAAAATATGTGAATAAATGACTCTACGAATTGGAGCGTGACAACGAGGAGGTTTTGCGTGTGCACAATCCAAGATTTTGGACTTGGTTTATCTGGGATCAGATTTACTTGGTAAAGCATGAGATCTTACCAATTCATCATGGCAAACTTTGCTACTTCATGGAGCTATATTGAGAAGTTTAATTACGATAATTAAGTACAAAAATTGGAGCACTTTGAAGGAGTTTTATCTTGCTGGACAAGATGAATGGGATGTGATTGATGGTAGTGAAACATCACCAAGTGACAATAGCAAATTACGAAAATAGAAGATCACGACCGTCAAGTCAATATATACATTATTTGTAAGTGAAGTAAACTTCTGTAATACATTAAGGGTGTGAAGTCACCAGAAGAAGCATGGAATATACTAGGAACTGCTCGCGAGGACGAATGATGGCAAGCTCCAATGACGTGAGAATTAGCGCTTCTACATTTCACAGTAGAACGTGACGGTTAGTTAATTCCTTACTAAAGTAAACATCTATGGCAAAAAAAATCGATTGTAGTTCCCGAGAATTCCATCATGGAGATGCGGATGAGATGGATTATTATTCATGGTTTAAGACCAAAATATAATGGTATTGGCACGACAATCCATGGTTGGGCCAAGCAACCAACGTTGACATAATTAGCAAGTATATTAGCAAATCAAGAGGATTTAGATAAAAAATTATCCGAAATCTCAATAAAGGATAAGGAGAAGGAGGGTTGGGAGGAAGAGAGACTAACATGTTTTTTTAGAGAAACGAGACAACAACGGACAAAAAGACATAAACTGCATATGGTAGAAGAGAAGCTAAGTGTTGGTTAAAATGTTAAAATATGCTTGATTAACCTGAACTTAAAATTGAATAATTTGTAGTATAGGCTGATACAGATATCGATAAGGTTTTATATCAAAATCAAAGATCCCACACTTATTTTTCACCTTCAAGTTTAAAGTCAATATTGGTATTGATTGATAACCATTTTCTATGGACACATAGTTATGTATCTGGCTCAGTATAGTTATCAATCATTGAACTCCAAACACTTGTTTACACATGCAATGGGTGGCTCGTAATAGTAACCAAACTTCATTCATTTTTTCACTACAAGAAAAAAGGCTTTTCTTGACGGGTTTTCCCCGTCAGGAAAGGGGTATCTTGACGGTTGTGGATCCGTCAAGTAGGCCGGAGTCAAGAAAAGATTCCCTTTTCTTGACGGTCACTGATAGGGATTTTCTTGATGGTTTTTGACCATCATATGAAGTAGTTTTCTTGATTGTTTTTAGCCGTCAAGATAGCAGTTTGGATAAATCGTCAATGTAGGTGAAAACTTTTCTTGACTCCAGCCTAGATGACGGCTATTAGCCGTCAAGAAAAGCCCTCTTGTAACATGACTGAGTTAATTGTTAACATTTTATAACCATCAAGAGAAGCTAAATTTTGTATAGCAAAAATTCCATTTATAATTATATATTATGAACCGAACACACATAATATCAATAATCCAGAAGATATACATACATCAAATAACTACAAAACCCAATTTTTATTTTAGTAAATTATATATTGTTCATACACCACAAACTTTCAATACATCCAATACGTCCAACCACAAACATCTAACACTTGTTCAACCACAAACATATCCAACCAAAGTATGTAGTTTCCATACATCTTAAATATCAGAAACTGAAAATTATAGAAATAAAACCAAAATATGTAGAAAACCCGGCCGAAGCACATCCCTCTCATATTTACAGCACCTTTATTTTCCATGTAGTTCCTGAGAAAAGAAGAGAAATATATTTAATCATTTATGTGCACATGTTTGTATAAATTAATAACTGAGAACAAAATGAAATAACCACGAGGCCAACAAGTCAATACAATAATCAAATTCTAGTTCAACAAGTGATGCCTTAACAAAATTAAGGTCCAATGGGGAATACAGTGTGCGCAGAGAGGTACTTGTATCCTATATATCTTCAGTTGTCAAATATAGAAGTGTGTGTATGCACTACACTTTTGCACTACACTTTTTTATCTTGTGTTTAAGTATTAGCATTAGTAAACAGTGTAGTGGTTCATGTATGGATATGCACCATGTTCCTAGTTCAATAGAAATGCTACAATATAAGTACTACATTTATATCAGTTAGCTAGATGAGAAGTATTTTACCTGAAATTACTTGGAAAAAACTAATGAAATAAAACAACATGCCACTAAACAGAATACATATAGATATCGAGCGTGTGAAGCTGATGAATATATGAATTATGAAGGCTACCAACAAAAAAATAAATCAAGCCAACGTTAATCAATGACGGGTGTAATTTTTCAGGCTTTCAAGGTGAAGTAACAAGGTTATAATCAGAGTGTTAATTTGATACACATTAGAACAATATCTTGACATCAAGAATCATATGGGAGAATAACATCACAAAATACTGAATTTCATCTCATAAGCGAAATATCTTGTTGCTCTTGTCATTCAAATTGAATTATCCTGTTTACCTGCGAGATTCTTATCAACCATCTCTATATCTTGACTCTATAATTCAATAACAGGATTTGATGCAGCTTTTGTGACATCTCCTTGGACCATAATATTCTCATCACATGGATGTGTATTTGCAGTTTGGGCTCAAAACTCAAGATTTTGAGTCATCACAGAATATTTACTACCAAGTGAACTTTGGTATTGGTTCACTTGGTGAGAAACATATGGTGACAAGAGATACTGTTTTGGAGAATTCTAGTTCAGTGGTGGAAACTAACACATGGAGAGCTTTAGAGCTGTCTGAAATTCAGACTATTCTATCTCAAGGAAAAGGGTACGTTGATCTTCTTCAGGATGTGGATCCAGACAAAAATGCAGTCAGTTGGTATTTCTGTTGATGGGGGTATCTCTGCAAATGCTCATAAATTAGAGTCGTCCCTTGGAAAAAATCAAGTGAAGGCAAATACTTGATAACCAACATGAAATAAAAACTACATTACTCTAATAGCATTTGGAATACATGCATGAAACAACAAACTTCGTGTTACTACAAGAGATGACCAATCTTTCTTTCTCAAACATCGTTTATGGTGTACAATTGTACATGAATGAAAAGTTTGATGAATAATCTCGTGACCATTTAGATATTGAGAAACATTGAAGAACAAATATTCTTGTGAGTAATTGGGGATTTGTTGTAGCTGTAGATTTCTCCAATTAGAACTGTTGAGCTTTCCAATTGGAAAAGGTTATGTACAAAGAAATAGAAGTTCACAGGAACTTCTATTCAATATACTCAAATGATCAAAGAGTCCCCCACCTCTTTGCAGATTATGAATGCTTGGGCTCAAGAACTTAACCTTAAGTCTTGAAGAACTTACTTACCAAACATGCTTATGTACTGCTTTTTCAAGAAATATGCAGAAGTACAAAAGAACACTTAGTAAATTGCCGCAAAAATCAATCACAGTTGAAGACTGAGATTAGGAAGTGCATATATAATTGTCAAATTTTGATCTAAAAATATGGCTTAGAATCGTCATCGTCGGAGGGAAGATTGCAGTCACAATCGTATTCAATGCGGCAATTAAGAAACCAAAATTCAAAGAACAAAGATGATATGAAAGCAAATTAAACTAGGTTTCTTGTGTTGTTTAATAATAAACACGAATAATATAATTGCAGACATCCCATGTAGTTTATAGAAAAACCAAAAAAACAATTGCTATATCTTCTTTTCCATTTACATAAGAGCTAATAACAAAGCATAGCTTCATATGTATAGGGAATGGCCGAGTGCTAAACTTGCCAACAAATATTGGGAGTAAAACCATTTAGATATTGCATCAGCTAACCACACATAACATACATCAAGAAATCTACAGCTACAACAAATCCCTAATTAAACCAAATATTGAGAGTAAAATCGAGCACATCAACCACCACATCACTGGATAAAATATCATCAAACTCAAACCACATTTTAAACAGAAACAATTCATAATCGATAGAACCTGAAGAAACCATACCCATCCCAAGAGCAGAAAGCTCGACCTCGTTGTGCTGTTGCATGTATCTCTGGGAAAAATTATAACAACCAGTCAAGTCCAAAAATCCTAACCATAAAGAAAAGGCATGAAGAGGAAGAAATGGCTAGGGCTAGGGTTTCGACAGACCTTGGTGAGGTTGACATAGAAGAAGAGCGGCTTCTTGGTGTTGGAGACCTGGATCCGGTTCTTCTTATGCGTGTCGGACACGGTGAGATTGTTGATTTCTTCCGTCATCTCCTCCATCGTCGGAAAGAAAGGGAAAGAAGGAAAAAAGAAGAAGAAGTAACAGATGACTCAAAACCCTAACCCAAAATTTTGAATCGGTTTGAGTTCTCAAGTTCGGAGAGGTCTAGGGTTTCGATCGTAGGATTTCAAAGAGGCAAGAGAGAGAGAGAGGTGAAAAGTGAAAGCCACAAATTTAGAAGAAGGAAGGAGATAGACCTGGGCATCTCTATTGGCCTTGGTTCTGGCGATGGAGTCGGTGGTGAGGTGAGCTCCGGTACTGCACGGCCAGCCGGTCATACAACGCCACGACCACAGATGAAAGAACCCTGGAGGAAGAAGTGGAAGAGGGAGATGGAGAGGATGAAGTGTTGGTTTGCGCTTTTCTCCTCCATGGGCAACATGATGGTGAATGACATAGAGGAAGAAATAGAGAGGAGAGGAAAGTATCGAGAAATAAGTAAGATGGGATTGAAGGACAACCGTCAACATAGATCTGCAAGGAAAAAATTTCAAAAATATTACCAAAATGGCAGCTGAAAAAATTGCGCCAATTTTTTTGCATGTAGATTTGTTGATGGTTATCGCCTAACCGTTAACAAATAAAATGATATTTCTTGACGGATCCTCTAAAACCATCAACTATTATGCTATAAAATTGCTTAATTAACATAAAACAAGGCCTTTCTTGACATAAGGCTAAAACCGTTAAGATATCTCATTTCTTTGACGATTTTTCACGACCGTCAAGAAATAAACCGTCAAAAAACGTCATTTTTTTTTTTTCTAGTGCTTACTTATACATTACCTAGTATTATCTAAGTCCTACTTACATGTAGTATTATAATTCTCATCGTATATATGTAGTATCTATTGCTGAAAAGAACTAGAAACATCCTGATAATGTAAATCTAAGACAAGTCATCAATTACAAACTAGAAAAAAGTGATGGATCATCAAATCATCGCTGTCAAGTGTGGTGGGGAGGAGCATCCATATGGTTATTGAAAAGCTCCAGCTACCAATTTTATCCTCGACTGGCTAGGACATTTGGTCTTGTAATTTACTCTACTGCAGCACCTTGTTGTTGTTAGTGGCCTGAAGGCTGAGATTTGATCTTTGAGTATATGCATGGGTAAAGCAAGTTCTGATTTGGGTGACTTAAAAGTGTTTTTCTGGTAGATGTCCGGCAATTCGTACGGGACTTTGTGCACGCTGTATTGCATGTATGTTAGGTCCACTGTCTTCAACTTTTACCAAATAAATGAAAAAAATAATATGTCCCTGTGGCTCGATCCACTAATCTTCCGCCACTCAGCCGGGATCTTATACCTCTTTTCGGTAATCACAAGAGCCACTCGAGTTCAGCACATAATACAAACTAAAAATTACAAACTAATTGATTTGGGTGGCTTAAAAGTTGCACTGTATAAGTGGATACTGGGCACATTTCAGTTATTAAAATATTACTAAATACAAACTAACTGATTTGGCACAAAGTTGAGTTACTAAAATATTGGCATAATTGTTTAGTGTGGATGTATTTTGTCTAATTAGAAAGATATATGAATTAGAACCCAAGAAGCGCACTTCAAAAGTTAAGTGTCATGCTCATTTTTCCCCTCTCTTCCAGTCACCTATAATGCCTATTAGTGCATATATGGTGCTTAACTATCCACTCAAAAAAATAGACTAGTTAACTATAATCTATATTATTAAGAATTCTTCGTGCACAAAATAAAGTCATATAGCTTATACTTTTTAACATTTCGCTTGAACTTTATTTTCTATTTGCTTACCATAAGTTGCTTGCTTAAGAATTCAATTTCAACATCTACAAATATGGAAAGCACACGGGGATCATTCCTCAAATTGAGACGGCTATGGACATATCATAACACAGACGAAATTACAAAAGTAATTAAAGGTTATGAGTGAGTGTGCTACACAGAGTATGACCTGGATTCAAATAAGGGCAGAATACTAGCACAAGTTTAAGATATGACTTTAGTCTATATAATATATACACACACAAAAAAGACGAAATCCACTACCAAAATACAGTCAATTAGCGACGAATTTTTAGCGACGGAAAATTTCCGTCGGCATTAGCGACGGATTTGCGTCAAATAGCCGACGGAGTACCGACGACATGTCGATACATTTTTTATTTCATTTTAAGGGGGAGGAAAGGTCGCTCATCCGTCGCTAGGTCGTCGGAAACATAGCGACGGATAAGAAGCCATCGCTATGCAGTCGATTATTTGGCAAAAATCGTTGGGAGAAGTGGCGGAACAATTTTTCGACTACGTAGCGACGGATAGTCCGTCGGCAAGTATCAGATAGAGCGACGGATTAGCGACGGATAATATCCGACGCTGGTCGGTCGCTAAATATACGTTCCAGACTTAAATTGAAACGACGGGGGGGGAGGACTTTTCATTCCCCCCAAATTTCATTCTCTCTCCTCTCTCTCTCTCTCTCCCGCGGCGGTCGGACCTCACTCTCCTCTCTCTCTCTCTCTCTCCCGCGACTGTGATCGGCGACATCTCCTCTCTCTCTCACAAAGGTAATCTCTCTCTCCCTCTCTCTCTCTCTCTCGGTGGTCGTGGGTGTCGTGGGCTGCCGGGGGCGTCGTGGGACAGCGCGCGCGGGGGGCAGCACGGGGCTGCGCGGGACTGCATGGGGCTGCACGGGGCTGCGGCGGGCGGTGGCGCGTGCTGGGCAGCACGTGGCTGCGGCGGGGGGCAACGCGCTCCGGGGCAGCGGGGGGCTGCGAGGGTGGCGCGCACGGGACAGCGCGGGGCTGGGGGGCGGTAGAGAAGAAATGTAGGGTTAGGGTTTGTTTATAATATATATATAAATAATTTTCAATCATACGGTATGCTGTCGGGATAGAGTACTCACGGCACTATGCATGTCTTGTCCGATATGCATGCAAAATAGTAAAGTGTTCCGCCTTAAGCATGGAGGAAAAACTTCTTTCTTTGATTGTCATCGTCAATTTCTGTCCATGAGTCATCCTTGGAGAAAGAACAAGGACGCGTTCAGAGCTGGAAAACAAGAATTTTTTCATCCGCCTGCCAGATTGTCGGGATACGATATTTGGGAAGATGTAAAGGACTTGTCCACTGTAATGGAAGATCCATCAAACAATCGTGTCGATGGATTCGGACAAACCCATTACTGGACCAAACGGAGTATCTTCTGGGACTTGCCTTATTGGAAAGATAATCTTATAAGGCATAATCTTGATGTTATGCATATCGAAAAGAATGTGTTCGATAATGTCTTCAATACCGTCATGGATATTAAAGGAAAGACGAAGGACAATCCAAAAGCAAGACAAGACATTGTCGAGATATGCAAGCGTCCTTATCTGAACTTGATACAAAGGGGAGCTGGTGGATAAATAACTAAGCCGATAGCACAATACACATTGAGCAAGGAAGATAGATTAATAATATGCAAGTGGGTATCTACTTTAAGATTTTTCGACGGCTATGTGTCGAATTTGTCTAGATGCGTTGATCTCAATGAACGCAAGCTAACGGGAATGAAGAGTCATGACTGCCACTTGTTTATAGAAAGATTACTGTCCATTGCTTTGAAAGAGTTGTTGCCTTCTGCTGTGTATGGGTTCCGTTGGCGAACTATCTATATTCTTTAGGGATATTTGTTCAACTAAGTTGACTGTGCAACACATGGTTGAACTTGAGGAGAAGATTATCTTAACAATTTGCAAGTTGAAGAAAATATTTTCTCCTGGCTTCTTCGACAGCATGGAGCATCTACCGATTCATCTAGCATACGAAGTCCGTGTCGGTGCATCTGTTCATTACCGATGGATGTACCCATTTGAAAGGTACATAAAAATCAATATAATTTAAGTTAAATTTCAGTGGGTTTTAAAATTAATTCTTAATTCTCAAGATAATTTGTCTCTCTAGATATCTACACAATCTAAAGAAGAAAGTTGGCAACAAGGCTTATATAGAGGCTTCGATATGCGAAACATATCTTATCGAAGAGGTGTCAAACTTCTGCTCCATTTATTTCGATACTCATGTTAAGACAAATCGAAATGACCTCAAAGGAATGACGAGGACGTTGAGGATGGAGGTATATTCAATGTAAAGGGCAAGCCTGTTAGGGCTAGGAAAAAATGGTGGTTGACTGACGACGAGTATGATACCGCTCACCGATATGTCTTGTTAAACTGTAACATACAAGAAGTGAGAGATTTGGAGAAGTAAGTTAGTACATTTGCACTCGTTATAATCTCGAATTTGATGAATTAAATGACTACACTTATATATTCTTATTTTCTCTAATAGTGTATTTAGAGATGAAGTCAAAATGAGGACACCTGATATTACCGATGAGGGACTTCAAAGAGAGGTTGATTGTACATTTCCGTCATGGTTTCACAAATACGTAAGTAACTGAGATTATAATTGAGGTTGATTTTATATATTCTTATAAAATACGTAAGTAACTGAGATTAGAATAATATAATCTAAAATATTTAAATTATAAATATTTATTTATAGATTTTATTGCCTGAAACAACACTCACTAATGAGAGTGTTTGTTATCTGGCATTGAGATCGAAGAGGCAAACAAAGACTTGGCCAGGCTATATCGTTAATGGCTTTAGGTTTAAGGCAACTCAGAATACTATAAATGTCGAATTTATCAATGACAGCATCAGTACCAAGGATTCCGGTGTTTGCATAAGAGGCACCATCTATGACGACGAACCGGACTTTGACTATTATGGAGTGCTTCAGGATATTATAAATTACAATATACTGGCCCATATGATATGCATATTGTGATGTTCAAATGTGAGTGGTTCGATACGACACCAAATATCGGTTGGAGAATCGATAAACAATTTGGATTTGTCGATATAAATTATCGCAGGAGTTATATAGGGTCCGATACATTTGTGATAGCAAATCAGGCTGTTCAAGACTACTATACAAGCTACCCAAGGCGCCGTAGAGATCGATTTGACTGGTGGACAGTATGCAAGATTAAATCTAAAAATACATTCAACGTTGGAGACCTAGCATACCAAGAGGACCAGATCGAAAAGTCCCAATACTTGGGACAACACTCGGATAGGAAGGAAGAGGTTGATACACAAGACTTAGCTGTCAACCAGGGGAGAAAGAGGCGTCTTGTCCCAAATATTAAGGCAGAAGAAGAAGAAGAAGAAGAAGAAGAAGAAGAAGAAGAAGAGGAAGAAGAAGACGAATTTGATAGGGATGAGGATACAGATGAAATCGGCGATGAGGATGAGGATGAGGAGGAGGAGGAGGAGGAGGATGATGATGAAGACGAGGCCGAGGATGAGAACAAATACGATGATTAGGTTAAATATTGTTGTATATTAAAAACACTTCCAATTACGTGAATTAAGTTTGACCTCATAAAAGCAATTACGTAAATTCATGTTTTTTTCGTTCGATTATTTACTTATTGCAGATGGCACTCCTAGTCTTTTTCATCGCGACGGCACTCATCTCCCTACTGGTGGTATGTATATTTTAGTTTAGAATTTTATATTTATTTACACTTTTATATTGCTAATTATATTTATGTGTTCTATTTACAGGTCATAATGGCTGGCCGTGGTCGTGGTTCTGGTGGTGGTCGTGGTGCTGGCGGTGGTGGTGGTTGAGGTCGTGGTCGTAGTGGTGCTGGTGGTCGTGGTCGCATTCAATCTTCCCGGGATGTGATCCCATCCAGCGAGCCCGACCCGGAGAGTACCCCGGGCACAGACGCATCTCACTGTGGATCGATACTTCATCGAGGCGTGAGTCTGGATCTGCTAGCGGATCCGTTCCGCTATCGGACCCACCAGCGGATCCACCAGTGGATCCCCCAGTACTGCACAGTGGGCCCCAGAGTACCCCCATACTCGGTTCTATCCGGTTACTAGGGAGTACATGCGCGGACCCGCAGATCCTCCGACGGCACCAGAGAGGCCGAGAGGCGAGTTCCGACGAGAGCTATGGCCCGTGGGGACCTCGTAAGTAAATTTAAGATAATTTATTAAATTTCTTTCATTAATTCAAGTTAATAATCCAGTCATTTCTTCTTTGTAGGTTTTTTCTGTTTAATGTTGCCAGGGCTCTTGGAGAAATTATCAGGACTAACTTCCATGGTCCCTACCTCAACTTTTCGTTGGTGCCCCCAAACTTGAAGTACGTCTGGCTCGACGAGTTGAGGGTATATATCTATATCTTCTAGTTAATTATTAGTTACTCTTTAATCAACCATTTTTTAAATTACATGATAATTGAATTTGTATGTTAGACGACGTACTGGTGGCCCCACATCGCGAGGACGCGATCCGTAGGACCTATAAAAGCGCTGCCTCGAAGAAGATACGGGATATGATTCATGACCTGAAAATGGGGCAGACGAGGCCGAATTGGATCCGATAGGACTATTATGAGGACCTCCTAGATTTGATGAATACTCCTGCGTATAAGGAGAAATCGGAGAAGGCGAAGGCGAACCGACGGACCGCGGGGCTTCATACGGGGGGATCCAGGCCCCACGCAGCGATGCTTGCAGATCTGGTGAGATACCGTAAATTTATTTCACTATCGAATTAGGTATTATTAATATACGGAGTTAATTAAATTCTACAAAAATTTCGTATGCAGACCCAACGAGCGGTGAAGGAGGAAAGGGCGCCAAAATCGGTCAACATGTACGACGTCTTCTAGCATACGCACAAGAGACGGAAGGACGGAAGCTTCGTCGACGAGAGGGCCAAGGAGACTGATGCAAGTACTTATGTTTATGAGATTTACGTTATAATTAAAAGTATTCGGACTATAACTTAGGTAAACTTAGGATTCACACTTAGCTTAGTGAAACATAGGATATAGATTACAACTTAGGTAAATCTTATAATAAAAACATATTCATTTGATAGGCTGCGTATCGTGAGGCCCTTAGTCGGGCTCAGTTAACTGGGACCGTGGATATCGGTGAAACGACGCCCGCCCAGATGCCCTCTTCTTTGGCCGCTCGCAACGACTTGTTTGTAGATACCGTCGACGGCTTTAAGAAAGGGCACCTGTACGGAGTCGGCCCCTAGTGCCGTTGCACATGGCGACGCAGAGATTTCCACCGACACCGCCTCCTTCCGTGGCTCCGGCAGACGATGATGTTAGGTCGCAGCTTACGCAGCTGCACGAAGCGTTGTCGTTCGTCCTTACGGGAGCAAATTGCAACGTACTTTCCGCCTCCGTCTGCTGCTGTCGGTCCGTATGCTGCTGGTGTCGGTCCGTCTTCTACTGATGCCGGTCCGTCGACAGCTGCTCCCGGTCCTTCTTCCGTCGGTCATCTTTCTTTTAACCCCGCTGCCCCTCTGGTACCGCCTCCGACTGTGACGGTACTCCTTGATCTCATGTCGCCAGAGCAGCTACGCCGACTTCTGAGCAGTTTCTATGACGACTTGCCGCCGTACCTAGTGGAGCAGTATATTCGTCTGTCGCATCAGGGATTACCACCACCGGATAATCGAACTCCTCCTCCTCCTTAAAGTATTGTAATTAAAAAATTTTAGAATATTTGTGAAAATTTGGGAATATTTGTGGGAATTTCGGATTATTGGCGACGGATATTAGTTTATGATTTCAGATATTTGTGATAATTTTATATTGGTGTGCACTATATATTTGGTCTATGTGATTGTTGGATAATTGGTGTGCATTGTATATTTGGTCTATGTGATTGGTGGATAATTGGTGTGCGTTATATATTGGTTTGGTTTATACATATTTGTGTGAACAGGGAAAGTCCTGCATTTTTTTTTTCAAAAAAATCTCAGTTAGCGACAGACTAGTGACCACTTAGCGACGGATGTTTCCAGCTTCCGACTACCTTTCGACGGAATATCCGTCGCTACCTGGAGATTTGAAACTGTTTCCAGTTAGCGACGGGTGGTCGACAGATTAGCGTCGGAAAATCCGTCGTCAAGGTTCTGGAAATACATAATTCGACGGAATAACGACGGACCATCCGTCGCCAAGGTTCTGGAAATGCATGACATTTCCAGAACAATGGCGACGGATTATCCGTCACTAGTCCGTCGCTTCATCGATGGATGAGCGATGGAGTAGCGACGACGTATCCGTCGCCATGGTTCTGGAAATGCTAAGCATTTCCAGAACGTGGTCGACGGATTATCCGTCAGTATTCCGTCGCTAATCCGTCCTTTGTTAGCGACGACATTCGACGGAATAGCGACGGAATGATACACTCTGATACGCTGTTACGACGGTTTACCGACGGATTATCCGTCGCTAGCTTCTACACAGTTCAGTATTTAATACTTGAAATCGACGAAAGACCGTCAGAAAGTCATCGCTAAAGCATTGTATTGTGACGACGAAAAGCCGTCGCTAATCCGTCGCTTGACGACTACTTAGCGACGGATCATTATTAGCGACGAGCCGATTACCGATGGATTATTTTGACCAAGATCCGTCAATGATCGGTCACTAATGCAAATTGTCGACGGAATAGCGACGGATCTGGCCGTCCCTAAATCGACATATTTGGTAGTGATCGATGACTTAAATATTCACTGCATTTTAAGAATTTTCTTTTAGCCAATCAAGTCAGCACATAATATTTTGGCTTAATTCAACTTAATATCTCAACTAATTCAGTGTTTCAATTTGATACCCTAAACTTTTTTCTTCGACAACTTGATATCATTAACTATTGAATATTTTCAACTTGATACCTATAAATTAAAAAAAGACGAAACTATCCCTCCTTTTCCAACCCAACTCCACCCTCTCCTCCCCTGCCTGCCCCCCTCCTCCCCCATCGGCTACAAACCCAGCTCCCTCCCCACCGGTTGCACACAACAACCACCTCCTCCCCCCGTGGTTGCACCACCCGCGTCCCCCCTCTCTCTTTGCATGCGGAAGCAGCGGCAACCATAGTAGCGACGACGGCAACAGCCCGATCGGAGAAGGGGGGCACAACAGTGACCTGCGCCGAGAGAGGGGGTGGGGTGGTACAGCCTGTCGGGGGTTGCAGCCGGTGTGGATTTTTTTTGGGGGGGGGGGGGGGGGGGGGGGTTAAGAGACAGCCGGAGGAGGAGGGGTGGGGAGGTTTGGCAAGAATAATTTTGTCCTCTTTATAGGATATCAAATTGGATATGAAATTGATACATATCAAAATTTAGGATATCAACCTAAAAGACTAGAATAGTTTAGTGTATAAGTTGGAATTAAGTTTAATATTTTATTTTGATAAGATACAAAACTAATCATCAAGAATCAAAGACTTCTGGATACTTTGATACGCGAAATGAATCAAAAAGTATGATTAAATATGCAATGGATATCCAATAAAATTTGTTTAAACTGATAAAGTCAAATTAGAATGAAAGTCCTCATCAGTCTTCGAGACGAAGAGAACAAAGTATGTACAGAGCACCTCCACCAACCTATTACCCCCCGTTACCAGAACATGAAAAAGAGAAGATTACTAATTGGGTTATTTTTTTTTAATCTATTTGTTTGATGATTTCAGCTAAAATCAAATCATTGTGCATTAATATTAGAGTTAAAATGGAATTAAGTCACATCAAACTATAATAAATAACATGTTAAAATATTATCACAATTTTAGTAGACAATTGTTTGTGTGCGCCATCACTATGGTTAACCAACCCCGGGGATTTGACACATAATATAAAGGATCACCATGTCAACTGACCGTGTCAACCCTCACTTGGGTATGGCTAACCATGGCGAGAGAACAGAGGCGAATCCAAAAACTGTAGCTAGGATGGACTATTATAAATTTGGATGGACTAGAAGTGGACTAACACATATAAAAAATTATATGAAAAAAAAAATTGGGTGGGCTATCATATGAAAAAAAAAAAATGTTTGGATCTGTCCGTGCGAGAGCTAGAAGCCCAGCATGGAGTTGTAGTAGCGTCAAGCATTAAAAATTTGGGCACATACCTCGGGAAGAAAAGACAAAGGAGGAGGAGGAGGACTCAAAGTCGGAGCAATGCCGGGAAGCATGAATCCCGCAGGGGGATTCAAAATTTTAAGATTTGGAGAGAGATTGAAATTTTACGATTTTGAGGGAAGAGAGACTAATGGGCGGGCGGGGGAGGGGGGTTGATTAATTAAGCTAAATTTGTGATGTCTGGTGACTTTATTTAACGATGTATGGAGACAGACATTAGTGACGTTTAGCGTCACAAATTGTATGTTATGGGCTGACCTGGCATGAATGGACATTTGCAACATAGTGGGACAACATCTAGAGTCGCTAATACATCATAAATACGATATTTACTACTGACGTACGGGCGACTCCTGCGTCTCATCATGATGTATAACGACGTCGACGTTATGTCGTTTCTCATTTTTACTTTGCATTGCTATTTCAAGTTGTGAATCGGGCCGGGCCGGGCCGGCCCGCAGCCCACATTGGGCGGTTCGAACCGGGCTCGGGCCAAGCCCGGACCGGACCGGAGCTGACAGCGGGCCGGGCCTCGCCCGGCCCGGTCGGGAAAATCCAAGCCCAGCCCGGCCCACAGGACCGGCGGAGGAGGGGCTGGGCCGGGCCGGTTCGGGCCAGCGGGCCGGGCCGGGTCCGGGCTTCGGTCGGGCCGGTCCGGGCTTGGGTTGGGTTTTGAATGTTTTTTTTTTTTTTTTTGAAAAATTTGATAAAAAGTTTATGTTAAAAATTCATAGTAAATAATTGACGTTAAAATATATTGTAAGTGTATTAAGTGTTAAAATTTCATTATAAATTATTTATCCTAATATATTATTTTAGTTTACATTTATGTATAAATATATTGTAAGTGTATTAAGTGTTTTAAAGTTTACAAATTTATTTTACATTTTTTTAAAGTATAAATTTATAAAGTTTAAATTTATAAAGTTTAAATTTATAAAGTTTATTAAATTTTATATAAAATTTATAAAGTATATAAAATTATTTATAAAGTTTATTCTAAGTGTATAAAGTTTTTTTAAAGTTTAAATTTAGTAATATTTGTATAAATTTTAAACATTTTTCCCTCCTTCTTTTTCCGGGCTTGGGACCGGCATAGGCGAAGTTAAAAAATGTTTTTTTATATTTTTAATTTATTTAGTTTGTTTTAGTTGTTAATTTAAATTATTTATATTTTACTTACTTTCTTTTAAGTAATAAAATTTATAATTTATTTTAGTTGTTAATTTAAATTATTTATATTTTACTTACTTTCTTTTAATTAATATGATTTATAATTTATTTAGTTTTTTAAATTATTTATATTTTACTTACTTTCTTGTAAATTATTTACTTTCTTTGTTTGTTTTTTTTGAAAGTATAATTTTTTAAAGTATAAATTATTTACTTTTAAAAATTATTTACTTACTTTCTTTGTTTGTTAAAATATACATTGAAAGTATAAATTAGAAAATTTTAAAGTATACATTGAAAGTATAAATTTTTAAAGTACAAATTCCGAAAGTGTAAATATCAAAGTTTTTTTTTTTTTTTTTTTTTTTTTTTTTTTTTGGAGAAAAAAATATCAAAGTTAGTATTCATACCTTTGCCTCATTCATCTTGCACCGCTCTAGATGATTCACCAATTCTAAGCGATTCGAAGTCTAGCTCGTTGATGTCGGCACTTTCATCTACTTTGTCTTGAGTTCTTTTCTCGGCATGGACCCAGTCTTGGACACATACACATGCTTCCAAGATATCTGGCAGCAACCGGCTTCTCTTCTTGCTCAAAATTCTTGAACCTGAACTAAAACATGACTCCGATGCTACCGTGGACACCGGAACCATTAGTAGATCACGTGCTATCATAGAAAGTACAGGATATCTTTTCTCGTGTTTTTTTCCACCATTCTAAAATGGTGAAGTGAGTGGAAGAATCGTCTTCTTCCTCATAAGAACTAAGGTATAAAGACAACTCTTGGGTCGGTTGGGAAGATTGTCTTTGTTTCTTCCGTTGTAGTATACGTTTGGCGTGTGTCAACTTAGACACCAAACCAGAGCTACTACTACCACTAGGCCCTTGAGTTGGGCGGGGAGTTGGTGCTTTGTCTTCATAATGAATAACTAATCTATCCAAAGTTGCCTTAACTTCTACTTTTATGCCACTAACATCAACATTCATGTTCTGTCCAAAGTCATCTAACAATGTATCTACACCATCTAATTTGATTCTAGGATCAAAAATTGAAGACAAGCAATACAATAAAGGTACATCGCCCCAATATTTTTTGAATTTTGCTTCCATTTTCTGTACAACATAAGCAAAATTGTGGTTAGTTCTATATTTAGAAAATAAGAAAGAAATGTTACAAAGTTCTTGTAAAGCTAGGCAAGAAGTTGGATAGTAAACACCGGAAAGAGTACGTGTAGCATTGTAAAAAGTTTCTAAAAAATCATAAATTGAACTAGCAACTTCCCAATCATCCTCAGTTACTTGAAATTCAAAATTGAGATCCGTGTTACAATAATATGTAATAGGATCTTCAAAGGGAATTGCGGACTTCAACATTAAATAAGTTGAGTTCCATCTATGTGGAACATCCTTTACAAATCTTCTAAAACGAATACTAAAATGTAAGCATGTGGCCTTGAACTGTTGTTGCCGTGCAGGAGACGTGTTTAAACTGTGTAAACATTGTCTAAGAGTATCTAAATGTGAGCTAAAATAATCAAGACATTCTTTTACTACTAAGTTAATAATATGACAAGCACATCTAACATGCATTAATCTACCTTCTAAAATGGGTTGAAATAATAGTTGTAATGAAGAGATGGCAGAAGTATTATTACTAGCATTATCAAAAGAAACAGAAAATATTTTTTGGTGAATATCATATTCACGCACGTGTTCTATAATAGCGCTTGCTATTATGGAGCCTGTGTGTGGAAATTCTAATATCTTTAGACAGATGATGCGTTTTTGCAACACCCATTGTGAATCTATGTAATGTGTTGTGATACAAATGTAAGCATAATTTTGCTTACTTGTCCAAATATCAGAAGTAATGGCTATTTGACTAACATGCAAAAAACTTTCTTTTAAAGCCTCTTTTTTTTCATGAAAAAGTCTAATAGCCTCTTTTCTAGCGGCGCCTCTAGGCACTTTACTAAAACAAGGATTTAAAGAAGATGTGACATAATCATATAAATTATCACTTTCACTCGCAGTGAAAGGAAGTTCATCAGAAATCAAATATTTTGTAAACTCAGTTTTATGCCGAGCGGCAGAATAAGAAAACGTACCCATGTTCGATCCCGTGCTACCTCCACCAAAATTTATTTGAGTTTGAGATGCAGAAATTGTGTCCCTCCCGTAACAGGTCTCGTAGTGTCTTGAAATTGTACCCGTGCCACCTCCAGTCTTCCATTTGTATATGTTGGCACATTTCTTGCACTGTGCCGCGTACGCAATTGGATTTCCTTTCGGATCTAAAACAAGAGAATTATCGGGATTAGTTTGATAAAGAATAGTAAAAAATTCCCAATACTTTGATTTCTTCTTTCTTTTTGGCACATTCTGATTGGAACTCGCAATTTCTGGAGGGGATCCTACTAAATCTTCAGGAATATCATCAGGAATAGGATTTTGCTCAAAATAAGTACTAAAATATTCATAAGAATTTCCGGCATCACCGGTAGGTGGGTTAGAACCTTCTCCGGCCATTATAAAAAATTAATATAAAAGAGAGGGAGAGAAGAAAAATACACCGGAAAAAAAATTCCCGAAAAAAAAAGAGCAAGTAAAAGAGAGGGAGAGAGAGTAAGAAAAATACAAACAAATTTTGTTCAAACAATATAAATTTTTTTTGAATTTTTAAGAGAGAAAGAGAAGAAAAAATATTAAATCGGACGCCGGATTTCGGAGTTGAGCCTTGAGCGGGGTTGGGAGCTTCTTTGCAAATTGATGGAAATTTAATGAAAATTGTATGAAGATTGAATGAGTGAGTTGTGTTAGAAATATGGATTTTATGGGCTATTTATAGAATTTTTTTCATGCCAAATGACCCCCTCTACCCTCAAAATATAGTTGTTGGAGTGGTTTTTTGGTCATTTTCTTGAAAAATGACCAAAATACCCCTCTAACGTTATTATAACAGCTATATTATGGGGGTATTTTGGTAAAATACCCCCCTGAAATTCAAAAAAAAAAAAAAAAAAAAAAAAAATCAGTCAGCCGGTTCAGACCGGGCCAGACCGGGCCGGGCCGGTTCGGGCCAACCGGGCCGGGCCAACCGGGCCGACCGTTTAAAAAAAAAAAAAAAAAAATTTCCAGCCGGTCCGGGCCGGGCCGGGCTTGGGCTCGAAGGGGGGGGGGCCCGACCCGGACCACTTGGCTCTTCGGGCTGGGCCGGTCCGGGTTTTTTGGCGGGCCGGGCCGGGCTAACAGGAGGTCGGGCCGGGCGGGCTCGGGCCGGGCACCGGGCCGCCCGGCCCATTTAACACCTTGATTGCTATTCGTCGATGCTGTGTTTCTATCTGTGGCGTATTTTGGTGGAGTCGCTATTAATGTTACTAATACAACTTATTTTAGTAATGAAGTGTCTTCCGAGTTGTCGCAAGCATTCTCACTGAATTTTTTAGTGGTAAATAATGCTTAAAAATTCCATTCTTCTTCCCTATCTTGGTGGTCGTTTGATGCCACTATGTTGCTTTCAACAAATTCTTCTTGTTCCGCAATCTCGAGCACAATGACCCTTCTTGCATTTAATTGTGGCCTTTCACGATGCTCCGTGCACTAATTCTTGATCCTTGATTTCTTCAGCTATGACTTTGTTGAGCTTCCCCTGAGTTGGAGTTTCCTCATTTCTTGTCTTTATCTTCATCTTCTTTCCTTTTGTAGCTTCTTGTCTTCCCGGCGTTCCATGGTACCTTCTTTTATTGGTGAAGAAATTGAAAGTAGTTTCTTTTAGTTGTACTCTCATATGCATATAATTTTCTTCCATGTTTACATGCACATATATTTTACTACATAGATTTAGATCATAAATTGCTTTACTTTGCTTAATCCTGACTGGATAACCATTATTTACAACTTTAGACAAGGAGGAATACCCTCCTCATTACATGAGTATGAGGGTGACATTGGTAGTTTGGATATTACTGCTGGTACAGAAGTAGTAGAGGATGACAATTCAAGAGAGAGACTTAGGTTGCGTTTGGTTCATTGTAATGTAATCGTAATCGTAATGGAATTGGATTTGTAATGTAATAGTATTTGTAAAGTAATGGAATTACAATTACATTACTATGTTTGGTTGAAGCATGTAATCAAACCATGTAATGTAATGTCAATTGCATTCATATGTTTGGTTTACCATGTAATGTAATTAAGTTTCTAATTTAATATTTTTTTAAATACAACATAAAATTTAAAAAGTGGATCACTAAATTTTTTAAATATTTTAAAAGAAAAAAATAAAAATAAATAAGAAGAAAATGGTTTATTTTATGCTAAAAAAGACAAAAAAACGAAAAAAATGACAAAAAAATACAAAAAATGACAAACGAATAAACAGAAGAAAAAAAACCAAAAATGAAAAAGCGATAAAAAGGAAAAAACGACAAAAAAAAAATCAAAAATGTGAAAACCGTAAAAAGTGACCAATAATGATAAAAAAAAAAAACTAAAAACAAAAAATTGACAAAAAATAACAATAAATGAAAGGAAAAAAAGACGAAAAACGAGAACAAAAAAATGGCAAAATAATGAACAAAAACGACAAAAAAAGAAATAAAACGACAAAAAAAGATTAAAAAAAAAGAGCAAAATAAATAAAAAAAAGATAAAAAGGAACATAAATGACAAAAACCAAAATACGAATAACACCAAAAACAAGAGAGAATTAAAATGAGCAAAAAACGACAAAAAGATTAAAAAACTTGCAAAAAAAATCCACAAAAAATGCAAACAAAAAAACAAAAAAAAAAAACGACCAAAAATCGAAAAAAAAGACGGCCCAAAACGAGCAAAAAACGACAAAAAATAAACAAAAATGACAAAAACAAATACAAAATCGACAAAAAGATTTTAAAAAGTGCAAAAAGCGACAAAAAAAAAGGCCAAGATGTGCAAAAACGGCCAAAAATCAAAAAAAAGGGCCCAAAACAAACAAAAAAGACAAAAAATAAACAAAAACGAACAAAAGTGACAAAAAACAAACACAAAATTGACAAAAAGATTTAAAAATTGCAAAAGCGACAAAAAAATGGCCAAGAATGTGCAGAAACGACCAAAAATCGAAAAAAGGGCCCAAAACAAGCAAAAAAAACGACAAAAAATGAACAAAAATGACAAAAAATAAACAAAAATGACAAAAAAAAACCAAAAACCAAAAAAAGAGAGGCAAGAAGAACGAACAAAACGACAAAAAGGCAAAAAACAACAAAAAAGACAAAAACGACAAAAAAACAAAAACAACCAAAAACGAACAAAAATGATAAAAAGCGAACAAAACAACCAAAAGGACAAAAACGACAAAAAAATAAACAAAAACAACAAAAAAACGAACAAAACGACAAAAAGGACAAAACAACAAAAAGAGGACAAAAGGACAAAAAAACAAAAATAACAAAAAACGAACAAAAATGACAAAAAACGAAAAAAAAAAAAAGACAAAAAAACGACCAAAGATGAAAAAAAGACCAAAAACGACAAAAAACGAACAAAATGACAAAAAACGAACAAAAATGACAAAAAAGACCAAAAACGAACAAAAACGACCAAGAACGACAAAAAACAAACAAAAATGACAAAAAACGAACAAAAATGACAAAAACGAACAAAAACGACAAAAAACGACCAAAAACGAACAAAAAGACAAAAAAACGACAAAAAAAAAAACAAAAACAACAAAAAATGACCAAAATGAACAAAAAGATCAAATTATGGCATACCAACCTTCCGCTTAAGTTGTAATGTAATTGCGATTACATAAATTTTATGATGTAATTGAGTTTAGAAGAAACTGTTGTAATGTAATCAAACTTGTAATCGCGATTACATTACATCTAATTTTTTTTGTCCAACCAAACATCCGAGTTAGATTGACAACGTAATGTCAATTACATTACGTTGTCCAATCCTGCAAACCAAACGGGCCCTTAGTTTATTGGTTGTTTGGTTAGACTTTTATTTATTATGGACCGGATTTGTTTCTGAGACTTTGTCACTATCTAATATATTGTTAAAGATTATAATTTGGAGTTTATTTTTATTTTCTTTATAGACCTCTAGATATGATTGTTGTGTTATCTTTATAGTAATTGTTGTGATTGAGCTAGCTAGTTAGAACATTTGATTACTGATTACTATTACTATTACTGGATGCAGATATATTATTGGAAGTATAGACAAAGTATTATCGTCAATATTGTATCGTAGGTTGAATTTGGCGACGTACTCGTACACAATTATTTGGAAGCGTGTCTTGACACCCTTCCCTCAAACTTGGAAATAATGATACGACCATCCAATCCTCTTTTATATTGTGCAAACAAGTAGTTTTTCTAGCTTTACATTATTGGATTGCTTCTAGTTATGTTTAATAATAGATACTACACATATATTATGATAACTTATGGTACTATATATGAGCAGAACTTAGATAATCCTAGATAATGTAAGCGAGAAAGGAATATAATTTGCTTATTATAAGCCACACATTTCATATGGGTATAAAGTGTTTAGGGTTTAATGAACGATAGCAATTAAACTGGACTATTAAGGTTGTTCGAGCTGTTTGGGGACATCATTCGCTAGGTGAGTCAAACATGGGAACCTCAGAACAATATCAGAACATCAGATACTCATATCTATTCGACTTTGGAGCTAGGTATATGTAGAGAATAATAATGGATGATTTTATTGATAGGCTATTGCCACTACTTATAGAGGGTCCAACTCCTCTTCACAATACATCTTCCGATGTGGGACTAAAGTCCCTTATTGGTTCTCAACACTCCCCCTCAAGATGGGCGATAGATATTAATCATCTCCATCTTGTTACATAACTTTGACAAACTCAAAGAACAAAGACCCTTAGTCAGACAGTCTGCAACTTGTTCTTCTGAACGAACATGGTTAATCTTCAGTATCCCTTGTTCCAGCTTCTCCTTCATGAAGAATCGATCGATCTCGATGTGCTTCGTTCTGTCGTGCTGAACTGGGTTGTTAGCTATACTTATTGCAGTTTGACTATCGCTCAGAAGATGTAACGGTGCTCCCTTGTCCAGCTTTAACTCTGTCAACAGGGCTTTCACCCACAACAACTCTGACACTTCCAGAGCCATTGCTCTGTATTATGCTTCAGCTGACGACCGTACTACCACTGACTGTTTCTTGCTCCTCCATGAGACTAGGTTTCCTTCTACAAAAATATAATATCCTATGGAAGACCTTCTGTCGTCTATACAGCTTGCACAGTCTGCATTGCAGTATCCCTCAACTTCTATGCGTCCATTCTTCTTGAACCATAGTCCTTTTCCCGGCGTCCCTTTCAGATATCTCAAGATCTGAAACACTGCTTCCATATGAACCGTTCTTGGATCATGCATGTAGCGACTCACTACACTTACCACAAATGAGATATCAGGACGAGTGTGCCCCAGATAAATCAATCTTCCTACAAGTCTTTAATACATTTCACGATCAACAGGCTCTCCTGCTTCTGCTCCTAACTTGCACTTCTGGTCAATTGGAGTGACTGCTGCTTTGCATTCCAGCATCCCTGTCTCTTTTAGCAGATCTAATACGTATTTTCTTTGTGAGAGAACAATTCCTTATTCGTCGTCACATACCTCGATACCCAGAAAGTACCTTATTACTACTAAATCCTTCACCTCAAACTCTTTTGCAAGTTTTGACTTCAGCTTAGTAATCTCGACTTCATCATTACCTGTGATTACTATATCAACCATATATATAGCAAGTATAGTGATGTGGCCTCTTGCATGCTGGAGAAAGACCGTATGATCTGCATTTGTTTGATGGTATCCCATGCCTATAACAGCCTTTCTGAATCTGTCAAAACAGGCTCGAGGAGATTGCTTGAGCCCGTATAGCAACTTCTTTAGTTTACACACTTTACCATGCGACGTCCCTCCGTCTGATTCTGTCGCGTAGCACCCTGGCGGGGGTTCCATGTATACTTTTTCTTGCAAGTCCCTATGGAGAAAGGCATTCTTCACATCTAGCTGATATAGCTTCCACCCATAGTTTGCTGTAATAGAAACCAGAGTTCTCACCGTGCTCATCGTTGCTACTGGGGCAAACGTCTCTTCATAGTCGATGCCATATGATTGTGTGTATCCTTTTGCAACCAACCTCACCTTGTACCGCTCTACTTTTCCTTCTGGAGTCTCCTTTACTGTGTACACCCATTTGCATCCCACAGCTTTCTTCCCTTTGGGCAATGGAACCAGCTCCCATGTCTTATTTTTCTCCAGTGTCCCAAGTTCTTCCATCATTGCGGCTTTCCACCTTGAATCTTTCTTTGCTTTCTGCCAACACTTAGGCAAAGAAGTAGAGTCTAACGATGCAATGAAGGCTCGATAATTCGGAGAAATGTTAGAATAAGACAAGAAGTTGGCAATGTTATGTTCATAATCATCATACCGACTAGGAGCCTTACCCGCATTGATGCGAGAAGATCTCCTTAAGGGAGCGATAGGTGGTGGAGAGATCATACCATCCGAGTCGGAGAGATCCACATCAGAATCAGAGTGATTCAGTATGGGGGCAACATCTTCAAGAGTTGGGGCAGGAGTAGACGAGGGACTTGATTCAGTAGGCACTCGACAGGGACTTGGTACAGTAGGCAATGACGGCACAGTACTGGACTTCTGCAGCTCTTTTTCCCTTGTCTGCTTTTGCCCCTGCGTAACATATATATCTTCTTCTTCATTCTCCGTATCGGAGTCACTGCTTTCGCCTCCTTTCATCCAATTTTCCACGACCGAGCACGGGACTGATCCGACTACCACGTTTGGACTTATTATCTCCCCCTCATGTCTAACACCCGCTGTGTTAGATGTGTCACCAAATGCTGAACCTTCATCCGAACCATAGTATGGTTCCTGCTATCTGAATGTAACACTACAAGAAAAATGACTTTTTACGACGTTGAATTTAAGACGTGCATATAAAATATGTCGTAAATGGTTAACTCACGGCATTCATTCTTGTGAATGCCCTAAAAAGAATTAGAATGTAACAACTGGATCCATTTATGGCATGCATTAAACGTCGTATTTGACTTATAACCAAAACAACGACACACAATAAATGTCCTAAATTCCAAAAAGAAACCTCGCCTAATTTTTTCGTTTCCCGCAGATGTATTCCCTGAAAGCATCAGAGAGCAGGCTCTCTCTCTCACTCTCTCGCTGCTCGTCTTGCACAGAGACTTCTCTCTCTCTCACTCTCTCTCGCAGAGAGACCTCTCTCCCTCTCGTTGCCTTCGTCGATCTACGCAGGTTCTCTCTCTCTCTCTCTCTCCCGCAGGTTCTCTCTCTCTCTCTCTCCTTCTTCTTCTTCTTAGGTTATTTTCCTCTCTCGTTTCTCTTTCTCTTCTCTCTCTACATGCATCTCTCATCTTTTTCTTCTATCTTCTTCTTCTTAGGTTATTTTCCCTTTTTATTTAGGGTTTTCTTCCTTTTTATTTAGGTCGATCTGATTTTTAGGGCATACATATTTGTTCTCGATTTTGCATGAGAAATTTCAGGACCACCAACAAGCTATCGACGGCTGCCACTCAACTCCAACTCCAGTTGGTATGATTTTATTTTCCCCAATTTCCATAAGAAATTTGATTTTAATTTGAAGTAAATATCTGAAAAGTAAATATAAAGTAAATATCTGACAAGTTTTGATATACGAGATCACTTGAAATAAACGGAATAATGACTATTTATTACATCATATAAGCTTATTTTTAGTGATTTTCTTGTAATAGTTTCTTTATCATTTGTTAATTCCCAAATTAATGCTGACTTATTTGGTGCAAATCAGTTGTAATTTAGAAATTCTCACGGAATTTAGATTTTTTTGTTGATTTTTGATTGGTAGGGAACATTTGATAACTAAACTATTTGTGTTTTTATTGAATTTCCTGTGACATTTTGACAAAAAATACGAGTGTAAAAGAAGTTCTGATGCGATAGGGAGCACTGAACAAAAATTAGTGTAGTTTTCCTGTTGCATCGCGAGGAATACGTATTGCACAGAGACACTCGAATACACCAGAATATACCGAAATATGACTAGTTTCTGTCGCTGTCCGTATTGCCTCGTCTCTGATACATAGTTGATGTAGAAATGAGCTTAGTTAAACCCATTGATTTCCCTATAGACTCAAGTATTTGTTTTCTTTGGGGGCCATCTTGATTTTCTTGTCCCATGAGACCTCCATAAGAGGCGAGAATCTTGAAAATTCTTTGTTTGTTAATAGCTTTTTCCTTTTTACTTCTTGAAATTCTAATTCTGTTTCTTTACACATGTACATTATTTCTTCCCTGATTAGTTTTATCTAGAGAAGCAATTTGAGAAATAAAGATAATACATTTTTATCAAAAGAGGGAATATGCAGCTCTCAGCCAATATTTCCCTAAGAATAAAGGTTTCTTGAATGTATCTCTTTAAGTAAACAAAGCAAGAAAATTAGTAACTGTCACCTTTTTTATATGATTGTTTCATGTGTGCTTATCCATAGGTTAATTTACTTATGTTGCATTAACCCGATAAACTTTGTCTGCATTGAATATGAAGTAAATAACTGAGATTATTTCTACATGTTTCAGAATATTTGTAGCGGGAAGTATCATGCTTTTCATGCATCATAGATTTCTACTGACACCTATAGATAAAATATATTAATATAGGCCATTTTAGGTATATACCATGTTGTAGTGTATGTATTTTGTCATGTCATATTGGTGTCAGCAGAACCTAGGCTTGTAACAAAAATCTGGACCCAAGTCGGCATGATCCGACCATTATCCATGCAACAAATCAGGTAAATAGACAGAAAATTAATACCAGTTTAGTTAATTCTATTCCAAGTGAAATCAGAAATTTTGTTATAACAGATCATAGTTTTCATTTTTTTTGGAAACTCCTGGTATGAGATTAGCTTCTATGTCCTAGTGCCTCTACATGTTGCTAGCTTCAACAAAAATATGTGCAAGGTCCTATGTCTTTTGGTTTTGTGAACATTTTGTATTATATTCTTAGATTGAAACAACCATCTTGGAATCTGCTTGGTATAATATGTCCTGTCAAAATGATATCTGCTGATACCTAATTTATTTTATTTTTTCAATTAATTTCATTTTAGTTCATCTAGGAATTCTTACATGTATTTTAACACAATGATGTGAAGGCGACAATGTAGTAAGTTAGGAAGTAGTGGTCCCTTGTGTTTATATATTTGGTACGTCTTTTCTTCAAGTTTGTTGGTTCGTAGCAAGAAAAACGGAAGAGAATTGGTAATGTATTGGTTTGTGGCGATTGTACTAAGCTAGCAACTAAGTTTAGTGTGATTGAGAAGCATCCAGAATTTTTTCTCCCGTTACATATTGTCAATATTTTTTTTTCCTAAGTTGGTTCTCTACTGTGTTCATGATCATCTATTTTATCAGTCACTTACACATGTAGATGCCTAGGTAAAATTGAATGAAGGATTGGTATGTATGCATGCAATCATTATCTTCAGATGTTGAGATAATTACTCTCTGCCGGCGTCTACAAGGAGACACATCCCTTGCATGTCAGAATGAAGTTGTACGTCCTTCACAAGAATGGAAAGTTATAATTTCCACCTATTTTCCTTTCTGATATTTGGAAAGGTTAAAGATAATAGGTGGAAAATTACAATTCCTGCCTATTATCTTATCATGACCTCTCAAACATTTAAACAATGATGTTTCTAGCATGTAATGATGCAACATATTTTTCCTGAACACAACCTCCCCCTTAATTGAGTTTTTAATAAACTTTTTCCTCGTTTCTAGCATGTAATGCTGACATGTTGTTTGTTTGTTTAGAGATGGAGGACCTTACAACTCGAATTTGTTGGGAACTTGTGAAGAAGGAGGGATATATTGCAATATGGAAGAAGCCTTTGAAATTGAATAATACATGCTATATGAATCGTGATCCTGGAGTGCAGCCTCCATTGTGTGATTCCCAGGACGACCCATATGGTGTTTGATATGTAAAAGAACTTTCATCTTAGAGTATTGCATATGAAATAGATATTCTTGGTGAAGGGTTGTGTGGTGCTCTTCCCTTCTGTTATGCCCCATCCTCCAGTATCGATGCATGTTCCTGGTGCTTGGTAGGTCAGCAACATGTGAAATTTCAGGTGTTAAATTTTTTTTTGTTTGCATTTTGTCTTATCAAGCTGCATTATTTTCTAGTCCATTGGGACCTTTTTTCTACCCCAGCAGAAGTTAATGTTTCATTCACAAGCAAAATTAGTAGACAATCACCTAAACTATATTTTATTTATGTGTTCATATAAATGATCATTATTTAGTAGTACAACAATCTATATTATTGTAATGTAACATTCCTTTATTTAATTTCATTTCTGCATTCTTCATATTGTAAGGTAATGTAAGATGTAGCATATGAAAATATGCCTACTATCTGTATTTATATGGTCGTTTCACACTAGTTGCAGACACAAGATGTCATTTATTGTTTTTTCTCAAGTTGTAAACTTAAATTGCAAAATGAAGTTTTACACCATGAGAACTCTCTTGCGAAGTTGACATTCTATCCGGCCAACCATGTAAGCTCTACAAGCAATCCATTCTAATTTGGATACCAAATCATGTTATAAATTTCAACTTTATTGCAAAAGTCTAAGTCTAGTCAAGGCATAATTCATTTGAGCTCAAACTGTTGAATCACCAAAGTATTACCAAATATGTAGTGCACTATAACACAATAGATATGGGGCATGAGAATTTGACTACCATCCAATTCTAAGTTTCAGGTTTGTTCTAAAACAACTTGTTAGTTCTTTCCAAGTATCAGTTCAATCCTATTTTCAAATGTGCTAAATCTTAGTTCACGAAGACTTACCTGTGTTTGGGGCACTCTCCCTTACAATATTAATTGTGTAATTTTTCAATATATATTCATTTCTTTTTCAATCCTTTCTTTTTTGCTTCCAAGATTAATCACCTATTTCTTGACTTGTCCAAAGACACTTGGCAATGTTTGTGGCCTACTCAATTCAAAATATCATCCTTATAAAAACAAAATTCATATTTAATTCATCACCTTCCTATAGCTATTCAATATTACACTAAACTTGGACATAATTTCCTAATGATACTACCATCTTGTCTGAAATATTTCCATCACAGATGTGTTGTCTGACATGTTTCCAACACAGATTTTGGATTGTCCATGGTTGTTAGACCACCATTAAATTTGGGTGCTTGAAAAACACCAACCCAGCAATCTAATAGGATTATTCAAGGAACCTGGAGATTCAAGAGAATTTATTTCCAGGTTCATAGACAATAGAATGTCCTACAACCAGAGTGAACTACATATGCCCAGTGCTCTGTTCTTGTCCAAATAATAGAACCACCTTACAGACAACCTGTACAATCATGCTGGCTATGACCTATATTGGAGGAACTTGGGACCCATCCCATAACCTGACATGTGCGCAATCTCTCATATCAACAAATAAGTTTTGACAAACTACTTCGATGCAAAAGTTTGTGTTGAGGCTAAATTTTGTTGCCCAAACAATATATAAACTCACCGTTTTCCTGTTTACTTTGTCGGCAAGGCTATACTCACATGATCCTTAATAATATTGCTAGTCAACATGAGTGCTTGACTGGATGCAAGTCAAAATCTTGTTAGAATAATACCTCACGCCATGACACCATTTTCTGTTGCAACTATGTCATATTAAGTTGGAGTTTTTTTTTAACAGAAGCTATTTGTTTGTATTGGAGTTGCAATGTACAGAAAATCTTCACCGTCTACTAGCTATAGTTTGTATCACATGTGTTGTTGCCATTCCAACTTATGTATGTAGGTTAATTAAGTGCCAATATTTGAATGTGTAAATGAGGTTAAAGGAAGGTAGGCTACTAAATTACAACTTATTTAATAGGTTGATACATGTTTTTTTATACATTTAAGTTAATTTACAATTAATTAAATTTCTGATGCAACTTCAATTAGCAATACAGTCAATTAAAGGCTCCTTTGTGGCTCCATTTGCACATCAATATCTACAAATACAAGATATGTGCTCAGTCTATGATTTGCATTATTTGTTGTTGTTTTATGCTCCTGATCGAGCATACATTCAGAAGTACCTAAGCTATGGGATATTTGATTAAAGATTTTTGTTTAGGGGGTGTTGGAACTGAAGAAAGGACATCGATCTGATGCTTATTTTCTTCCTACTTTTACATCAAGTACCATGTCTGCTCCATTTAGAAGAAGAAGAAGAAGAAGAATTGCGGAGATGTCCATCCAAGTTGGATACATCGAAAGGTACGGGAGACATTTCTAATTCCAGCTACCTATACTCTTCCATCAACATGCAGTTAATAATAAAGTTCTATAAATAACAACTATCAAGGGTTATTTTTTTCACTTTTTAAATTAAACATACAATAACAGTACAGATCATAATAACTTCACTTTATACAACTTTATAGAAGAGTACATATATACAAGTTCGATGCATATATCCGGATCAACCAACTGAAAACTAGCTTAAAGAAATTTCTGACACCAACTCTTCTTAACTCACACTTTAAGACAACAAAACCAGTTGTATTTGGGGTACCAGATGATTCACACATTCTGGCTTCATGTCTGAGATTATAAGAATATTAAATGTAAAATAGAAACAAATGCACGATATCCTATAAGAAGAATACAATGAACATGGCCATTGAACAATTATGAGCTCATATTCTTTAACAATAATCCAGTACTGATCCATGACTCAAAGAAGACTCATATGGAATAGATTTCTGATAATTGCAGACTTTGGCCGGACGAATATCATTGTTCTTATTCTAGCTAGTCATCTGTGAGGTGGACCCGAAAGCTAGCAGATCATTGACAGAAAATAAATACATAGTGGGCAGAATTTATTGATTATATGTCATGTTAGACTCAAATAATGCAGACAACAAGCCATTCTTAATCACGTGCCATTCCGCGAATATATATATAAGGTTGTGATATTTATTGTTGGTGTACTAGGTAGCTTAGGTTAGGATTTGAGAGAAAAAGAGTGCCATTGGGTAGTGAGGTTGAATTGCACGAAGTACCACATATTTGTGATACTGATAGTTGATTGTAGCATATTTCTTAATTAACCATTTTAAGCTAATACAAGCAGATTACCTTTCCAAGTGACCCTCAAAGTCGATCTTCATTCCTTAATGAACTATAACATCACTTGTTGCAGATCCAAGCCTTCATTTTCACAGCCCTGAATGCTTCCATGTGAAGTGCACCACCACAACAAAAGGTTGGTCTCTCTATAATGAATGCATTCAAACACACACCTAAGGACCATCGCTGATGATGTACATCAAAGACAAGCGAGTGAATTAAAGGCATATTATTGTCTACTACCAAGCTACTCATAAATCCTCCACCAAACCATAATACATTACCAATAATATGAGATATTGAGTGTTGACTGATGGCACTCTCTTAATTATGTGATTTAAGTAGAAATTATATCTAATATAGTGTTGTTTATGATCTCTTAAACTTGTTCCATTCAGTATTCACATATATTGTGAGCCTTATGGATGCATACTAGGTAGCACTCTCTTTGAGGTGCTTGTTGACTTGGTAGTTTTTTACTGACCGGTTTGGATTTGTCATCCTCAGGTATGGAGCTTGAGTAGAAGGACCTCTAGGAGTATCAGTACTTCTCAGAGGAGGTTGTCGATTTCCCCAGCAGCTGACCACTCATCCATAGATGTTCTTATTTTACTTTCCATGGCACTTACTTTCATTAGCATACTTCTTGCCCTATGTTGGCTAGGTTGTTTCCATCAAATTTTGAGATATTCAGTTCTATGAGACATTGTATTTTGCTAGCTTATGTTCCATTATTTATCGGGTTATCCAAAACATATGCTTTTCATTATATCGGATTTGGATGATTTACATTATTGTTTTAATGAAAATTATTGTTTTGATAATTGTTGTGTATATTATATGTTGTGATTGAATGTCAAAAGATAAAATTGATTATACAAAAAGTAGGATTTTTTTTAAAATGGAAGAGAATTTAAGGCGTGCAAGATGTCATAATTGATATGTATATGATACTTTTTACGACATACAATGAATGTCATAATTGACTAATAAAGACATGCAAATGAATGCCTTAAAATATTATTAACGACGTGCATTTGAATGTCATAATTGTGTATTAACGACGTGTATATGTATGTCGTACATATGTATTAACGGCGTGCTAATACACGCCATAATTGCCTTTTCAAGGCACGCAATGAATGTCGTGAATGAGTATAGACGACACACAAATTGAGTTAAGACGACACGCAGATTATGTCGTCTAAACTACCATCTTTTTACGGCATGGGCTAATACGGCGTTAGCATGTGTGCCGTGTAAGGTGTTTTACGGTGCACATTGCGTGCCGTAAAAACACATTTTTCCTGTAGTGTAACGTCCATGCTTACAAACAGCTTTCGCTCAACTGGGCTCCAACATGCATATCCCTTTTGAGTCGCCGTATACCCGACAAAGACACATTTAACCACTCTAGGATCCAGTTTGCCAACTCCTGGCCTATTATCTTGGACAAAACATACACACCCAAATACTTTCGGTGGAACAGTGTACGTTGTTGCACCAATAAGCATCTCCAACGGTGTCTTCCAGTCCAATACCTGGGATGGCATTCTGTTGATGAGATAAGAGGCCATCAATACAGCTTGCCCCCATAAGTGTTTCGGGACATTCATAGCCAGCATCATCATCCGTGCGACCTCTAGCAGGTGTCTGTTCTTTCGTTCGTCGATACCCTTTTGTGCCGGTGTATAAGCACATGAAGTTTGATGTAGTATTCCATAAGTGGATAAATACTCGGCAACCCTCTTATTAGTATACTCTGTCCCATTGTCAGACCATAGATACTTAATTTTGGCGGTATATTATGTTTCTACCCGACGATGAAAATCCTGAAAAGCCTCAAAGACGTCACTTTTATTCTTCATAAGGTAGACCCATGTCACGCGGGTATAACAGTCAATAAAAGTGACGAACCATCGAAAACCGTTAATACCGGTTGTAGGACAAGGGCCCCATATGTCCGAATGTATCATATCGAATGCAGCTAAACTCTTATTTCCCGAGCTCATATACGTGCTTCTGGTATTTTTCCTAGCTCACATGCATTACAAAATAACTTCTCTTTATTAGCCCTTTGATATAAGGACGGATATATTCGACTAATAACTTTGAAGGAAGAATGCCCGACACGCTGGTGGTGGAGGAGCAATTCGTCTTCTACACCGCGATATGAAGCGTCCGGTTGTGCGTCTGCAATTAGAGATGCCAATGCTTTGTTCAGTCCGGTCCTGTCCAAGTACCATAGCCCCTTATGCCATGTGACAGTCTTGAGTCGTCGTCCTGTCCCCTTCTCCTGAAAAGTTACCTTAGGAATATCAAAGAAAACAATATAGTTTAGATCTAGGATAATGGCACTAATAGATATAAGATTGACAGGAAAAGATGGAGCATATAAGACATTGGTGAGAGTGATGGAAGGGGTGCATGCGATAGTGCCTTTACCCATTACAGGTCTGGAGGTACCATTAGCAGTCTGAATGCTCTCCGGCGTCGGTACCTGAATATAGTCCTGGAACTCACCGCGGGACCCTGTGACATGGCGAGATGCCCCAGAGTCCATAATCCAACCTGGCTGATGGACAGATACAAGAGCACGCGCAGGTAAAGCTGTGCTGGTTTGGGCAAAGCAAGTAATGTGATCCTCCCAGGTAGATGACGCCCCAGGAGTGACTTGACTGTCGTCTGAACCCAGCTTCGTGCCTCGTAACTTCGTAAGGAACTCCCTCTCAAGAGGGGTTATTTCAGCCAGTTGGTTTTCTTCCCTTCTTCCGCCAGATTTGCTTTGTGTCCTCCAAAATAATTTTCTTTTCCACCAGCATATCCGCCTATACCACTACGACGTCCTCCACGGCCCCGTCCACGGTCACTCGACTGACTTCGCAGGGGTTTAGGACAAAATCTGATGTAATGCCATGAATCACCACAGTTGTGGCAGACACCGCCCACAGAGGGAGGCTGATTGAATGCGGCAAGGGCAGATTTGTCAACAGCAACTTGCTTTTCCTAGAAGTAGCCCTTGTTGGGCATCAACTTCAATCGAGCTTCTTCTTGCTCCATGGAAACTATGGCTTCTTCCAAGGATGGAAGCTGGGTTTGTGCTAGAAGAACATTCCTTCTCAGCTCAAACACAGGATTGAGCCCCTTCAAAAACTTCATCATCCGCTTACGCAAAATATAATCTAGGAACATCTAAAAATATTTCATAAATGCTGGTTCGACCTGTGAATCTTCCATCCCAAGAGGATAATATTGATCCAGATCAGACCAGTACTTCTTCAACAGAGCTGCGTACTCAGTGATGGTACATTCGTCTTGTGCCACCCTATCGAGTTTATCCTGCAGTTGGAAGATCCACATAGGGTTGCCCGAGCCTTAGTACATATCCTTCAAAGTATGCCATATATCAGTAGCAGCCTCCATCGCCTCTATATTGCCCGATACCTGGTCGGTCAATGAGGCTGTCAACCACCCAGCTACTACGTTGTTGACAATCTTTCAAACCGCAGACTCCTTTGAGGAGGGGTCGACTGGTGCCTTGGTTTGGCCATTAACATAGCCAATCAAGCCACGTCCCTTTAGCGTCCGCATCGCTTGCCGCGACTACTTCAAGTAGTTGGACGTTCCTTCCAACTTTGTCGCCAGCTTTTCCAACTTTCCCATTTTGTAGGGTGACGGATCCACATCACTATGGGCCACACGTGGGGTCACCTCGGTTAATCTCTTTGATAAGATATTATCAACCAAGGCCTTCATCTCTTCTGTCGTCAGTTTACCACCGATTGAATCCATGGCGTCTTCAACTGTGATTCGTCGTCTTCGTCGTCGTCAAAGTCTTCAACAGAGACTTGACGAATACGCTGTGAACTTGGCCAACACCGGCGCACGCATGTAGATCCCGATATAAAAATCGGGGATGAAAATTAAATACAACATTTGATAATTCCAGACGATGAAATCTAGGAACAAATGATGCAAATAAAGCATTTAAATTTCATATGTCTTCGAAATACACCCTTTTTTCTTTCTTTTTTTCTCTCTTTTTTATTTTTTATTTTTTTGCAAAGATGGCAGACAAAAAAAAATCGGGGGTGCTGTACAGCAGGTCCGGTGGGAGGAGGATCCGGGGGCGCTGCACAGCAGGTCCGGTGGGAAGGGGGGTCCGGGGGCGCTGTACAGCAGGTCCAGAGGGGGACAGGTCCGGGGGCGCTGCACAGCATGTCCAGGGGGGGCGGTCCGGGGGCGCTGCCCAGCAGGTCCGGAGGGGGGGGGGGGCAGGTCCGGGGGGGGGAAGAAGGAAAAAAAATTCTTTTTTTGTGTAGAAGGGTTATGGCTCTGATACCATGTAGAGAATAATAATGGGATGATTTTATTAATAGGCTATTGCCACTACTTATAGAGGGTCCAACTCCTCTTCACAATACATCTTTCGATGTGGGACTAAAGTCCCTTATTGGTTCTCAACAGTATATTTCTTCTTATGCCTTAATATCTCAATTTATCAAATATTTATATATGTAAGGAAGTATGCTTTTGTATATTATCTCTCTTTTTGTTATACATATTTATTGGTTGTTTACAATCAATATGTATAATAAAAAAAGGTATAATACAAAGCAAAACAGATACACACATATATCCGAACAAGTATTGCTTTAAGTTGAAGTTTAGTTGGGGAGAGGAAGTATCAATGACATTTGCGGTGATGATGAAGAACTTTGTCCGAACGACGAATTAAGAAACTTGCGTTGAGCTCTTTATGTCTTACAGGATGTCTTTGGCGATTCGAGGAACCAAAATTATGGTCCATACAGGTTGGGAGGATTTGGATTATGAGATTTCTTATTTAAATTCCATATTTATCTTTTTATTGCTTTTCTAGTTTGATTTGTATTTGAATTTCATAGTTATCTTTTTATTTGTTTCTTAGTTTGATTATACTTTATTTTCTTAGGACTGAAGAATGGGGAGTTTGTAGAAATATGTTTATGTATCTTGTGATGAATAATTTTGATTAATATGAGTTACCTCATGGGACTTTATCTTGTTGATTCTCGTGTTTGAGAATCGCGATTATAATTCTTTTTATCTTGAGTAGATGGCTCTTAGCTACTGGTATTTCCATGTCGTTTCAAGTTGGTATTGTGTCTGTTTAATGCATGAATGTGATGTTAATAATTTTAGAGCAGACTGTCTCAGTTTGAAAACATTTAGTTTATGAGAACAAAGCATGGTCTTTATTTCAGTTTTCTTGAGAAATTTGTCTAAGAATTGAAGGACCGTGCACTATATTCAAACCAAATTAGAAGACGATGACCTCCATATGTAAATCTAAAGTTGAATTTAAATTCAAATCATAGAGCCAAGCAGTTTCAGCTATATCAGTAACTAAATACTTAATTGGCAATATATATCACGAATAGACTAAACAAGTATATATAGCCATAATTTTGTAGTGTAGAATGCCAGTAGTTAATATATACCTAACGAGGAGAGAGAGTGCATGTATAATGCCTGTGGCCAAATGAGTATGAATTTCCTTTAAGTTCCACTATTATTAGGAAGGAAAATACTTTATGTACCTCCAAAGTCACATTCCTCCATGTCCCTCCACCACATGTCCTTCTTCTATTCACTCATATCTTTCCCCAAATCCCCTCCTAATTGCTTGGGACAATAAGAAAGTGACATGTGGCAGAGGGACATGAAGGAACGTGATTTTAGAGGTACATATAGCATTATACTATTAGGAATATATGTAAATAACCTCTATTCATGAGAATTGTGACAATAAAAAGAACACAATTATGAAAATTTGTCGATTTAAAAAAAGAATTAGCAGTACACAGTAACACAAAGGTATTTCACAGATATTTGCCCTTTTCTGAAGTACATTAGCCTAAGGAGTTGGTTAACATAGGGATGACCTAAAACATCATGGGTTCAAGCCCCATTATGTGTTTCTTCAAACAAATAAATAAAATCTATATTGGATTTGTATCTTATATCCACGATGTGTATGTGAGTGGTGTTTGACAGTGTTATGTCTCGTGTGTTTTCGTGATTAACCACGTATAATAGTGATGTGTAACCGATGGATTGTGACGCTCATGTATTTAATAGTCGAGATATCAAATATTGGTCGTGATTTCGACGTTTGTCGTCGTTATTAGGCGATATTCCCGTTCATCGTCTATTTTTTGCCACTGATTATAAGCAGTATTTTAGTAGTGAGTTACAAAGATTGTGCTTGGTGCTCAAGGGCGAATCCAAGTGGAGCCTGGGGTGGTCTAGTCCACCCATTTTTTTCTATATAATTTCTTTGATTTTTTTGCGGGAGTTAGCAGATACCTACCCACCCCGACTCTAGTCCACCCTAGTATACATTCCTAGATCAGCCCCCGTTGGTGCTTGTTGATGGTTGTGTATTAGGTTTGATATCTTGTAATATTGGATAAATTTATTATAAGCAGATGTTCTGTCATTTTCTAGGAGTTGGACACATTAAATTCATTCGAAAGTCATTACTGTTGGAACTCTTGTTTAGTTACACCATAAACAAAAGGATTTTGTTTAGTCCCACATCGCCTAGAACCCACACTTGGGAATGGGTTTATATATGTTCATACCTTCTAGATGGTTGTGATGAGTTGGTAGTAAGAGGGGTGCTCGCGCGCCTGAGGGGCATTGAGCTAGACTGCACCCGGTTTGGTGAAAAGCTCCAGAAAACCTTAATGCGCATGTGCGGGCACGTCGCACGCGCAAGGGGGTGTAAATCCGGGCCATGAGCCCGTATTTTATGTGGCCCATTAATTAACCTCGACTACTCATTCAACGCGTCTCATACACGTCGTTTCTGATCCTACTCCTGATATTTGGGTTCACGATCTAACAGGTTTAGAGTTTTATAACTCTATATTTAGGAGTCGTTCTTCTCAGAAAAAAATATCACCGCTGAGATCAAAAAACCTAAAGAGAGAGATCAAAAATACTGTCGTTCATCTTCTTCTTTATTCGATAGTAGGTTGCAAATATGTACTGCTATTTGTAACTCATTGTTGTATCCTGGAGGAAAGTCGCCATTCGAGCCTTACAGTAACGTATATGGGCGAATCTTTTCTTGAGGACAGTGATCTACACGCCTCAATGTTTCTGACTTGTATTCTACGAAGTTATTACTCCGTCAATCTCAAGAAAAAATAACTTCTCAGAACATTGCTCTCGCTGCTGGATCGGTTCAATCTCCTTCGAGGCTTCCTGACGTATCAAATATTGAAGCTTTCAATGGTACCCACTTCAAACGCAGGAGGAAGAGGATCTATGTCAGCCTAGACGTGCTGAACTATGCGAAGTACCTGACTGAACCTGAATCGACAAAACCTGCGGCTATGGACTTTGATTCAACTAACATAGAAGATGATGCGAATGCTTATGATGATTTTGAAAAGTTGCACGTTGAATGGAAGCAAGGAAACAAGGTATGTCGTTACACTATTCTGAATACCCTATCGAATGGGATCTTCAATATATACAATTCATATAAATTGGCTTACGATATCTGGAAAAATATGAATAAGAAGTATATAATCAAAGATGCTGGTACTCAGATGTATGCTATTGGGAATTATTTGAAATTCCAGTTTGTTGACTCTAGAGATATCTCTTCTCAAATCATTGAATTTCAAGTTCTTCTAAATGATTTAAAAAGTGAGTATATTGAACTCCCTGATGCTTTTGTCTCTGGTTATTTGGTTGAGAAATTAATTACCTGAATCATGGAAAGACTACAAGGACAAAGTGAATGAAGAGAAAAATAGGAAACTTAATGCAAAATTAGCTATGGAGTTTGACTCTAAGGCTAATATTGTGGAAGGTAATATTGGCCCATTCCATGGTCATACCCGATTTTAATAATCGACATGAACTTAAGTCAATACACAAAATATACGAACTGCTGCTAATCATTTCAGGACTTGTGAAATCAATATCAACAAGTGTACTACTGCATCATCAAGCACGTAAATCATCAGTCTGAAGCTTACTTTCATTGGAATCTAGTCCGAATTATTTTACAATTTATTATGTATTTTATCTTTATTGAGTCTAGGATATAATTGTAAGATCGACTGGGTAATACTGGCTTAGGTTAATCTTAGTCCACTTTTCTATACAGCCTACCTATCCTTATTCCATCTACCAAAAAGTTCTATTCCATTCTGCAACAATATTTTATAAATATTTAATATTGTTCCTAGACAGAACTCAAACCGAGTTCGGCCCGAGCTCTGTCCGAGTTCGGTCTGTTTAAATTAAAATATTTGTTGCCTCCAAATCTGCATGAAACGTTCCTATACGAAATCTTTGCATCAGAACTCTGCCCGAGTTCGGTCCTAGAAAACACCTATAAATAGAAGAGAATTTTTCATTCCAAATGAATCAATCATTCTTCATCTTCTCTTCTATATTCAATAAGTGTTTTCACCCGATCAAAAGTTTTCATATCACACCTGCACTCCTCTTAGCCAAAATCCAGTAATATCTATTTCGATCTAGAGTCTTTTGGTTCTTAAGAGTTGTAAAGAGGTTGTTCAAAGTACAGAAATTATTCTGTTGTGGAGCCGGTCGTGTGCTCGTCACCAAGCACGGTGTATAAAGTTGGTTGTGCACTTGTCACCAAGCATGGTGTTGTAAGAGACTGCAAGCTCTCAATTAGCTTATGCCTTAGTGGATTAACATCGAACAAGAGTACTCGAGACTGGATTAGTCCTCTCAGAGGGATAGCAGTATAAATCACTGTGTCACTGAGTTTGATCTCTCTATCTTTTGCTATATTTATTTACTGTCTCTTACTTACTGCCATAGTTATCTGTTTATAATTTTAAATTGGTGATTATTTTCTGCTGTACTCGCACTCACTCTATTCACTCCCCTCTAGAGGTGCTCAACGGTCCTACAATTGGTATTAGAGTAGGTTATATTCTGAAATAACAAACCTTAAAGAGTATATATGGCAGCCGTGAAATCAATATTCAATGGTGAAGGGCAATCCACAAATAGACCCCCACTATTTAATGGTACAAATTATACCCACTAGAAAACATGGATGACTTTCTTCTTAAAGTCTCTTGACTTTAATCTTTGGTCTATAGTTGTCGATGGTTATAAGAAACTGGCACCCTACAGTAGTTGATAGCCTGCTTGTAGACAAGCCTCATGACAAATAGACAGAGGCTGAAAAAGCAAATGCTAGTCTAGTTGCTCGTGCCATTAACGCACTGTTCTGTGCAATTGACAAAACAAAATTCAACAGAGTGTTAACCTGTAAAATATCTCACAAGATTTGGAAACTTCTTGAGGTAACTCATGAAGGTACTTTCCAAGCGAAAGAATCCAAAATCAGTAGACTAACACAGGAGTATGAATCTTTTAAGATAAAATCTGGTGAGTCAATTACACATATGTTCACATGTTTCTTTGATATTACTAATCCTTTACAATCTCTTGGTAAGGATTACAATAATCATGAGAAGATCAGAAAAGTGCTACGGGCTCTAACCAATAACTGGAACCCAAAGGCAACAACAATCATTGAAGGAAACGATCTTACCACCATGTCTCTGGAAACAGTGATGGACAAACTCATGACCCATGAGCTTGATATACAAGAGTTTGAAGAAGCAACCCCAAAATAAAAGTCTATCGCCTTCAAAGCTTAATCCAGAAAATCTACATGCAATGATTCTGAGGAAGAATCATCAAGTGGTGATGAACAAGCCCTACTATTGAAGAACTTCAAAAAATTCCAAAAGTTTAAAAAATCAAATAGAAGAAAGAGAGAAATTCAAGAAAGCAATGAAGATAAAACAATATGATTTGGATGCAAAAAATCAGGGCACATGAAGAAGGACTGTCCAACTTTGAAGAAAAGCAGTCCATACGATAGATCAAGATCAAACAAAAAAGCAACAACCAGTCGAAAGTATGCTAACACAAGTATCTGGTATGAAAGTGATGCCAGTGATACAGAGGAAGAAGATAGACCATACGAAAATGCCAATGTCTGTCTTATAGATTTTGATAAGGTATCACTGGCATCCCAGGCTATCTGTAAAATTTATCAACAGGTCCAGTCAGGACAAGAGCGAGTACAGTACATCTCAACAATATCATAACAGGTTAGGAAATATAAACATGCTAGAGAGTAAGATACAGGATCTGAAGAAATAACATGATGAAAAAGAGAGACTGTAAGTAAATAGCTACACTATATAGAGAACTATCAGTGACTAGTGATTCAGAGCACAAGATGGTTATGTAAACGGCACGATGTTGTACACGAGTAATCTACAGAGGTTGTACACGAGTAATCTACTGGATTGATTACATAACCACTTCTACTCCCCCGCCCCAATCAATACACAAGGATCTAGATATGATATGTTATTGCACACGAAGTATAGTTGCACACGAGATCAAGTGAATACATGAATATACACGATTTCATACAATTTGTACATGAATGTTACGAATACAAGGAGTACACGTTGCTCACGATAAAGTACACGAACATGAATACCCGATGTATCCGCTAAGGGGATAACATCGCACAACAAGATCCATATAGTACTAATTCGTGTTTCCAACGTGTCAGCATTATGTAAAGTAATCTAAAGCAGGAAATATAATCCTAAACAAGATATGAAATTATCAGAGAATGTACTCGCCTGATATCTGAATGTCCAAGGTAAAGATACTATCCGAAGAGAGGTGTCTGGCTCCTAATTAGAACAGCACAAGTCACAACATGTCCAGAAGGATAATATAAAGCACTATAATGCATTCTACATGAATCTAGGTCAAACTAGGCCAAAGTCAACCTTTGGTCAACTCTGGTCAACTGCACTAGTCAAACTAGGTCAAACTCGGTCATGTCCTAACCCAGCAAGTCTTACTAGGCCTAACCAAGACTATCCTAGCAAGCACACATCAATACAAGGCTATACAAGCCAACATACACCCAACTCTATATAGCATGCAATTATTCAATACTCAAATAGGCAAGAATTCATATTGGATATACACTAGGTAATCTATTACTTTAAACTATATATGTCTACACATATATACACATGCATATATTGGTATTCAATATTAGGTCTATAATCATGGCATTTCAAATGGTTATATATACTTATATATTACAACACAATATGCTAACATATATATAATATACATACATAGCTAAGTTAACTGTATTCATAATACTTATTTAAGAGGCTATGTGTGTGTATGTGAACATGGCAAAGGGACAAGTGAGGGTTAAATAGACATACATAGTGTATACATATCAAAGAGTGTCAAAGTGTAAGTGAACAAAGTGTCAAGTGTGATAGTGTCAACATAGTGTAAGGGGTACATGAGGTAATATAGGATTTGTGTTAACATAGAACATTATATCTCATTAACTTGTATATTGCATACATTACATCTATTATTACATTACATTCATGCTTGCATTCATTCATCATTCATTTATTCTCTTGCACTACTATATGCACCATACATTACATACTATAGAACCTACATATTCATTACAAGCCATACTTATACATGTTTACATTAGATAGGATACTTACACCTCATATATCCTTTATTTAAACATTTACTCATGCTTGCATTCTCTATTTTATTATATAATGTATATACATTAACATGGGTTAAAATCAAATAGAATATTATATTACACACAAGGGTGCACAAAATGTATATGCCGAATAGTAACTCCTACTAATAATCAATACTGTACCATATCAGCATGAATTAAAATCTAGGATTAAAGTATGTTATAGATCTATGTGTTAGCTTTTCGAAACTTTAAACGGATCGCATTTTCGTTTCCGGAAACTCCCGAAATCGCAAAAACACCGAGAACGCGTTTGTCTTTCGTACAGCTGACACTCAAATAATTCTCCAGAAAGTTACAGAAAGAATTAGGCCTATTAGTATATGTTTTTGGAAAGCTAACTTCAATACGCTTCTTTTAAAAAAAATGGGAGATTAAACCGAGCTTTGAGCTAGAAGTTATGATATTTCTAAGTTAGGGCTGAAATTAAAAACGTGGATAAAAATCATGACGGATTTGGGTAGTTTGAGACAAAAGATCACAAGTATATAACATAATATATCAAGAACTCACTCTCTACACTAATATATATATATGAGACACTATAGAACACATCTCCAATACAAAAATATGAGATTAAACATGTAATAATTCATTCATACATAACAACAACACATAGTGTGTCCAAATTTAGGGTTTTCCCACATGGAAACAACCACAATACAAAAGACACTCCTATGACCTCCAAATGGACACAAAATGGACACAAATGGAGATACAACCATGGGGGTCATTCCTATGGGTTCAAAATAGACCTATATGCATGAGGAAATGAAAAGGAGAAGGGATTTATACCTCCCGGTAGATCGAATCGAAGAAAAGCCTTCCCGGAGCGACACCGACACGTAGAGATTCCAAAAGGACACGAACGAGCTCCGAATCCTCCCAAACTTGGGTAGCTTTCTCCTTGGCTAGATTGGAGAAGGAAAGAAGAAGATTTGGTAGCAAAATGGAAGGATTTGGTGGAGAAATTGCTAGGGATTGCTCTCTAGGAATTTGGGGAAGAACAAGAGAGAGTGTGTGGATAAGAATAATGAAATGAACTTGAGCCTATCCTCTCCCAAAGTGGCTGGCCATATAGGGCTATTTGTCCTATTATGGTAAGGTCCAAAATGCCCCCACTAACCTATTCTATGAGTATTAGGAAAGGGCTAATTGGTTGGGCTAAATTAGTCATTCTAAAGTCGCTAATCACACTAACCTTATCCATAATAATTAGTCTAACCTCTAACTAAAATATTTCTATCATGTGGACTAAAATTAATATCATGTGGGCCATGCCTAACTAGTGTGTGGGTCCCACTAGAGTCAAACTACCCCCGGGTCCCCGTTTCAAGTCGGATTGAGTTAAAATTCGAACCCGACTCAAATAACCCCAAAACAATATCATAAATAATAAAATAAATTTCAACCCCAAAATAATATCATAAATAATAAAATAAATTTTAAAAATATTCAAAAATGTAAAATGACAAAAATACCCCTGTTTCTGAAAACTGGGGGTGACAAATCTATCCACCTTAAAAAAATTTCGTCCTCGAAATTAAAACAAAGCAATCACAGGAAACACATGCAGAAAACAATCTCATTCAAATATATTTCAAAAAAAATCAGCAATAAAAAAAATCTCTTTGAGGCACATCAAACATTTGTAAATAAAAACTGATACGTGTCCGATACGGACACAAAACCATCACAAAATCACACCTATCAAAGGTCAAAATCAACAATCACCAATGCAATAAATATCCAAATAATTCAAAGAGGTCAAATACAAAATATCCTTAGGCCAAAAATGACATTAAAATATCCTAATCACATGGTTAGGCTCTAGGTCAAACAGTCTCTAGGGTTTCACTAGCAAAACATCAAAATCACAAGTCATGATTTTAAATAGTTTTAAAAATTACCAAAAATTATATCATGATTTAAATGTCAAATCAATAAATGATTAAAATTATAAAATTTCAAAATTACCCTCATTTTAGAGAACTGGGTGTTACAAGTCTACCTACCTTAGAAAAATTTTATCCTCAAAATTAAAATGTTCATACTCCTTCTAGGTCAAACCCCCCCCCACAATCAAAGTCTCAGAACTTAAACAATCATACGATTTAAAAGGATGACATACAGGGTCATGGCATACGGTGGTAGTGAAAGTCTCATCTAGGTATACTAGTCATGCTAAACCACAACGGTCATATGGTATCAAAACACACAAGCAATCTAGGGTGCTAAACTAGAAAAGATACAGAAATAACATTCATCAAAGACTGTAAGACAGTCTACCATCCTATATGAAAACTGGTACTTATCAAAATAAAATAAAGTTAACTACCATTTATCTAATAAGGGGTACTATTCAAGAAAATCAAAATCAAAAGTTAAAGAATGAAAGCCAATTGCATGAAAATCCAATCACAATATATTTATATATATAGCGTTAGAGAGGGAAAAGCTAGCATTATGTACAAGTTATGTAGTTCGTGTGTGTATGGGTGTATGTGGACATGTTCATATGGTTAGATAATAGGCGTGTGTGTATGTGAAATATACATGAAAGTGCATAGAAGGATTTGGGGTTTCAAACAATAACTATCAAGTTACACTAATTATGGCATATTGGTTAAACAATCTACAATACACAACTCATTTGCTCATAACATGCATGGCTAACCATGTATATATGTATATATAAAGAGGTAGAGATTTAGTTATGTATGTATATACATTATAACATGTATGCCTAAGCTCTATATATATCTATATAGATATATAATCATGACATAGAGAGGAAGAGTTAGGTTACATGACATGATATACTAAGTTAGGGTGTGTGTGTGTCCTTGTACAGGGTTATAGCTTAGTATTGAAAGGTTAAACCTAGTTTTAGTTCAGCATTTACATACAAAATCTGAAAATAAGCTAACATTTAAACCAGTGCAATATTAACATAATGCAATTTCAAAATTTAGGATTTTGAAACATCACAACTAATCTCAATGCTCCCAATACATCCTAACATGATAGAAATGAAACCCTAATATACTATCAATACATTTATCTACGCATACAGTTCAATATTACATGTTAAATCTGAAATTGAACTAAACATGAAAATTAATGTAAAAATGTTAACATGTATTCAGTTTTCAGGATTTTGGAGAATTTGCACATCAAAACCAACTCAATGTTTATCACAATCTAACATGTAAGAATATGGAACCTAAATTTATATCCCTACAACAACAATGTACACAGCTCTAAATATTACATTTAAAACAATCAATTTAAACTAACATTTAAAATCCCGTATTAAGGGTTAATATGCACACAGTCTCAGATTTGACAAATTTAAACACAAAACTCAACCAATTTTTTTTTTGAATTGAAACCCTATGTATAACATACATGTGCAGTGATATAAATAAAACTATTATCATGAAATTTTATATTTAAATTATGAGTTAAGCTAGAAAAATCAGAGAATCGGAAATATTGGGGTTTTGAAAATTTAAAGATTAACGACATATTAATATGTATTCAGATAGGTGGAAATCAAGTGTAGCATGCATAAGTGTCAGGAAAGTGTCCACTATATATATTCGTATATATTCTCATGTCCCAATATAAAATTTTAATTCTACGTTAAGACCAACAATTAGATTCCTACCAAGGTTGCAAGCAGGTGATTGACGTAATCAAGACAGTATTATTATTATTTAATACAAGAATAATAGCAAGAAAGAAATAACGATAAAATATGTTTTTGCTTATCTGTTTAAAAGAAAAACCCATTTTGAAACCCAGAGCTAAATTTTCAAATCCAAGATAAAGTCTAGCAAAATCATCGATTCATTGTATTAAGAAGATTTCATAGTAAGAAGTTACACAAAGTTTATAAAAACAGCTAAAGCTACTCCTAAGTTAAATAAATGAGAAACAAAACAAACAAATAACAATTATCTTTTTTTTTGAAGGACTGAAACAAAAGTAGAGAAAACAAGTTCAAAAATATTTAAGGTACAATCTGATAATCATATGCGTCTTCTTGAAATTATGTTCTCAGAATTCTGCCACGCCAATAAGCATAGCTGCAATAAACGATAGAGTCCATAATAAGGCATACACCCTATAATCATGTTATCTAGAATTCTTACCACGCCACCCGGTATGGCTGCAAGAAAATCTAGATTTCATAACTAAGATAAGTATAGCTATATCAGGCTCTACGTCCTTGTCATGCTAGCAAATATGACTGCAATAAATTCTAAATTCCATAATAAAGTAGACTTTTACCTTTCTCACTGTCCTTATCAAGTATGTTATCAGGTTATACCTTAATTCCAAAAAAATGTACATATACATATAAATACAAACTCAAATTCAACAACTAACATCAAGATTCAAAATTCAACAATAATTCATCAAAAATCATAAAAATACAGACTCAAATTCAAACACTATCATCAAGATTCAAAATTCAACAATAATCCATCAAAATCATAAAAATACAGACTCAAATTCAACCACTAACATCAAGATTCGAAATTCAACAATAATCCATCAAAATAAAGTTCAATAACAGAAAGTAAAGGTAAATCAAATCAGGAAAAAACAGATTTCAAATCGAAGTTAAAATAAGATTCTCAAGGGTCGTCCCAGGAATCTCTCAAGGAATCCTAACCGTGATTGAGTACCTTCAAAATATATCCTATTCCTACTGCAGGCTGTAGTGGTACTCTAGTTCGAATACCACTACATAAACTCGACCTGCATGGGCCACCACTAAAAACGTGTCACGACCCGTACCCACCGTGAGGGTACGAGTACGTAACAACGCCCAGCCTACGCCGCAGTGTCGGCGGTAGAACGCTGTTCTAGGTTATGAACTATAACTAGCATAATATGAATACTCTCCATAAGGAGGCCAACACAGAGGTACAACTTAATCACAATCTAAGGTAGAATGATAAAGATAGATAAACATAAAATCCAAAAGAGATACAGGAGATAGAAGTCTAAGTGTCTAAGATACATAATCCCAGAAATATATCTCAAAAATCAAATACAGTAATCCACAAGTAAATACAACTCCAGACAAAATGAAATAACTATCTAAACAACCTCTACTGTGTCTCCTCTAGGCTAGCAGGCAATCCCAGGCTATCTGTAAAATTTATCAACAGGTCCAGTCAGGACAAGAGCGAGTACAGTACATCTCAATAATAGCATAACAGGTTAGGAAATATAAACATGCTAGAGAGTAAGATACAGGATCTGAAGAAATAACATGATGAAAAAGAAAGACTGTAAGTAAATAGCTACACTATATAGAGAACTATCTGTGACTAGTGATTCAGAGCACAAGATGGTTATGTAAATGGCACGATGTTGTACACGAGTAATCTACAGAGGTTGTACACGAGTAATCTACTGGATTGATTACATAACCACTTCTACTCCCCCGCCCCAATCAATACACAAGGATCTAGATATGGTATGTTATTGCACACGAAGTATAGTCGCACACGAGATCAGGTGAATACATGAATATACACGATTTCACACAATTTGTACACGAATGTCACGAATACTAGGAGTACACGATGCTCACGATAAAGTACACGAACATGAATACCCGATGTATCCGCTAAGGGGATAACATCGTACAACAAGATCCATATAGTACTAATCCGTATTTTCAACGTGTCAGCATCATGTAAAGTAATCTAAAGCAGGAAATATAATCCTAAACAAGATATGAAATGATCAGAGAATGTACTCGCCTGATATTTGAATGTCCAAGGTAAAGATACTGTTCGAGGAGAGGTGTTGTAAAACCCATAAATTTAGATTGCAATTTTAAATTCTAATTTGTAATTATTAAATGAATTTTTGTTAGATAATTAGTTAATATTTGTTAGTATAAATTAATTTTTCCAAAGTTAATTAATTTGGATTTTTGCATGTCAACCCAGACCCGCATCCGAATCCAATTGGAGTCTAAAATAATTATTTCTATAAATTAAATAAAGTTTTAAATAAGACTAAAATTGTTTTTAAACAAATGTTAAACATTTAGCCTTTTTATTAGGCCCAATTTTTATTTAAGCCTAGAGCCCAAAGCCTTTATATTAATAGGTTCCTTAAAAATTTATTTTTCAATTAAAAGCCCAAAAGCCTTGACATGTTAGCCCATTAGAATTTTGTTCTTATTAATAGGTTACTTAAGTTAGAGAGAGAGAAAGTGAAACTTACATTCACTTCTCATCTCATTTCTTTCTGTGGGTCTTCTGAGAGGAACCGAAAGAATTTTCGGTTATGGCCGAACCTTCCTCAACGGATCAACCGACGACCTTCGGCCTTCCGAAACCGACGGCGATCCTTCGGATCCCCTCTCCGGTAACCGCCCTATATTTTCCTATATAAACCCTCCTCTCCTTCTTTATCTCCATCTCAAACTCTATCACCATTTTTCCCAATTTCTCCCAAACCACCATTTCCGGCGATCTTCCCGGAGCTCGATCCACCACCCCCTAGCCGACCGTCGCTCCCCGACGAGATCCCGAGGCCGGCGCCCCTTTCCAGCGGCCTGCCGTCGACCCGCGCGGCCCCCGCGTCACCGTTCGCCGCCGACGAACCCGTCACCCGCGCCCTGCCGCCGCCCCCTGGCCGGCGCCCGACCCCCGGCAACCCGCTGACCGCCGGCGTTTGCCCCGGTGACTGTCCCGTCCGTTTCCAGTGCTGACCCGTTCCTGTTCCGAGATCCAAATCGGAACTCCGTTGTCGGTACACTCTGACCCAATTATTTTCTTTTAGTCTATGATGATACTGGTCCAACCGAGTTCCTCGGGAATCCGGGATTCCGACAACGTAACAGTTACGTTACTATTTTTGATTCCGAAGTTTCTTCGGAAACTGTGGATGCTGGATTGGGTTCTGTTGAGTTTAATATGATGGATTGGGTTTTGGAAAATACTATTCTGTTGTATATATATATATATTGGAGTTTTTGGAGTTATGTTGCAGGTTTACGGTGTATTCCAGTTTTTGGGTTGACCAAAAACAGAGGAGATGCTGCCGAAAATTTTGCAAAATAATAAAAATGATTTTTAAAAATGATTTTTGATATAAAAATGTTATTTTATAATATTTTTGGGCGACGACCTTAACGGTCACTGGGCCCCAGCGAAAATGCAAACGAAACCGGGTCCACCGGACGTTGAGGCATTAGCTGCAATTATGACGATTGGACCAAGTCTGAGATTCATTTGATAAAAATTTAATTTAAATTATTATTTTATTTAGTTATTAATTTGTAGGATAATATTCAAGACTAACCAAATGTTTTCTCTTATTTAAATTCGTGTAAATGGTCTGTAAGGGCATAAGCCCATTATTTTCTATTTTTCTCTGTGGCCTGTAATTAATAGTGTAGTTTTCTTTCTTTTTCTGGGTTGCTGGTTTTTAGCGTAGATACGTAGAATATTAAATGAGTATGAAAACTTAGTAGTTTTCACATTAAGTTAATATTTGAAATATAAGTTTGTATTATTTAACAAATTCACGTTTTTTTGTAAAATCTATTTTTTTTATATATATATAAAACTCACAAGGTTTTGCTAAATAACCTGTAAATACGAATTTCTACATAAAAGTTAGTTAGATTTTACCTCGTTCACATTGATTAAATAAATTACTATTTGATTAAATGAGTCTTTCTCACATTTTAGTTACAAATTAGTAGTATAATAAAATTATGATTTCTCATTTAAAAACAAGGTTTAACTTTACATATTTTTGCCAATAAACTGATACATACAAAGCTTTTCCGAAATTAAAATGATAAATGGTTTTCTTTCGTAATTAAGTGCAAACTCACTAGATAATCGCGTTTGTTGTGACTTTGTTGTGTTAACGTAATAAAGACTAAAATTGACTAGGATTAATTCTAGAGATTACAACTAGCACATCTAGATACGGCTTAATTTTGGTTCTAAGTCGGGAATTTCAAATGTAGAATTTCGAGGAAGTATTTGACCAAATTTCCTGGAACAAACTCTCGATCCAGTCACAAATAACCAAGGCAAGTACAGTTATGTTTGTTCGGTAATTTAACTAGTAATTGTTTTATTGCAATTTTAAACCACATTGTTACACGGAACTCTCTACTAGAGTATTGATTGTTATTGCCTCATTGAATCTAATTGACTCGGGATATTGGGGGAGTAGTGTAGCATCTATGACCAATACCCCTCATTGAATCTAATTGAATCTAATTGTACGAGCTTACCCCTCTCACACACGGGGATAGGCCGGATCATATCAGTGAATCATCCCAATCCGGTCATAGTCGTTACTTACTCAAATCATATTGTTTTCAATTATAGAATTGTTAGAAAATATTGTTCAAGGTATTTCAAAATTGTTTAACATTGCAAATTTCAAATTATTATTTGAATTATTCGATATTCGTGATTGTACTTTGCTCCCTCCTGACTGGAGACCAACATTTTTAGGTGATTACATCTTCGAGGATCTGATGTCTAACTCTGGCCCCGCAGAACTTGGAACCTCAGAATCATAAGGCTGGATAGTGCTTTATTTTAGTTGTGGTAATTAAATGTAATAAAAGATGTTTTTGTAATGGTTGTGGTTCTGAATAAAAGATTTTATTTTTTCGTTAGAGTTTTGTCTGTGTGGTTTACTACTGAATACAGCTTACTGCCGCCGTCTCATCAACGGTGCAGGCTGGGCATGATCCGGTTCGACCCAAGAAATTGGGATCGGATCGTGACATGTTTTTAGTGGTGTCCCATGCAGGTCAGATCTGTAAATTGGTCTAGTCAACTTAGTCTAGACCATCACGCAGTTCTGTAACTTGACCTAGGAATAGTAAAGACTTTAGGAAAACAGACTTTAGAAACAACTAGAACACTTAGATAATTTACACCATGATTACATTATAGGGCCAAAATTATTTATTTAAATATTTATTTTTGCCTGCTTCCTAGGATACCTTGTTTGTTTGTACCTAGACCTTATCTAGAATAGGCAAATTGTATCCTTGAGTATCCCATGACTCTCGGGATTATCTCCTTCTAGATCTTTATCAAATTCTAGCATACTTTAGGATCCATAATCTTTTTGGAATAAGATTGAATTTTCAATCTCCTTCCTCCCTAAGCAAACCTTTCTCCAACTTCTTGGGTTGATCAAATCTTACTTTTTCACCTTGATTTGGAATCTTGATTCATTCGCTATGAAGAATTTCAAATTCTCTTAGCAACCCTGATGAATTTTATCTACCCAATGTATTTCTATAACCATTTATTCCAATCTTTTGCTTTGACCTCCTTTCCGAATTGATTAACATTCTCGAAATAAATCATGAACCAAATTTTCTGGAATCATAAAGCCTTAGGGATATTTATGACCAGAAGAATTAGTCAGTTCATGATTCTTCTGAATAAGCTATTTTTCAACTCCAATATTGATTGCTATCTCCTAAATTATTCCAAAGACTTGAGAAAATTCTCATCTGTTGATTTCCTCCACTCAATCTTATTCTCTATGCAATCTCTTGATCAAGTCATGGCTTAGTAAGCTCTTATGATTAATATCATGAAGCTGGAACAGTCGGAAAAGTGATCATATTTTGAACCTTGAATTTCCTTTAGTCATGGAAATATCTTTAATTGTTTAATCGTCTCAAAGCTATTTCAATCATTAGTTTTACTAGACAAATTCAAACTTGATTTTCCTTGATATCGATAAGAATTACCTTCTCTCAAAAATTTCCAATTTTCCTTAGTTGTGAAATCATACTTCTTAAAATAAATTCTGTATTCCCTGAGTGATTTATCGGGAATATTTTCTTTGGTCCTCCTTATTTAATCTGAAGCCATAATCCTTCTATCTGATCTTGTGACTAACTCTATTAATCAAAATCAAGGTTGACCGTTTCATCTTTGGAAAAATCGGAGAACAAATACTCCTCTTAAATTTTAGAACCAGTCTCTTGAAATCTCAAACCTATACTTATTTTTGATAAGTCACTTGATCTCAGAAGAACAGTCATCTACATTTTCTATCCTGTTTAGAAATTTCAACTTGTTTGAAAATTTTAGATTCCTCTGAAATTCACATGGACAAGGTTGAGGTAATATTTAGCAACCTAACATGACTCCGCACGATTACGTAATAGTCAATTATCTAAATTATGGAAAACTGCGAGTTTATTGCAGCTAGTTGCGCACTGGCGAGGCATAAACTTTAAGTTTAAATAATGACAGATATTTGTTAGCTTTCCAAATATGATTGAAACTTTGTCCTATGTTTGATTAGCCATGAGATGGATAAAAGTTGGATGAATACTCGGTAAACCAAATTATTCAAGTTATGGAGTCAAAGATTCATTGCAGCCAGGTGCACTCTGGCGAGGCATGAATTTGAGACAAAATGACTTTGAAAATAATTAGTTTCCGAATATTATTAAGACTGTAATCATGCCATGGTTATCTTTAATTCTTTAGAGAAATTGCATTCTAGAAGTTATCCCTACTTTCAAAATTCTATCAGATTATGATCTTGTCATTTTTTTTTAAACCACCCTCACTATCTTAATTTTGTTGGTTTTACCTAAGTCATAAATTTTTCCACATTCCGAAAAATTTATATTATCTTTTTGTTTTCTCAAATAAATTGTTGACATCATTTTTTATTATTTATAATCTCATTTTGAAATTTTCTATCCTATGATCATTTTATCTCGACTTTACTAATGCCTAAAATGATTTTGATCACAAACAAATATTTTTATCTTAGATGTTTAAAAAAAAAAAACATGCTTATATTTTTGTATTTAGCAATCATGCCTCAAATTGGACTAAGGCTAGTAAATTAAATTGGAAAGATTAATTGCAAGAATTTATGGAATACATGAATTTTGAGATATAGAAAATACTTGTGGAAGAGGAAAATCAATGATATAAATATCAGGTACTGATATGATAAAATTAGAGGTTGATAAAATTGTTGATATATATTTTAGGAAGATACATCGGATGAAAAAGAATTTTTGACTTGAAGGATGACAATTGTGTGAATAAGAAGAATCAGGATTTTAATTTTTAAAAAAAAAAAAATGGAAAGGTTGGTTGAAAGATGTAATAAGTTAGAGTCGAAGAAATATAGGATTTGAGTTTAATCGTGGTATATATAAGTTTACTTGAGGATTCAGGATCAAACATGTAAATAAAGATGTAAAATCAGGATATGTACAGGATAGCCTATAATCAAAGAATATTCATCTGTGAGTAAGCAATGATAAAAACATGATGGATCATGACAAATCAAGTGTTGGAACGTAGCGTTGAAATTTATGGTTGATAAATAAGAATCGAGGCTTGATATTGAAGTATTAAGACAAGACAAAATGTAGAGTTAAATTTGAATATATTAGAAAACTGAAAGAGGTACATACTAAGTGAAAATATGGAAAACAAAATTTTTTTTTTAGTGATTGGCAATTTAAGAATGGAATCAGAAACTCATAGAGAATAACTTTATTTCTAAGGAGGGAAGAACGAAAGATTGATGATGGTTTTGCTATGAGACAGTTAGCCTAGTTTAGATATGAGGTTACTAAGGAAAGAATATGATTGCATGATTGTACCCCTAACATCGCCTTTAAATTTCGAGGACGAAATTTTCTAAGGAGGGAAGGTTGTAAAACCCATAAATTTAGATTGCAATTTTAAATTCTAATTTGTAATTATTAAATGAATTTTTGTTAGATAATTAGTTAATATTTGTTAGTATAAATTAATTTTTCCAAAGTTAATTAATTTGGATTTTTGCATGTCAACCCAGACCCGCATCCGAATCCAATTGGAGTCTAAAATAATTATTTCTATAAATTAAATAAAGTTTTAAATAAGACTAAAATTGTTTTTAAACAAATGTTAAACATTTAGCCTTTTTATTAGGCCCAATTTTTATTTAAGCCTAGAGCCCAAAGCCTTTATATTAATAGGTTCCTTAAAAATTTATTTTTCAATTAAAAGCCCAAAAGCCTTGACATGTTAGCCCATTGGAATTTTGTTCTTATTAATAGGTTACTTAAGTTAGAGAGAGAGAAAGTGAAACTTACATTCACTTCTCATCTCATTTCTTTCTGTGGGTCTTCTGAGAGGAACCGAAAGAATTTTCGGTTATGGCCGAACCTTCCTCAACGGATCAACCGACGACCTTCGGCCTTCCGAAACCGACGGCGATCCTTCGGATCCCCTCTCCGGTAACCGCCCTATATTTTTCTATATAAACCCTCCTCTCCTTCTTCATCTCCATCTCAAACTCTATCACCATTTTTCCCAATTTCTCCCAAACCACCATTTCCGGCGATCTTCCCGGAGCTCGATCCACCACCCCCTAGCCGACCGTCGCTCCCCGGCGAGATCCCGAGGCCGGCGCCCCTTTCCAGCGGCCTGCCGCCGACCCGCGCGGCCCCCGCGTCACCGTTCGCCGCCGACGAACCCGTCACCCGCGCCCTGCCGCCGCCCCATGGCCGGCGCCCGACCCCCGGCAACCCGCTGACCGCCGGCGTTTGCCCCGTTGACTGTCCCGTCCGTTTCCAGTGCTGACCCGTTCCTGTTCCGAGATCCAAATCGGAACTCCGTTGTCGGTACACTCTGACCCAATTATTTTCTTTTAGTCTATGATGATACTGGTCCAACCGAGTTCCTCGGGAATCCGGGATTCCGACAACGTAACAGTTACGTTACTATTTTTGATTCTGAAGTTTCTTCGGAAACTGTGGATGCTGGATTGGGTTCTGTTGAGTTTAATATGATGGATTGGGTTTTGGAAAATACTATTCTGTGGTATATATATATATTGGAGTTTTTGGAGTTATGTTGCAGGTTTACGGTGTATTCCCAGTTTTTGGGTTGACCAAAAACAGAGGAGATGCTGCCGAAAATTTTGCAAAATAATAAAAACGATTTTTAAAAATGATTTTTGATATAAAAATGTTATTTTATAATATTTTTGGGCGACGACCTTAACGGTCACTGGGCCCCAGCGAAAATGCAAACGAAACCGGGTCCACCGGACGTTGAGGTATTAGCTGCAATTATGACGATTGGACCAAGTATGAGATTCATTTGATAAAAATTTAATTTAAATTATTATTTTATTTAGTTATTAATTTGTAGGATAATATTCAAGACTAACCAAATGTTTTCTCTTATTTAAATTCGTGTAAATGGTCTGTAAGGGCATAAGCCCATTGTTTTCTATTTTTCTCTGTGGCCTGTAATTAATAGTGTAGTTTTCTTTCTTTTTCTGGGTTGCTGGTTTTTAGCGTAGATACGTAGAATATTAAATGAGTATGAAAACTTAGTAGTTTTCACATTAAGTTAATATTTGAAATATAAGTTTGTATTATTTAACAAATTCACGTTTTCTTGCAAAATCTATTTTTTTATATATATATAAAACTCACAAGGTTTTGCTAAATAACCTGTAAATGCGAATTTCTACATAAAAGTTAGTTAGATTTTACCTCGTTCACATTGATTAAATAAATTACTATTTGATTAAATGAGTCTTTCTCACATTTTAGTTACAAATTAGTAGTATAATAAAATTATGATTTCTCATTTAAAAACAAGGTTTAACTTTACATATTTTTGCCAATAAACTGATACATACAAAGCTTTTCCAAAATTAAAATGATAAATGGTTTTCTTTCGTAATTAAGTGCAAACTCACTAGATAATCGCGTTTGTTGTGACTTTGTTGTGTTAACGTAATAAAGACTAAAATTGACTAGGATTAATTCTAGAGATTACAACTAGCACATCTAGATACGGCTTAATTTTGGTTCTAAGTCGGGAATTTCAAATGTAGGATTTCGAGGAAGTATTTGACCAAATTTCCTGGAACAAACTCTCGATCCAGTCACAAATAACCAAGGCAAGTACAGTTATGTTTGTTCGGTAATTTAACTAGTAATTGTTTTATTGCAATTTTAAACCACATTGTTACACGGAACTCTCTCCTAGAGTATTGATTGTTATTGCCTCATTGAATCTAATTGACTCGGGATATTGGGGGAGTAGTGTAGCATCTATGACCAATACCCCTCATTGAATCTAATTGAATCTAATTGTACGAGCTTACCCCTCTCACACACGGGGATAGGCCGGATCATATCAGTGAATCATCCCAATCCGGTCATAGTCGTTACTTACTCAAATTACATTGTTTTCAATTGTAGAATTGTTAGAAAATATTGTTCAAGGTATTTCAAAATTGTTTAACATTGCAAATTTCAAATTATTATTTGAATTATTCGATATTCGTGATTGTACTTTGCTCTCTCCTGACTGGAGACCAACATTTTTAGGTGATTACATCTTCGAGGATCTGATGTCTAACTCTGGCCCCGCAGAACTTGGAACCTCAGAATCATAAGGCTGGATAGTGCTTTATTTTAGTTGTGGTAATTAAATGTAATAAAAGATGTTTTTGTAATGGTTGTGGTTCTGAATAAAAGATTTTATTTTTTCGTTAGAGTTTTGTCTGTGTGGTTTACTACTGAATATAGCTTACTGCCGCCGTCTCATCAACGGTGCAGGCTGGGCATGATCCGGTTCGACCCAAGAAATTGGAATCGGGTCGTGACAGGTGTCTGGCTCCTAATTAGAACAACACAAGTCACAACATGTCCAGAAGGATAATATAAAGCACTATAATGCATTCTACATGAATCTAGGTCAAACTAGGCCAAAGTCAATCCTTGGTCAACTCTGGTCAACTGCACTAGTCAAACTAGGTCAAACTCGGTCATGTCCTAACCCAGCAAGTCTTACTAGGCCTAACCAAGACTATCCTAGCAAGCACACATCAATACAAGGCTATACAAGCCAACATACACCCAACTCTATATAGCATGCAATTATTCAGTACTCAAATAGGCAAGAATTCACATTGGATATACACTAGGTAATCTATTACTTTAAACTATATATGTCTACACATATATACACCTGCATATATTGGTATTCAATATTAGGTCTATAATCATGGCATTTCAAATGGTTATATATACTTATATATTACAACACAATATGCTAACATATATATAATATACATACATAGCTAAGTTAACTGTATTCATAAATACTTATTTAAGAGGCTATGTGTGTGTATGTGAACATGGCAAAGGGGCAAGTGAGGGTTAAATAGACATACATAGTGTATACATATCAAAGAGTGTCAAAGTGTAAGTGAACAAAGTGTCAAGTGTGATAGTGTCAACATAGTGTAAGGGGTACATGAGGTAATATAGGATTTGTGTTAACATAGAACATTACATCTCATTAACTTGTATATTGTATACATTACATCTATTATTACATTACATTCATGCTTGCATTCATTCATCATTCATTTATTCTCTTGCACTACTATATGCACCATACATTACATACTATGGAACCTACATATTCATTACAAGCCATACTTATACATGCTTACATTAGATAGGATACTTACACCTCATACATCATTTATTTAAACATTTACTCATGCTTGCATTCTCTATTTTATTACATAATATATATATACATTAACATGGGTTAAAATCAAATAGAATATTATATTACACACAAGGGTGCACAAAATGCATATGCCGAATAGTAACTCCTACTAATAATTAATACTGTACCATATCAGCATGAATTAAAATCTAGGATTAAAGTATGTTATAGATCTATGTGTTAGCTTTCCGAAACTTTAAACGGATTGCATTTTCGTTTCCGAAAACTCCCGAAATCGCGAAAATACCGAGAACGCATTTGTCTTTCGTACAGCTGACACTCAAATAATTCTCCAGAAAGTTACAAAAAGAATTAGGCCTATTAGTATATGTTTTTGGAAAGCTAACTTCAATACGCTTCTTTTAAAAAAAATAGAAGATTAAACCGAGCTTTGAGCTAGAAGTTATGATATTTCTAAGTTAGGGCTGAAATTAAAAACATGGATAAAAATTATGACGGATTTGGGTAGTTTGAGACCAAAGATCACAAGTATATAACATAATATATCAAAAACTCACTCTCTACACTAATATATATATATGAGACACTATAGAACACATCTCCAATACAAAAATATGAGATTAAACATGTAATAATTCATTTATACATAACAACAACACATAGTGTGTCCAAATTTGGGGTTTTCCCACATGGACACAACCACAATACAAAAGACACTCCTATGACCTCCAAATGGACACAAAATGGACACAAATGGAGATACAACCATGGGGGTCATTCCTATGGGTTCAAAATAGACCTATATGCATGAGGAAATAAAAAGGAGAAGGGATTTATACCTCCCGGTAGATCGAATCGAAGAAAAGCCTTCCCGGAGCGACACCGACACGTAGAGATTCCAAAAGGACACGAACGAGCTCCGAATCCTCCCAAACTTGGGTAGCTTTCTCCTTGGCTAGATTGGAGAAGGAAAGAAGAAGATTTGGTGGCAAAATGGAAGGATTTGGTGGAGAAATTGCTAGGGATTGCTCTCTAGGAATTTGGGGAAGAACAAGAGAGAGAGTGTGGATGAGAATAATGAAATGAACTTGAGCCTATCCTCTCCCAAAGTGGCTGGCCATATAGGGCTATTTGTCCTATTATGGTAAGGTCCAAAATGCCCCCACTAACCTATTCTATGAGTATTAGGAAAGGGCTAATTGGTTGGGCTAAATTAGTCATTCTAAAGTCTCTAATCACACTAACCTTATCCATAATAATTAGTCTAATCTCTAACTAAAATATTTCTATCATGTGGACTAATTAATATCATGTGGGCCATGACTAACTAGTGTGTGGGTCCCACTAGAGTCAAACTACCCCCGGGTCCCCGTTTCAAGTCGGATTGAGTTGAAATTCGAACCCGACTCAAATAACCCCAAAACAATATCATAAATAATAAAATAAATTTCAACCCCAAAATAATATCATAAATAATAAAATAAATTTTAAAAATATTCAAAAATGTAAAATGATAAAAATACCCCTGTTTCTGAAAACTGGGGGTGACAACTACCGGTAACAAGGAAGAGATAGCCAAACTCAAATTAGACTATCATGAGGCTATATCCTCAAAGTTGATAAGAAAGAAAGAGACTATATCAAAATACAAGAGTTATATGACATAGAGAAAAAAAAAATACTTAATCACAGAACAAAGACTCTCTGATATGACTGCTAAATATGAAGAGTCTTTTGCGATTTCTAAAAATTTAGAAATCAAGTTAGGCAAAATAGGCAATACCTGTGACACAGCCTAAGTTTAGTCCTAATGCTAAGCATACACCTAAGAGGACTAAAGCTCAGAAAGCACGAAAGAAACATGATTATCACCATGCTTTCACTTATAGATTTTCAAAGAAACCAAATAAGCATGTCAACACAGTTTCAACTACCACTGTTTCTAAACTCACTTGCACATATTATGGTACACATGGACACATATCACAGTATTGTTTAGCAAGGAAACTTGTTGACAATCGTACTTAATTTTGGAGACCTAAGACTAATCAATATGGACCCTTCAGTAAATAGGTACCAAAGGATTCATCTACTTGTTTCATAGGTGGACCCTCAATCCTCTCATGCTAAAAGCAAGTGAATCCTCGATAGTGGATGTTTGCAGCACATGACTGGTGATGCATCTTTGTTCATCACGCTATCGATTAAGAAAGAAGGATACGTCTCCTTCAAAAATAATCTGAGAGGTAATATCATTGACAAGGGCACTGTTGGTATATCTCTTTATCCTGTAATAAAAGACATTTATCTAGTTACAGAATTAAAACATAACCTACTAAGCATAAGTCATTTGGCTGATAATAGTTATGGTATCAATTTTGTAAAAGACAAGTGTACCATATATGATATATCATCTGGTAATCCCACATATGAAGGGATTAGAGAAGACAATATTTATATATTTTTTTAGATTACTAATAATGCAGGAAGATGCCTAGTATCTAATTTAGATAAAAGCTGGCTATGGCATATGAGACTTGGGCATGCAAATATGGACACTATCTCACGACTGAGCAATAAGAAGTTGGTAAAATGACTCCCCGAGATTCCATTCAAGAGAGATATGGTATGTGCTGACTGTGAAAAGAACAAAGCACATAAGTCTACATTTAAATCCATCAATGCTGTAAGTACTTCTAGACCTTTGCAGTTGATACATATGGATTTATTTGGTCCTATAAGAGTTGCTAGTCTTGGCGGTAAGCTCTATGCTTTTGTTATTATTGATGATTTCTCTCGTTTTACTTGGGTTTATTTTTTATCAAACAAAAGTGATACTATTTTTGAATTTCAGTTATTTTGCAAAAAGGTACAAAACGAAAAAGGTTTCATGATTACTCGTATCCGAAGTGATCATGGTGGCAAATTCGTAAATACTGATTTCAAAAAGTTTTGTGATGATAGTGGATACTACCACGAATTTGCTTATCCTAGAACTCCTCAACAAAATGGTGTTATGGAGCGAAAGAACCGTACTCTAAGCGAGATGGCTAGAGTCAAGCTGAATTAGCATAATCTTCCTAAATATTTTTGGGCAGAAGCTGTTAGCACAGCCTGTCATATTTTAAATAGGGTGTTAATTCGACCTATCTCGAAGAAAATATCGTATGAACTTTGGTTTGGAAGGATTCCAAACATTTCTTCTTTCAAAGTTTTTGGATGTCGCTGTTTTATCCTGAACACCAAGGACAACTTGGATAAGTTCGACTCTAAAGTAGATGAAGGGATATTTCTCGGATATGTTGCTAAGAGTAAGGGATATAAAATTTTCAATAATAGATCTATGATTGTTGAGGAATCTATTAACGTTACTTTTGATGAGCTCAATAGTCACAGATCTAGCGACAGTGATGATGAATTGTACAAGCAAAAATCGATAAGAGTCATGTAGAAGATCTGACCCATAAATTTGAATCATTGAAGTTCTTACCAGATCATCCAGGGACACTCATTATAGGTGATGTATCAAAAGGTGTAAGTACACGCTCCTCTCTTAGAGATTCTGAAATGGCAGCAAATGTAGCTTTTATTTCTCAAATAGAATCTAAGAATATAGAAGATGCCTTTATTGATGAGTTTTGGATTAATGCCATGCAAGAGTAACTTAATCAATTTAAAAGAAACCAAGTTTGGGAACTCGTTCTTAAACCTATTGGTAAATCAATAATTGGTACCAAATGGGTGTTCCAAAATAAACTTAGTGAAGATAGACAAGTTCTACCCAACAAAGCACGTCTAGTGGCACAAGGTTATAATCAAGAAGAAGGTATTGATTATGATGAGACATATGCTCCTGTTGCTAGACTAGAAGCTATCCGCATGTTTTGTGCATTTGCATGTTTTAATGAGTTAAAATTATTTTAAATGGACGTGAAAAGTGCATTTTTGAACGAATTTCTAAAAGAAGAAGTTTTTGTGAAACAACCCCCTAGCTTTGAAGATTTTCAAAAACCTGATCACGTCTTCAAGCTTAAGAAAGTACTCTATGGACTCAAACATGCACCTCGTGCTTGGTATGAACGTCTAAGTACCTTCTTACTTGATAATGGTTTTTTAAAAGGAAGAGTTGTTACAGCTTTGTTTATCAAATCTTTAGATGATGACATTCTTCTTGTACAAATATACGTTGATGACATTATATTCGGTTCTACTAGTGAAAAACTTTGTCAAGAGTTTGCTAAGTGTATGCAGAGTGAATTTGAGATGATTATGATGGAAAAGCTGAACTTCTTCCTAGGACTCCAGATCAAACAACACTCAGAGGGAACATTCATCAATCAAGCCAAGTATACGAAGGACATACTGAAAAAATATGACTTCGATTATGTAAATCCTATCGGAACTCCAATGGCTTCATCTACAAAGCTTGATACTGATGAAAGTGGCAAACCTGTCGACCAGCATAAGTATCGAGGTATGATTGGTAGCTTATTATATTTAACAGCTAGTCGCCCTGATATTATGTTCAGTGTTGTCATATTATAATAGAGAATCACCCATCAGCCTTCGATCCGAGTTTGAATTGGCTAGGGGCATGAGCGGTAGTCAGTGCTTTTGCTCTTACAGAGCATCTGTGCACGATACCAGGCAAATCCTAAGGAATCACACCTAAGTGCCGTTAAGCGTATCTTTCGATACCTTAAGGAAACTTCTACAGTCGGCTTGTGGTATCCTAAAACCAAATCATTTGACCTGATAGGTTACTAGGATGCAGATTTTGCAGGATACAAAGTAGACCGTAAAAGTACCAGAGGTACGTGTCATTTCCTAGGAAAGGCCTTAGTCTCATGATTTAGCAAAAAATAAAATTATGTAGCATTATCAAGTACTGAGGCTGAGTATATCATCGCAGGACGTTGCTGTGCTCAAATTTTGTGGATGAAGTAAACCCTAGAAGACTACAATCTGTACTATACTAAGATTCCTATTTATTGTGATAACACTAGCACTATTAACCTGACTAAGAACCCTTTATGTCACTCATGCACAAAATACATTAAGATTCGTCATCACTTTTTACGTGATCACCAACAATACGGGGACATCTGCCTAGAGTTTATTGACACAGATCATCAACTAGCAGACATTTTCACAAAACCACTGGCTGAAGATCGATTTAACATTATGAGGAGAGAGCTCGGCATACTTGAATTTTTTGATTCATAATGTAGTATGTTTACTAAATTTATTTTTATAACTCGAAACTTCATAATTTATTTAACGAAATTATTTTGGGTACAAGCCGAAAGGGTCCTTTTGTCATACAGGTGTAAATAGCCTTAAGCGACATGGTGCACTAGTCTTCGGACTACCGCTAGCTGGGATCCGGCCCCTACAGCTAACCCAAAGTAATAGAAGTTATTAAATGAAGAAGTCAACAGTTATAAATTTAAAATTTTAAACAAATATTGCATTTATGGCATTGGAAATACAAGCAGCCGAACTCGGACCGAACTCTGACCGAGTACGGTCGACGCTGTTCAGATTTCAGAACCGAACAGCCGGCCCTAGCTCTATTTAAACCCTTTCTTTCTTCCACTTTTTTTCATCACCCAACCGAGAAAAACCCTACATTACTCCCAAGAGCTCTTCCTCCTCCTTCCTTTCAAGCTTCTCAGGAGTTTAGTGGGCTGTTCTTCTCCATCTTCTTCCTCCTTTCTAAGGTATTCCATTATCCCTTTCTTCTAATCTATGTCACCCAAGAACCAAAAGAGGAAGGTTGATTCCTCACATGCAGGATCTTCCTTTTCTGACATGTTTCTACTAATGTCTTTAGTCCAGCTAGACCTATGGGATCCGATGATTATGACTCCGGTCTTTTTTCTGACAAGAAATTTTTGGACCTTTGGCTTGACTCTTTTTTTGGTCGTAGAATTTGTGCTGGAGCACGTGTAAACTTCACTATATTTTCTGAATATGCTCCCATATTCGACCGTTTCGGCTTTCGTGAATTTTTTGAAGTAGCTGCGAATATCTATGATAACGATGTCCGTATGTTTTACTGCAACATGCAAGTAAAAGTTAACAAAAATTTCTATTCTTGCGCTGCTGGACAAGAACTAGAATTCAGTGCTACCGACATCAGTGAATACTTCCATGTTCCTAATATAGGTGAAGCCTTAGTGGATATCCATCACATCCAATTTCCTGAAGGTGTCACTCTCGATTCCTTTAAAGAACTTTTATGCCATCCCAAACCTGTTCCTAGAAGAGTCTACTCTAAACATCTCCATAAAAACTTCTATAAACTCCATAGGTTTGTATTCTCTGTTCTTCTTCCGAAGAAGGGATCCTCTGATAAGATTACCTTCTTGGAATTGTCAGCCATGTACCACATTCACTTTGGCATTCCATTCTCTGTTCCTAAGACTATGATGGCCTGGATTCTCAACTGCAGAAATGCAGGACGCAACCTCGTCTATACCATGCATTTGACGTCTATCTTTAGAAGGTTTGAAATCAATCTTCAAACCTGTTCTTACTCCGCCACAGCCATAGAGCTTAGTAGGTCTAGGTTATACCCTACTCCTCCTCTGCCTCCTAGTGCTGAGCCTGTTCCAGATGCTGACCCCGAGGCTCCTTCTCATGTTGCTGCTGCTCCAGCCCCTACTCCGAGTTTTGAACCTAGCTTCTATCAGCATTTTGATGATTTCGTTGCCCTTTCTGCGCAACGTCATCAGAGCTATCTTGACTCAGAGTTCCGCCATATCACTCAGGCTTATGTATTACAGAACAGCATTGCTTATCTTCACCGGAGTCTCTCCCATGACCCATCACATCCAGTTACCATACTTCCTCACCACAGCTTTCCTGGACCCAGGTTCGAAGATGTGACGACATTCCCTCACTTCGATCCTACTGCTACATATTTTCCTCCGGATGCTCCTGGCGGTGACGACACTCCGATGTGATGAGGACTTGAGCAAGTGGATTTTGGATAGGGCTGATAGATGATGATCTATGATGTAGTTTTTTTTATCTAAAATTCACAATTAGACATTTATTAGCACTTTGTGATGATGATGATGGTTGTATCTTTCTATTATGCATGACATTTTCAATATATTTAGTACTAGTTATTTCTTTTATGTACTTTGTGGAACTGTTGTTATTTGGTTATCTCTCAAGTATTACTTTGTTTACTTGATGAACATTGTTGGCTTCACACATTACGGGGGAGCCAAAACCATTTTTTATTGACAAAGGGGGAGAAAGAGCGCAATACCAAAATCAACATTCAAAGAAAGACTACCAAAACCATTTATTTCAAGTAATTTTATTTGTTCTATTTTAAATATATTTTGGTATAGACTCAAGTTTGTCAATTATCAAAATAGGGAAGATTGTTGGCCCATTCCATGATCACATCCGATTTTAATAATCGACATAAACTTAAGTCAATACACAAAATATACTAACTGCTACTAATCATTTCAGGACCTGTGAAATCAATATGAACAAGCGTACTGCTGCATCATCAAGCACGTAAATTATCAGTCTGAAGCTTACTTTCATTGGAATCTAGTCTGAGTCATTTTATAATTTATTATGTATTTTATCTTTTTTGAGTCTAGGATATAAATTGTAAAATCGACTAGATAATACTGGCTTAGGTTAATCTTAGTCCACTTTTCTATACAGCCTACCTATCCTTATTCCATCTACCAAAAAGTTCAATTCCATTCTGCAACAACATTTTACAAATGTTTAACATTTTTTCTAGATAGAAATTAAACCGAGTTCGGCCCGAGTTCGGTCCGAACTCTGCCCGAGTTTGGCCCGAGTTCGGTCTGTTAAAATTCAAATATTTGTTGCCTCCAAATCTGTATGCAATGTTCCTATGCAAAATCTTTGCATCAGAACTCTACCAGAACTCTGCCCGAGTTCGGTCCTAGAAAACACCTATAAATAGAAGAGAATTTTTTATTCCAAATCACTCAATCATTTTTCATATTCTCTTCTCTATTCAATAAGTGTTTTCACCCGATAGTTTTCATATCACACCTACACTCCTTTTAGCCAAAAGCCAGTAATATCTATTTCGATCTAGAGTCTTTTGGTTCTCAAGAGTTGTAAAGAGGTTGTTCAAAGTACAGAAATTATCTCTGTTGTGGAGCTGGTCATGCGCTTGTCACCAAGCACGGTGTTGTGAAGTTGGTCGTGCACTTGTTACCAAGCATGATGTTGTAAGAGGCTGCAAGCTCTCAAGTAGCTTGTGCCTTAGTGGATTAACATCGAGCAAGAGTACTCGAGAATGGATTAGTCCTCTCAGAGGAATACCAATATACATCGTTGTATCACTGAGTTTGATCTCTCTATCTCTTGCTATATTTATTTACTGTCTCTTACTTATTGCCATAGTTATCTATTTATAATTTTAAATTGGTGATTATTTTTCGCTGCACTCGTACTTACTCTATTCCCCCCTCTAGGGGTTCTCAACGATCCTACAGGTAATCCCAGTTCTAGTTCTAGTCGGTTTAGGAGAAATCCTAAGAAAATCGATAAGAAATCTTCTGCTCCGAAGACAAACAATTCTTGTCCTTTTAAGAAGAATAAGGGAAATTGTTATATTTGTGAAAAACTTGGACATCATGCTTTTCAGTGTAGACACAAGAAGGATGGAGATAACAAAGATGTCACTCCGAAAGCTAATATAGTGAAGAATGATGTCTTTGCTGCAGTTGTCTCTGTTGTGAACATGGTGGCCGAGAAAAAGACTGGGTTATTGATTCTGGAGCAACCCGTCACATCTATGGTGACTTAAAGTCTTTCTCAGAGTACACCCAAGTGAAAGATGGAGAAGAACGAGTCTATATGGGTGACTCTAGGCTTGTACCCGTCCTGGAAAAAGGTACAGTTCTTTTCAACTTGAATTTTGGGAAAACCCTTTCACTGGGTAATGTACTCCACGTTCCTGATATTTGATGCAATTTGATCTCTGTGTAACTTTTGGTTCAAGCTGGAATCAAAGTGAACATGGAATGCAACAAGGTAGTGCTTTCTTTGAATTATACGTTCATAGGGAAAGGGTATTGTAATCATGATTTATTTTTTTTGATCAGTGTACTCAAAATTGTTATTAATGAAAATTATGCTTCTTCTGCTTATATGGTTGACTCTTTTGATTTGTGGCATGGTTGACTAGGACATGTTTCTACACCTTATATTAAGGAAATAAAAAAAACTGGTTTATTGCCTAACATCACTAAACCAACGAATGATAAGTGTGAAGTATGTGCTGAAGTTAAAGTCATCAAAAAGGGTTGTTGAAAGTTGGACATTCGATCACAGAATCTATTGACAACGAATTTCACTACCATCCCATTTTCGGGCAACTTTTACCTGTTGTTTCTAGAAATAGTACTGATTTACTTACCTTAGTTCATATCGATCTTGCTAAATTTAGGAGCTTAATGTCTAAAGGAGGGAAATATTATTATATTATCTTTATAGATGATTACTCTAGATACATGAATGTATATCTCCTTAAAAACAAGCATGAAGCAGGTGAGATGTTTCTGAAATATCAAACTGAAGTTGAAAATCAACTAGATAGGAAAAATTAAAAGGCTTAGGTCGGATGGGGGAGGTGAATATGAGTGTAATGCCCCAGACCCAAAATACGTAGGACTAGGAACATAGACATGCCAGCTGTATACATACAAAGTATACTCCAATATATGGAATCCCCGTATGTATACATAAGCTGTAAATACAGTAAAACCAAGGCTAACTAATCTCATCCAAAAATAAATAATGATATAAAAGCAACTTCTGAATTTATCATATATACAATCGTTGGACGGAGACAAATCCACTACCAACTAATTTAAATAAGAAAGAATTTTACAAAGAAAATAATTTAGTGAGCGAAGGAGATGACGATCCAAAAAGCAATATCTCGAAGAAATAGAGAAGATCATGACCATGGCAAGAACCCCTGCGAAAGACAAGAGCACACACCTGGCAAAATAACCAGGTCCTCAGAGGGACGTAACAAGATACAATAAACATGCCATATAAATACTGAATATAAAATATGCCACAAACAAAAGTAAGTGACAAAACATAAATAAGGTAATATAACCAACTAAAGTGAACATGCAATTGAGAAACAATCCTTCGACGCATAAGCCCTGGCTGTAAATGGGATCTGGTATAGTCCCTACTTGGGCACCAGTGACCTAAGCGCATGACATTGAAAAATAACAGTGGCAAACCTGAGAGGCTAATCATACCCGTATCTCCAGCAGAGCTTCCGGGTTACAAAGGAAGTACAATCGAAGCCCATATGTCAGGTATTGTTCTTTCCACCCAATGCACCTACCAAGTCGCATCCATGACCATGTTTCTCTACTAACTGCTAAGTCTCCTAACATGCATCTATTAGCAGTTAGTCCTAACGCATGTACATAGGGGATCAACCCACACGCAAGGACCTCTACATGCTACTCATCTCACACATCCTCGTGGTACAACTGTGTTAAGGGATATACAATACACTACAGACGGTAGTCCCTTAACTCTAGGTCTATATGCAATCAAAGGATAATAACAAATAAGCTAATATCACTGAACATGTAGCAAATCTTGAATTGTAAGAACTCGAAGTAAAAGAACAGTGATATGTAAATAAATAAATATAGACTGAATATAAATAGTTTATTGGCAAGGTATCTTGCCTGTTATGTCGCCTGGTGTGGTGCAATGTTCTGACAAGTCCCGAGGTGTCCAATAGCCGTGATCGATGGACAGTGGTCTGAAGTTGTGAGGAATTAGGATTTAGTCATGGTCAAGATTGATAATCGAGGAATTTGGTGCAAATAATACATATAATATTGTAGAAAATATCTTTATACTAGATTTTATTAGTAAAATACTTTTAGATAACCACATACTTGAAAAATAAAATTTTATTTGGAAACTATCTTTTAATTAGTAAAATATTTTTGTTGAATAATTGAAAATATAGAAAAGCGGGTTTCTAGTCAAACTATAATTTGAGAGAGAGAGAGTATTACTTAATTATATAGAAAATTATTATTTTTATCTCTAAAAACATACTTCTGTCAATTATAAAAAATATTTTTAAGATGCATGAATTAGTATAACTCCAAATAATATTTTAGTAACCCTAATACTAAAATAATGATAATAATACCAATACTAATATTAGCAATAATAATAATAACACATAAAAATATTTACATATATTTACCCAAAGTTATACTAAGGTCATATAAATTAACCTACTAGACTTGTAGCCCAAAAATAAGTATTAACTATATTATAGTCTAAAAATAAAGTATGAAAATAAAAATCAATCCCTTAGGCCCAAGGCCCAACCCAGGACCTAATCCATCAACCAAACCTTCCCTATTGCGACTTTCTCTAATCAAAAACATAAAAATAAAATAATAGTATTATAATAATGGTACAACTAAGCATAATAGTATGCTGTGTTCCGTGCTTTCTTATCGAGATAGACAATAAAGGAAATGAACAAAAGAAAGGATAGGGGGATCGGAAAGGAAGATTACCAAAGGGGCTCGGCATGGAGGCGGAGTGCTCTGGTGGGCGTGGAGGAAGCACGGCGGAGGGCGCACGGATAGTCGTGAAAGCACGGGGGACTCGGCCAGGGCTGGCGGGAGGAGACACGCGTACGGCGGTCGCATGGTCGGGCGGATGCTCCGACCGCTGTCATGGCGATGTGGTCAGGCAAAGGTGCGGCCACGATTTCGGCTACGGAGGTGTGCCATGATGGACAGATCTGCCGCAGGTGTGCGCCGTCGCGTTCGGGAAAGTGGTGGATCGCTGGCGGCTGAAGGGTGCTTCCGCCGAAGAAAATTGTAGAGGATGGCGGCACTGTTATGGAGGTCGAACCACCGGGACAGAAGGAAGCCATCGGTGGCTTTGGCTAGGCGGAGGCGATGGAGGTAATTTGGGGTTTTGGTTTCTTTCTTGTCTTGATGTCAATGGTGGTAATGGTGATGGTGATGGTAGTTGCTAGGGGGTTGGGGCTTCGGCTGAGCATCAGTGATGACGGCGTTGATGTGTTTGTTTTTATTTGTTTTTGCTATTGGTGTTTCCTCATTGGTGGCGGGGCAATGGTTTTAACGGGGTCCGGTAGGGTGGTAGTGAAGATGCTGATGGCGGAGAAGGAGAAGTCGAGGGGTCGGTCGGGGTTTGGCCTGGCAGGGGTTTGTTACTAACGGTGATGGTTGGTGCCGGTGGAGGTTTTTTCATTGGCATCGGTAGTGGTGTGATTGTGATGTAAACAGTGACATGGGTTGTCGGGTTTGCATGTTTGTGGTGACTGGACGGGAAATCAGGTTGTGGCGGAAGGTTAAGCGGGGTTGTCGGTCATGCCGTAGAGGTGCTGGAAGGGGAGCGTTCACGGTGGCAAGGCAGAATAGGGGCATGGTTAGGTTCTTAGGGTTAGCTAGGAATTGGGTCATGTCGGGTGTGTCCGATATGATGATGGTAATGTATTTGTACAAGGGAATAAATAGTGGATAGGGAAGGGGACACAGCACGATGCACGATGCCTGGGTTGTGGTGGAAAATATTTGTGGAGGAGTTGGATGGTAAAACTATGGAGAAAAAGAGAATAATGGGGCTCTCCTTATTTAGGAGGTGGAAACCCTATTTCGATAAGGATTAGGATTGTTTAAACTCCCCATTAGATAAAGTCATATTTATTTTAAAACACTCTATTTAAATCAATAATATCTTCCCGAAATATATACACACTAAATAAACTTATATTTAATTTAAAATTATTTAAATTTATTTGACAAAATCGAATGTCAATTTAAGTCATAATAAACTAGTTTAGTGTTATCTTTTTATAACTAGTAAAATTTAGTATAGTAATAATTTCAAAAATTAGATATAAAAATCCTTATATGAATTAGATTTATGTCCGAAATTATCTATAATCAAAACGCTTTCTATTTACTATTATATTTATACTATAAATAAAATAGCCTTTTATAGAGTAAAAGGAAATAAATCTTTGCTTACAACCTTAGGCAAATTAAGTATTTATCATATATATATATATATAAATATATATATATATATATATATATATATATATAAATATATATATATATATATATATATATATATATATATATATATTTAAAACTACACTTTCTTCATAATAAAATAAAATTGTTTTCTAAAAATATATACCTCGCACATATTCGCACTCGATGAGCAAATACGAACGATATGACAAATATAACTTCGCACGCGACGTACGAATACGAAGTACAAAATCAATATCAATAAAAAATTGTAGTAGAAATTTAGGGGGTTTACAATGAGTCTAATCCCGTTGCTAACTATTGTGAACAACTTGGCATAATAAATGAGACTACCCCTCCATATTCACCTGAATCGAATGGGGTAGCTGTAAGAAAGAATATAACCTTGAAAGAGATGATGAATGCTATGCTGATTAATTCAGGTGCACCCCTGAACTTGTAGGAGGAAGCCATTATATTTGCTTGTTTTGTTCAGAACAGGATACCTTATAAGGCAACTGGTAAGACACCTTATGAGTTATGGAAAGGCAATATGCCTAACCTAAAATATTTTTGAATATGGGAGTGCCTCGCCAAAGTTCTGTTAGTAGGACCTAAAAAGACAAAAATTAGGTTCTAGAACTGTTGATTGTGCGTTCATTGGTTATGCTAATAATAGTGATGCTTATAGATTTTTGGTTGTTAACAGTGACTCTGACCAGGTTACTGTTAATACTACTTTGGAAACCAAAAATGTTGATTTCTTCAAAACAATTTTTCCTTGGAAGACTAGTCTCGAAAGAACTATTAACATACTGAACTTATCTTCGAGACTCTTAAAAATTTAGAATTTGAATTGAGAAGGAGTAAAAGAGTGAAGATATCCACCAATTTTGGTAATGATTTTTACATGTTTCTTGGGGATGATGATCCAGTAACCTATGATAATGCTATGCATTCTAGAGACGCATCTTTCTGGACGGAAGCAATCAACAGTGAGTTAACCTCAATTATGTCTAATCATACTTGGAAAGTTGTTGATTTACCTCCTAGTGCTAGAGCTATAGGTTGCAAATGGATCTTCAAGAAGAAACTAAGAGCAGATGGCTCTATTGAGAAATACAAGGCTAGGTTGGTAGCGAAGGAATTCTCTCAGAAGAAAGACATACTATTTTGACACTTTTGCCCCTGTGACATGAATCTCTTCTATTAGAATCTTAATTGCCTTGGCGGTAGTTCACAAGTTGATTATCCATCAAATGGATGTAAAAACTGCTTTCTTAAATGGTAATTTAGAGGAGGAGATTTATATGTCACAGCCAGAAGGTACTATTGTACTAGGTAGTGAGAAGAAGATATGCAAATTAGTTAAGTATTTATATGGGTTGAAACATGCACCTAAACAATGGCATGAGAAATTTGATTCTGTGATGGTGTCTAATGGATACCTTATCAATGATGCAGACAAATACATATACTATAAGTCTTTTAATAATTCTTATATTCTGCTTTGTCTCTATGTGGATGACATGATTATTTTGGGACCTAACCTTGATATTATAAATGAGACTAAAAAAATTTTAGCTTCAAAATTTGAAATGAAAAATCTTGGTGAAGCTGATGTAGTCTTAGGTATTAAAATAATGAAGACAAAAGATAGTCTTACATTGTGTCAAGAACTCTATGTCGAGAAGTTTTTGAAAAGATTTGGATATTATGACTATAAAAGGGTGTCGACGCCATATGATGCTAATATCCATCTTTAAAAAAATAAAGGACATAGTGCCTCTCAGAAAGAATATACCTAAATTATTGGTAGCTTAATATACTTGATGAACTGCACGAGGCCTGACATAACTTATGTAGTTGGCAGACTGAGCAGATATACTCAGAGTTCTAGTAAGGAACACTGGGTTGCCATTGAGAGATTAGCCAAGTACTTAAATGGTACCATTAATCATGGGATATCTTTCAAAGGATCCCCACCTGTGCTAGAGGGTTATTATGATGCTAACTGGATCTCAGATTCAGATGAGATCAAATCTACTAGTGGTTATGTGTTTACCCTCGATGGGAGTGCAGTGTCTTGAAAATCTACCAAACAAACATGTATAGCTCGTTCAACCATGGAGTCCGAGCTAATCGCCTTAGAGAATGCATGTTCTGAGGCTTAGTGGCTTAAAAACCTCTTAGCGGATCTTCCCATTAGTGTAAATTCTCTTCCGCTTGTGCCTATGCATTGTGATTGTCAGGCTGCTATCGTAATAGCAAAGAGCAAGATTTACAATAGAAAAAGTAGACATATACGTCTGAGACATACAGTAGTAAAACAGCTGTTAAAATACGGAATTATATCCTTGGATTATGTCACTCCCCGATACCGATATACATATTTTTTCATGAATCCTGTACATGGTATCATATATATAGCATGTGCATAATTCTATTTATTATTTATTAATGGTTGCATGTAGCCTTTAAGCATGTCATTGGTGGAATGGTTAGAGCATGTTTAGAGATTAGGGTTTTCTTAAGCCAACCCAACCCCTATATATATTCTCTTTCTCACTCTCTCTCCTCATTCACTCTTTCATTCATTTTCCTCAACCACCACCATTAGGCAAGTACAACTTGCTCAAAAGTGGAGATTTGTACATTTTTTCACCTTGATTTTTCCTTCTTGATTTTTATTTTGATATTATTTGTCTATATTGTTCTTCTCATCATCCTCTACAAGTTTAGTACTTGGTATTTTCAATTTTGGAGGATAAATTCTTGTAGATATAAGTTTATGTTATTTTGTTTTTCCCTTGGTTTTGATCTATCCAACTTGTTTGTTTTCAAAATGTAGTTATTCCATGTGGTAGAGCATTTCTTTTTACCGAAATTTGGCCTTTGAGAAGTTTGATTTTATGTTGTTTTGACCGAGTTGTGACAGTTTAAAGTTTATTGCTTGGCCATCTTCCTCAAATTTCTGGAGAAGATGAGCAGTCTTGGGCACATGCAGCTGGCCGCATGAGTCTCGGCCGCATGAGCCTAGGTCGCATGAGCCTTGGCTGCATAAAGTCATGTGAACCTCAATGCTTGGCCACATGAGCTTTGGCCGTATGAAGTCATGTGGACCTCATTGCTTGGACGCATGAACTTTGGCAGTATGAAGTCATGCGGACCTCATTGCTTGGCCATATGAGCTTTAGCCACAGGAAGTCCTACGACAGTGCAGCCTTGGCCGCATGCAGCTTTGGCCACATGAAGTCCTGCGGACTTTATTGCTTAGCCGCATTACCCCTGGCCGCATGTATTCCTGCGGACTGTATGCATGGCCGCATGACCCCTGGCCGCATGAAGTCATACAGACTGTAGCCTTGGTCACATGAGCCTTATCCACACGCAGCTTGGCCGCGTGAGCCTTGGTCGCATGAGTCTTGGTCGTATGAGTCTTGGCCACGTGAGTCCTTGTGTCTTGGTTCCCATTCCTGATCTGACTACCTATACGAGTGCTGGATAAATCTACGTGTGTACTATGGTACAATCTATGTGAGCACCGATGTGCTATTCTATGTGCTAAGTGTTCCTATGCGATACCTGCCAGTACATCCAAGAGTCCATCATTTACGTAGCGAATGGTCGATACAATGACGTGGTATGTGTTGTGTGTTGCATTACACCAAGAAGGGGTACATACTTAGGACTCTATGAGCCAGTGCGGATCCCTTCTTGGGGTATTTGTACATTGTACGATATCTAGGGGAGTGAGCATGTGACCACGACATGTGAACTCCGAGGATAACCTAGGGATTAACTAGGAAATTAACTTGGTAGATGCATTGGGTGGGTAGAATCCTGAGATCTTGCCATACTAGTCACCCCAGGTCCAGTCCTAATGTGTCGGATTGGCCGCAACATATATGGTTTCATTCGCCTTTAGCAGATAACTATATCCGACTTCTACGAGCTATGTGTTATATGTATTAGCGCGGTAGCCCTCCGGAGGACCGGTGCATACTCAATGTGCTATATGTCTAATAGTTTGGCTAGCCCTCCTAGGTTGACACGATCTGAGGATTCCTTTTAATCAGTATCGCGGGGATAACTCCGCCAAATATAGAAAGCCGCAGGAATGAATGGCCGCTTGAAAAATGACTTGACCGTACCTTGTACCTTCCGTTAGTAGCCGAAGAACATGGACTGTCATGGTACGTGGTCCAACCGATGTTCTTGTTTGGTTGTTGGGTTGGTCTATCATGCTATGACAGGCTGTGGACCGAGGTTACACCCGGAAGCTTTTATTATTACTAGTATTACTATTTTATGCTTGGGTTTTATCTTACTTTTTTGTGCTCCTTTGTGATACTTGCTATTCGGGGCTGACCCCGCTGGTTTTGTTTGGCCAGATCTCGTAGCAGCGCCTGAGGATTCAAACTTCTTCCCCGACGTCAATGGTGCATACTAGGAGCATGGCTGGCGGGGGACTCAAGTGGGTTTCTTCTCCACCACTCTAGTTTTCATCCCTTAAGTTCTGGCATTTAGCCACCGGCACCTGTTTAGATGGTTAATCTGGATATCTTGTCTTTGTATAATTTTAACTAAATCAGACTGCAACTGAATACGATTATGTACCTATGACTCTCTGGGCTAGCTAACTTATAAAGCTAGATCCCCATGATCATTTTGACGAAGCGTCAGGGACGCCATACTGCTTTATCTCATATGCTCATTAATTGATATTTTCTTGCTTGAATGATTGAGACATAGATGTCCTGTGAGACAATAGAAGACTTGATTGTAGCACGCACCCCTTGTCTCTTGACAGCCACGATAGCCGTATGATGTTTGCATCCCTCATATGGAGTAGCTGGCCTAGTCCGTCTCAGTATTCTGGTACTGGGGCGTGATAAGATATTTTTGGTGGCCCATGCAGGTCTGATTTTCAGACTTGAGGGGTGTTACTATTATAGAAGTTTCAATCAAAACTTGTTTTCTTTGAACCTCTTGTCTCGATTTCTCTTTCCTCACCTTGATTGATAACCTGAATTGTAACCTCGAATCTTCCACGTCCTATCATTTGATATCATGTATCTTTCCCTATAGGAGTGCTTCTTTCTCAGTAGCTGACGAGGTCAACATGGAGGAACGTACAGTAAAGCATGGCTCGACGGGGCAGCAGCAGAAATGAATACCTTCTCCTGACCAGATCTAAGTAGAAGTGATATCAGAGCCAGTGGAACCGCAGGTTCTAGAAACTCCTGCACCCCCAATGGTGCCGACAGCGACGACAATACCTGATGCTGCAGCACTCCTAGAGGTCTTCCAAGGATTTCTGGCCAGTCAGCTGCGTCAGGTGGCAGCCCATCAGCAACATCAGACCGAGCAGCAGGAACAGAATGTACTACTGAATCAGGGGTTATAATTAGCCCTTGAGAGAAGTTTCAGGAATGATTCGAGACCGTCGGAGAGGTTTTGTCGACTTAACCCGAGATACTTTGACGGCACGGAGGATGCCATCATGGCGGATGCTTGGCTTCAGGATGTTGAGGCCATATTGACCGCAGTAAAGGTTCTAGCAGAAGAGAAGGTTGACCAGGTCAGACTGTTACTTCAGGATCTCGTCCGCGACTGGTGGGCATCAAAAGAGGTTGGAATGAGGCGTCATTTTCCTTAGGATAGCTTTAGTACCCGATTCAACGTCAAGTACTTTGCCATGGTAGCGCGGTATGAGCTACAACAGAGGTTTATCAGTCTCAAACAGGCTGGTAAGACGGTGGATGGATATACAGCGAAGTTCTGCAGACTGAGTTGGTTTGCACCGACGATGATGGCTACAGAGCCAGAGAAGGCTATGAGATTCCAGCAGGGACTTCATTTGGAGATTCTACAGCTAGTAGAAGGGCACGACTATCAGACTTTTGATATCGTTTTAACGGCAGCCCGGAGGCATGAACTCACCCAACAGGGGTTGGCAACAAGACATGGGGGCCAGAAGAGGTCTCATCCCCAGAGTAGGGATGGAGGAGCAGTACAGCGAACATCATCGCCAGCACTCGGCATCCGTATTCATGAGTTAGGAGCACCGCGGAGGAAGACGGTATCAGAGATAGCAGCACCAGTTCAGCATCAGCAGCAGAGGAACTAGCAGCAGCGCCAGGGGGCACCCATCGAATGTACTTACTGCAGTAAGGGAGGGCACACTTGGGATGTGTATCGTTCAGCTAATGGGTTGTGCATGAGGTATGGCAGTCCAGACCATATGATTGCCAATTGTCCTATGATGCAGAGGCTAGGAGGGCCATTTCAGCAGTTTCTGGTGTTGCCAGCTCTGGGGGCAACACTAACAGAGGACCAGCGTTGGCCGTAAGGCCGCTAGCCCAGCGTCTTCCGACGTAGGCTCAGATGTTTTGCCAGGCACAGAACCAGGGAGGCCAGTAGAGGCCACAGCAACAGCATGGACAAGGAAGAAAGAAGCGGAGAGCTCACCAAGGCCAGGGCCAGGCCTTCACCTTATCACTGGAGGATGCACTAGCTTCAGGCAACGTGGTTGCAGGTAATGTTTCTGTTACCTCTTTTTCTGCAGTAGCAATGTTTGATTCTGGGGCAACCCACTCTTTTATATCTGCACTGTTTGCGACATGTATTGGATTAGAATTCGAGGCATTGCCGGAGAGGATGAATATACTCACTGGTAATGGACTCGTAGGAGTTAGCATAGTGTGTTTAGCATGTCCGGTCGTAGTGTGTGGGCGATTATTGCCCGCATCTTTGATTGAGATTCCTGTAGGAAACTTTGATGTTGTCCTAGGCATGGACTGGTTAAGAGACAGTAATGCGACGATAGATTATCGAGGAGGTAGGGTAATATTTAATGTACCTGGCGTTGAGGAGTTCGACTTTGATCGATCATTGGAGAATCGACCCAAGGACATTGTTGTAGAAGCATTGGCAGAGCAGGAACAGATTCCAAGAGTGGTCAGAGAGTTTCTTGATGTATTTCTAGATGAGCTTCCTGGTTTACCCCCGGTGAGAGATGTGGAGTTTTGCATTTAGTTAAATCCTGGAACGGAGCCTAAGGTCGGCAGAGTTTACAAGATATTACAGTCAAAGTTGGACAAGTTGTACTAGCATGAAGAAGGACTGAAGGCAAAGTAGTTTATCCGAGACAGTAAATTATCGTGGGAAGCACCAGTAATTTTAGTACCCAAGAAGGATGGATCGACACAAATGTGCATTGATTACCGACAGTTGAATGCAGTGACAGTGAAGAACAAGTATCCGTTACCAAAGATTGATGACTTATTTGATCAGTTGAGTAAGGCCTGTGTCTTCTCTAAGATTGATCTTCGATTCGGGTATTATCAAGTGAGGTTCCAGGAGCAGGACATACCTAAGACAATATTTAGATCGCGATATGGACATTATGAGTTTCTGGTAATACCATTTGGACTAACTAATGCCCCATCAGTATTCATGGATTTGATGAATCATATCTTTCTACCCTATTTGGATAAGTTTGTAGTTGTGTTCATAGACGACATCCTCATCTATTCCAGCAATAAAGAAAAGCATGAGAAACATCTTCGGACAGTTTTACAGACCTTGAGGGAGCATCAACTTTATACGAAGCTCGATAAATATGAGTTTTGGTTGGATCATATTTCGTTCCTGGGACACATTATTTTTGGAGCAGGAGTGTGTCAACCCCTTGACCAATTTTTTGAATTTGGTGAAATTAAAATTGATTTTATTTGTCTCTTATTTTTTTTCATTGCCTTACATGTATAAATTGTGATTTATGGACTTATTACATTTTAAATGAGGAAAGGACCCACAGGGAAATTTCATAGAGGCAGGGACCTATATGAAATTGGCTAAATTCAAATTTTCTTTAAACCGCAACCTCAGCCTTGAATACGAATTCAAATCAAATTCGAAACAAACAGATCAGTTGAAATCCTGCGAATCCTATCTCCCATCAACCCAGGATTATCAACAAGTTGTATATATAGATGGAGGTGGTAGCCGACCCCAAACCCTAGTTTCCATTTGCGCCTCCTGTGAAGCAGCTGAACAAAGGGCTCGGGAAGGACCACAAATTGAGCAGGTAACTCCTTCCTTTCCCTTATCATATTTTTTTGATTCTATAAACAAAATTTGTTTGTTCATAAGTCTATGGCAGTAGAAGTGTTTGTGGTAAAGTCTGAGAAGGCTAAATGGATGGTAGAAGTGACAAGGAGGTGATATGGGAAATCCTCTGTTCAGTTGGGGGTATTAATAAAGATAATAAGGCAATATAGGAGTAGGTAAACCACACATCAATATAGGGTGTCTGTATTTATGATATAGGGAAGCCACAGATGACAGGACACCTGTGGACACCTATGATAGCATAAGGACTGAGTATGCAAGGTTGTATCTATAGGGATGCATCTAGTATCCGGGTACATGTGGTAAATTGTTTGCACAGGCCTATAGATGAGGGAACCTGCTATGTATGATAGATAATAGATTTAAATATAGCAGTGCCTTGTGTCAGACTATAGTTGTACCAAGGATTCATTATCAAGGCCACTGTGCCACAAAGGCCTTAGCCTTGGTTGTGTCCAAGACCTGGTAACACCTAAATAAAGAGGGGTAGAGGAAACCAGAGTGCATGTCGAATACCTACAATCTTGTGGACAACAAACCACGTAGTGCAATAAAAACCAAGGGTATGGCTCTGTCCATGTATCCCAACCTAGGTACATCGGATAATAGGATCACTATTTGCACAGGTGTTTGAATGCAGTGGGAGCCATATGTGAAGTATAGAGGATGCAATGTCTTAATAACAACCTTAGAAGAAGACCGCCCTGCTATGGAGACTCGAATTAGTGAATACTTTCCTTGCATTGCTTTCATGTTCTGCACCCACACTTTGAACCATTACAAATATTTTAACAGGAAACCTTGTGTGTACATCAGGAATACAAGGAAGTAGATATGTATAAGATAAATGTACAAGAAACAAGAGGGTTAGCATCATTGTTCAAATCTCCTCCCTTTTACTGGTTGACCCAAGGGGTGTATGTGATCCTGGACTTAAGTCATCCAAACTGCAAATCCTTTAGACCCTTCCTGTTAGCAGATGACAGGACAGCTGTAGAATCTGGGTATTGGTCCTTGGCGTACAGGTATACCATGTATTTTCATGAAAATATCTGTAGGGGTCATGACCACATTACATTGAACCATCCATAGTCCTTTCTTTTTTTTAACCTTGTGCATTATCTGAATATCCAATGTTCAGTCCCTGCATATTTTTACTACTCAGACCTCTCACTTCCTTGTTTAAATTTATTTCGTTTCCATTCTCCACCTCATTTTTGTAACTGTCCTATTTACTAAGTATTCAGTCATGTGCCTGCACTTAGTATTAACCCTTAATGAGACAGGATATCAAGTCCTTGGTTATCTTAGTTTTGCATCAGTTGATAACACAGACCTTGGGGGTCCAACTGTTCAGGCCAGTTCAGTATCCTCTCCATGGTATCGATTGTACAGTCCCAACTTTGAGTGTCAGTCCTTGTTGGACTTGTGTGCCAGCAATGGGTTAGAGGCATCCTATATGTTGCTTCCTATATCTTAGTTCATTGCAAGCTATTACCTGTCATGCATCACTTGAGAGATGTCCTGCAGCCAAAACCATCACTGTATTCAAATTTTTATAACTTACAACATTCAACATCAAATATCCACCTACATACTCAGATGTAGGTCCTGCACTCCAACATGGAACCAGATAATGAAACCAGAAGGAACCAGCTTATGCTCCCAAAAGGTCAGGTAGCAATTGTACTGCATCAGGCTTCATGGTTGTATGATGACACATCATGTTAAAATATACTGTCAGTCACACTGGGTAGGGTTCACATTAGAGGTTGTCCCCTGCCTCAATGATCCCTTAAATTTGCCTCACTTCACAAGCCCCTCTGGCCTTGTTAATACAATAAGAAGGAGTATCAGCTTTTCATCCTGAGTGTTCAGTTCCTGTGTAGGCACAAGAAATGAGACAGGGGCTTAGGAAGAGTACTCGAGCATTTTCTGGAAATAATAGACCTCCCTGCAGATCCTGTCCTACCTCTTCATTGTAATGTTTCCTATACCATAGCAGCAGTTCACATCTCCTATATGTTTTCAACTTTAGACTTGTGCAAATACATGTCCATCTTGTTCAAGTTACATTCAATGTGTCCTTATATTTACAGGAACTTTGTTCACGATTTTTGTAATATCCTAACCTGCTAATCCATTGTTCTGTTCAGATATCTGTTGGCTTAGTTTTTCCTGTAGGATTTTGGTAACAGTCATGTATGGAATCTGGGTAGCTACTAAATCAGACCTACTCCCTTGTTATCAGTTATTCTGTGAAGTTTTTAATGTTTATAGGCCTTGGAGAGGCCTTATGTGTCAGAATTTTGTTTACTTGTGCTAAGAGAAATTGTCCTTGGTTTCCTGATTCTCTTTTAAATATGACTATCTCACAAAAATGACTAGAAGAAAATGCCAAATACCTAAACTAGGCCTATACTAATAAATTGCCTTCTGAGCCACTTCTTTGTTTGTGTATGCATATATGAGAGAATATAGGCATGGCCCTAAGATTGTAAGTAGACTATATTTCCATATCATAAAGGGATTGGGAGCAGTAGGAAGTATACACCACCAACTAAAATTTCTAATAAACCTAGAAATGCTATATAACCAAACTAGACATTGATGAATTGATCATATGGATTTATGAACAGGTTAATTGGATTTGACTCAGTGCTCTGCACCTTATCAGCAGCTCAGGACCTAAGGCAAGTATACCTTGCCTTTCTACACAGCTTTATTTACATGCACTGTCTATTATTTTATCCAGTTTTCTCATATTGTTGCCATGTATCTTTTCTACCAAGGTGGTATAATTTATCATTGCTTTAGACAGTGTTCACAGTTAGCCTTGTGTCTTATTGGTAGTGCCTTGATTGAGTCGTGCCTCCGTGTCTTAAACCTTGAAGCTAATCTGCGAGTCCACGATAGGGACGAGGGTTAGTAGTTATTGGTCCACACCTGCGAGTCCACAATAGGGACGAGGGTGATGCTAGCCTGCGAGTCCACATTAGGGACGAGGGTTAGTAGTAGATGCTAGCCTGCGAGTCCATACTAGGAACGAGGGTTAGTGGTATAGGGTTTACGCCTGTGAGTCCACACTAGGGACGAGGTTGATGCTAGCCTGCGAGTCCACACTAGGGACGAGGGTTAGTAGTTCAAACCTGTGAGTCCACGCTAGGGACGAGGGTTTGAGTATTTGTTTCGATTATCCGTTGACATCTTGACATGAGTTCTCTAGTCCTTGTTCAGCAGTTTATTTATGTATAGACAGTGTACAGATTCGTGCTTTATTCATTGCACCGTTTTACTTGTTTATTATGTACTTTTTTTCATGCATAATAAACTGTTAGAAAGGCTCGTTTTTATTTATCTTGCTAGTCCTCTGAGGACCTGATGATCTCTTCAGGTTAGCCGAGTTTGAGCCAGGAGCAGTCGAATGGATTTGAGTTAGCATCAGAGCGCAGTGCTTACAGTTGAGGTGGTCTAGAGTAGCAGTTTTATCCAGTTAGTTACTTCATGTATTACTCTATTTCTTCCGTCTATTGGTAGTGGATTTGTGTCCACCGGACGTGACATTGATATTCAGTTTATTCATAATTATTCAGTTTCATGACTTTCCATTGATCTTGACTGTGACTCGATTATTTCTGTGGATGATATATAGTTACCATGTGTTTCTAGTTTGCCGTGAATTGTATTTAGACAGCGTACTACCGTTGACTCTGCGGCGTAGGCTGGGCTTGGACACGTTTCGTATCCGAAAAGCGGGTGCGGGTCGTGACAAGTTTTTTTTTGGTGGCCCATGCAGGTCTACGTTAATCGCTTCGGTTACGTCACTGTGCCGTCGTGAGCCTGCGAATAGGATTAGACACTTAGGATCTCATCCACGTGTCTTGACTCATTACTGTTCTCTAATCCTTGATTTCAGTAAATCCTTGATTTGCATCTTGCTTGAAAATCTCTTCAACGGCTAAAGTGTTTGTTCTTCTTATAGTTAAGATGGACTCTCAAGACAGGAACAATGCTGCACTGAATACCCCACTGGCTACGGGAGGCTCTTTCACGTACATGACTCCACCAACACAAGAAGACCAGCTCACACATGCGAGTAATCAATCGCAATTCTCGAGATTCCGCAGAGGCGATATTCCACCGCCTCCACAGTTTCCTCCGTAGACACTACCACAGCACCCGATCTACCACCAGTATCTGTCCCACTGCCAGGGGTTCCACGTCCAGTACCAGCCATACACCCAGCACCAGCAATGTATCCAGCATTTTCTATGCACCCAGTACCAGCAATGCATCCAGCATTTGCCATGCACCTACCACCAACGATGTATCCAGCCTCGATGATGTATCCAACACTTGATCTGCCCCCGCCCCCGACACTGGACAGCCTCACCCTTCTGGGAATTTTCCAGTAGCAGGCCAACATCTTTCACGACACTTTGAAAGAGGTTCTTCAGATTTGAGACGCTCCGCGACAGCGTCCGGGGAATCCCAAGCACTTCATGGACTTTAGGCCCATGCCGTTCCATGGGACAGAGGGGATCGTCTACGCTGATGAATGGCTAGAGAACGTGGAGAAGTACCTGAAGATGGCCCGAGTTGTAGAAGATTTGAAGATTGAGTCAGTCAGTGGACAGCTTTTTGATATCGCGCGGATGTGGTACCAAGGCGAACCCCGATTTTTTGCTCCAGACGTGACTTGGGAGGAGTTCAAGCGACTGTTCAAGAGGAAATTATATCCATACGTAGCACAAGAAGCGTTGGTGAGTCAGTTCGAGCACCTAGAGTAGGGCAACCACACCGTCGACGAGTACACATCAGAGTTTCCTCGCCTCAGCCAATTTACGGAGAACTTGGTCAGCACCCCTGAAGACAAGGTGCGGCGATTCAAAAAAGGACTATCTCACGAGATTTGTCTAGCCATCGCCACCAGTCGAGCTACCACTTACGAGAAGATTCTAGAAGTCGCCCAAGCTGTAGAAGAAGAACTGAGTTACAAGCCGAAGAGGAATCGAGACGCATTCGGAGGAGGCAACAACCAAACAGCACCAGCAAAATGTTCCAACATTTCTGAGAAGACCCCAGCGCAGCAGCATCAGCAGCAACCACAAGCAGCCCCACGCCAAGTCTAAGACATTCCCATCTGCCAGCATTGCTCGAAGAAAGGCCACACTCAAGAAAATTATCGTAGCAGATTAGGATTGTGTTGGACTTGTGGATCCAACCAGCACCTGTCTCGCAATTGTCCGAAGAAGCACGCAAGTGCCCCACCACTACCAACCGCAGGAGGAGGACGAGCCTTTGTCATGATCACGGAAGAGGCGGCGACACCACACGGAGTGAATGGCAGAAATTTTCAGTAGATTATAGTAGTAGCATTATTAATGAGTAGTATGTTTGGTTTTGACTTGCAAAGATTCACAAAAATTCTATAGCAAACTGTTAAAATGATTCTTTCTAGTAGACCGCAGCTTCATTAAATTTCGAGGACGAAATTTGTTTAAGGGGGGTAGAGTTGTCAACCCCTTGACCAATTTTTCGAATTTGGTGAAATTAAAATTGATTTTATTTGTCGCTTATTTTTTTCATTGCCTTAGATGTATAAATTGATGTGATTTATGGACTTATTACATTTTAAATGAGGAAAGGACCCACAGGGAAATTTCATAAAGGCAGGGACCTATATAAAATTGGCTGAATTCAAATTTCCTTTAAACCGCAACCTCAGCCTTGAATACGAATTCAAATCAAATTTGAAACAAACAGATCAGTTGAAATCCTGCGAATTCTATCTCCCATCAACCCAGGATTATCAACAAGTTGTATATATTGATGGAGGTGGTAGCCGACCCCGAACCCTAGTTTCCATTTGCGCCTCCTGTGAAGCAGCTGAACAGAGGGCTCGGGAAGGACCACAAATTGAGCAGGTAACTCCTTCCTTTTCCTTATCATATTTTTTTGATTCTATAAACAAAATTTGTTTGTTCATAAGTCCATAGCAGTAGAAGTGTTTGTCGTAATGTCTGAGAAGGCTAAATGGATGGTAGAAGTGACAAGGAGGTGATATGGGAAATCCTCTGTTCAGTTGGGGGTATTAATAAAGATCATAAGGCAATGTAGGAGTAGGTAAACCACACATCAACATAGGGTGTCTGTATTTATGATATAGGGAAGCCAGAGATGACAGGACACCTGTGGACACCTATGATAGCCTAAGGACTGAGTATGCAAGGTTGTATCTATAGGGATGCATCTAGTATCCGGGGTACATGTGGTAAATTGTTTGCACAGGCCTATAGATGAGGGAACCTGCTATTTATGATAGATAATAGATTTAAATATAGCAGTGCCTTGTGTCAGACTATAGTTGTACCAAGGATTCATTATCAAGGCCACTGTGCCACAAAGGCCTTAGCCTTGGTTGTGTCCAAGACCTGGTAACACCTAAATGAAGAGGGGTAGAGGAAACCAGAGTATAGGTCGAATAACTACAATCTTGTGGACAACAAACCACGTAGTGCAATGAAAACCAAGGGTATGGCTCTGTCCATGTATCCCAACCTAGGTAGATCGGATAATAGGATCACTATTTGCACAGGTGTTTGAATGCAGTAGGAGCCATATATGAAGTATAGAGGATGCAATGTCTTAATAACAACCTTAGAAGAAGACTGCCCTGCTATGGAGACTCGAATTAGTGAATACTTTCCCTGTATTGCTTTCATGTTCTGCACCCACACTTTGAACCATTACAAATATTTTAATAGAAAACCTTGTGTGTACATCAGGAATACAAGGAAGTAGATATGTATATGATAAATGTACAAGATACAAGAGGGTTAGCATCATTGTTCAAATGTCCTCCCTTTTACTGGTTAACCCAAGGGGTGTATGTGATCCTAGACTTAAGTCATCCAAACTGCAAATCCTTTAGACCCTTCCTGTTAGCAGATGACAGGATAGGTGGGGAATCTGGGTATTGGTCCTTGGCGTACAGGTATACCATGTATTTTCATGAAAATATCTGCCGGGGTCATGACCACATTATATTGAACCATCTATAGTCCTTTCTTTTTTTCAACCTTGTGCATTATCTGAACATCCAATGTCCAGTCCCTGCATATTTTTACTACTCAGACCTCTCACTTCCTTGTTTAAATTTATTTCGTATCCATTCTTCACCTTACTTTTGCAACTGCCCTATTTACTAAGTATTCAGTCATGTGCCTGTACTTGGTATTAACCCTTAATGAGACTGGATATCAAGTCCTTGGTTATCTTAGTTTTGCATCAGTTGATAACACAGACCTTGGGGGTCCAACTGTTCAGGCCAGTTCAGTATCCTCCCCATGGTATCGATTGTACAGTCCCAACTTTGAGTGTCAGTCCTTGTTGGACTTGTGTGCCAGCAATGGGTTAGAGGCATCCTATATGTTGCTTCCTATATCTTAGTTCAATGCAAGCTATTACCTGTCATGCATCACTTGAGAGATGTCCTGCAGCCAAAACCATCACTACATTCAAATTTCTATAACTTACAACATTCAACATCAAATATCCACATACATACTCAGATGTAGGTCCTACACTCCAACATGGAACCGGATAATGAAACCAGAAGGAACCAGCTTATGCTCCCAAAAGGTTAGGTAGCAATTGTACTGCATCAGGCTTCATGGTTGTATGATGACACATCATGTTAAAATATACTGTCAGTCACACTGGGTAGGGTTCACATTAGAGGTTGTCCCCTGCCTCAATGATCCCTTAAATTTGCCTCACTTCACAAGTCCCCCTGGCCTTGTTAAAGCAATAAGAAGGAGTATCAGCTTTTCATCCTGAGTGTTCAGTTCCTGTGTAGGCACAGAAAATGAGACAGGGGCTTAGGAAGAGTACTCGAGCATTTTCTGGAAATAATAGACCTCCCTGCAGATCATGTCCTACCTCTTCATTGTAATGTTTCCTATACCATAGCAGCAGTTCACATCTCCTATATGTTTTCAACTTTAGACTTGTGCAAATACATGTCCATCTTGTTCAAGTTACATTCAATGTGTCCTTTTATTTACAGGAACTTTGTTCATGGTTTTTGTAATGTCCTAACCTACTAATCTATTGTTCTGTTCAGATATCTGTTGGCTTAGTTTTTTCTGTAGGATTTTGGTAACAGTCATGTATGGAATCTGGGTAGCTACTAAATCAGACCTACTCCCTTGTTATCAGTTATTCTGTAAAGTTTTTAATGTTTATAGGCCTTGGAGAGGCCTTATGTGTCAGAATTTTGTTTACTTGTGCTAAGAGAAATTGTCCTTGGTTTCCAGATTCTCTTTTAAATATGACTATCTCACAAAAATGACTAGAAGAAAATGCCAAATACCTAAACTAGGCCTATACTAACAAATTGCCTTCTGAGCCACTTCCTTGTTTGTGTATGCATATATGAGAGCATGTAGGCATGGCCCTAATATTCCAAGTAGACTATATTTCCCTATCATAAAGGGATTGGGTACAGTAGGCAGTATACACCACCAAATAAAATTTCTAATAAACCTAGAAATGCTAGATAACCAAACTAGACATTGATGAATTGATCATATGGATTTATGAACAGGTTAATTGGATTTGACTCAGTGCTCTGCACCTTATCAGCAGCTTAGGACCTAAGGCAAGTATACCTTGCCTTTCTACACAGCTTTATTTACATGCACTGTCTATTATTTTATCCAATTTTCTTATATTGTTGCCATGTATCTTTTCTATCAAGCTGGTATATTTTATCATTGCTTTAGACAGTGTTCACAGTTAGCCTTGTGTCTTATTAGTAGTACCTTGATTGAGTCGTGCCTCCGTGTCTTGAACCTTGAAGCTAACCTGGGAGTCCACGATAGGGACGAGGGTTAGTAGTTATTAGTCCACACCTGCGAGTCCACAATAGGGACGAGGGTGATGCTGGCCTGCGAGTCCATATTAGGGACGAGGGTTAGTAGTAGATGCTAGCCTGCGAGTCCACACTAGGGATGAGGGTTAGTGGTATAGGGTTTACGCCTGCGAGTCCACACTAGGGATGAGGGTAATGCTAGCCTGCGAGTCCACACTAGGGACGAGGGTTAGTAGTAGAGGCTAGCCCGCGAGTCCACACTAGGGACGAGGGTTAGAAGTTCAAACCTGCGAGTCTACACTAGGGACGAGGGTTTGAGTATTCGTTTCGATTATCCATTGACATCTTGACATGAGTTCTCTAGTCCTTGTTCAGCAGTTCATTTATGTATAGACAGTGTACAGATTCGTGCTTTAGTCATTGCACAGTTTTACTTGTTTATTCTGTACTTTTTTCTATGCATAATAAACTGTTAGAAAGGCTCATTTTTATGTATCTTGCTAGTCCTCTGAGGACCTGATGATCTCTTCAGGTTAGCCGAGTTTGAGCCAGGAGCAGTCGAGTGGATTTGAGTTAGCATCAGAGCACAGTACTTGCAGTTGAGGTGGTCTAGAGTAGCAGTTTTATCCAGTTAGTTACTTCATGTATTACACTATTTCTTCCGTCTATTGGTAGTGGATTTGTGTCCACCGGACGTGAGATTGATATTCAGTTTATTCGTAATTATTCAGTTTCATGACTTTCCATTGATCTTGACTGTGACTCAATTATTTCTGTGGATGAGATATAGTTACCATATGTTTCTAGTTTGCCGTGACTTGTATTTAGACAGCGTACTACCGCCGACTCTGCGGCATAGGCTAGGCTTGGACACGTTTCGTATCCGAAAAGCGGGTGCGGGTCGTGACAGAGTGTCAGTAGATCCGAAGAAGGTTGAGACAGTAGACAATTGGCCAGTTCCGAAGACGGTAGCAGAAGTGCATAGTTCCTTAGGATTGGCTGGTTATTACAGGAGGTTCATGGTAGACTTCGCCAGGATTTCGGCACCCTTGACGTGTTTGACGCATAAGAATGTAGAGTTTGTTTGGTCAGTAGAGTGTCAAACATCATTTAAAGAGTTGAAGAAGAGATTAATCACAGTCCTGATCTTGACACTTCCAGTAGGATAGGGAGGGTTTACAGTGTATTATGGCGCATCCGGGAAGGGACTTGGGTGTGTATTGATGAAGCATGGTAAGGTGATAGCATATGCATCTCGATAACTTCAAGATCATAAGAAGAACAATCCGACCCACGACCTGTAATTAGTAGCAGTAGTATTTTTGCTTAAGTTATGGAGGCACTATTTATATGGGAATCGAGTGGAGATTTACACTGATCATAAGAGCTTAAAATATGTATTCACCTAGAGGGACCTGAACATAAGACAGAGAAGATGGTTGGAATTGCTGTAGGACTTCGATGTGAATCTTCAGTATCATCCAGGCAAGGCGAATGTGGTAGCAGATGCTTTGAGCAGGAGGGGTGGCGCATTTATTTTAACCTCGTAAAGGCATATTTTGGAAGATCTTCAAGAAATAGAAATTAAAGTGATCTTGCCATAAGAAACGGGAGTTATGGCCAGTTTGCAGATTCAGTCTACTTTAGTAGAGAGGATCAGAACAGCCCAGGCAGAGGATCCGCAAATCCAGAAGCTTCGATTAGAATGTGAATCAGGTCTCAGAAAGGAAATAGTAATCCATGAGTATAGTACACTCAGGTTTGAAAACTGTCTTTGTGTACCAGGTGGAGACCTTCGACAGAAAGTTATGTCAGAGGCTCATAGTTCTCCTTATTCCATCCATCTCGAAGGCACAAAGATGTACCAGGATATAAAGCAACACTTTTGGTGGAGTGACATGAAGAGGGAGATAGCGAGGTATGTTTCTAAATGTTTGGTATGTTAGCAAGTGAAGGCAGAGCAGCAGAGACCAACAGGATTGTTACAGCCGGTTCCTATTCCGGAGTAGAAATGAGAGCACATCATAATGGACTTTGTGACCGGTTTACCTCAATCTCTGACCGATCGAAATGCAGTTTGGGTGATCGTGGATCGGCTTACGAAAGTTGCTCATTTTCTTCCTTTCAGAGTAGGACAGTCTACTGAGAAGTTGGTAGAAAGGTATATGAAGCAGATTGTGAGACAACATGGTGTTCCAGTCAGCATGGTATCAGATTGAGACACACGGTTCACCTCTCACTTTTGGCGAAGTTTGTATCAAGGTTTGGGTACCAAGTTGAGGTTCAGTATAGCCTATCATCCGCAGACGGACGGATAGTCAGAGAGAACCATTCAGACATTGGAAGATATGTTACGGGTTTATACTTTAGACTTCAGTAGAACTTGGGAAGATCATCTTCATTTAGTAGATTTCTCTTATAATAATAGTTATCAGGCAAGTATACAGATGGCACCGTTTGAAGCATTATATGAAAGGAAGTGCATGTCCCCTCTGGCATGGGATGATGTGGGAGAACAAAATTATTGGTACCAGAGATGATCACGCAGACCGTGGAAATAGTCAAGTTGATCAGAGAGAGACTTCGAGTTACGCAGGATAGACACCGACATTGGACAGATCAGCATCATAGGCCTCTAGAGTTTGGTGTTGGTGACCAAGTGCTTCTGTGAATTTTCCCTACTCGGGGTATCATCAGATTTGGAATACGAGGAAAGCTTAGTCCGAGATACGTTGGTCCATTTGATATTCTCGCTCGGGTAGGCAATGTTGCTTATCGTCTTGCCCTTCCACCTTCGCTATGTGATGTACATGATGTGTTTCATGTATCTCAGTTGCGTAGGTATGTCCCAGATCCGAGTCACATCCTCGATCATTCTGAGCTGGTCGTCGGTACTAACCTGACTTACGAGGAGCAATCTGTATCCATTTTGGATCGGCAAGAGAAGGTGCTCAAGAATAGGACTGTTAATCTTGTCCGTGCCGCTTGGGGCCATCACTCCGGAGGAGTCAACATGGGAGCGCGAGGACGAGATTAGATCTCGATATCCGCACTTGTTCGACTCAGAAGGTATATTTATCCTTATGCCTTAGTAATATGTTTCCCTATTTTTATTGCACCCACTAGGGTGGATGATTGTTCTCTAAGACCTGTTAAAATTGATGAGATTGCATGCATAGTTAGCCTTGTAATTAGTATGTTGCTTGCTTTAATTTCTCTATCATGTCTTGGCAAAAATTTCGAGGACGAAATTTTTCTAAGGAGGGTAGAGATGTCACTCTCCGATTTCGATGTACGTATACTTTCATGAATCCTGTAAATGGTATCATGTATTTAGCATGTGCATAATTATATTTATTATTTATTAATGGTTGCATGTAGCCTTTAAGCATGTCATTAGTAGAATGGTTAGAGCATATTTAGAGATTAGGGTTTTCTTAAGCCAACCCAACCCCTATATGTATTCTCTTCCCTACTCTCTCTCTCCTCATTCACTCTTTCATTCATTTCCCTCAACCACCACCATTAGGCAAGTACAACTTGCTCAAAAGTGGAGATTTGTGCATTTTTTTCTCGATTTTTTCTTTGATACTATTTGTCTATATTGTTCTTCTTATCATCCCCTACAAGTTTAGTACTCGGTATTTTCGATTTTGGTGGATAAATTCTTGTAGATCTAAGTTTATATTATTTTTTTTTTCTTGGTTTTGATCTATTAAACTTGCTTGTTTTCGAAATCTAGTTGTTCCATGTGGTAGAGCATTTCATTTTACCCAAATTTGACCTTTGAGAAGTTAATTTCATGCTGTTTTGACCGAGTTGTGACAGTTTGACACTACAATAAATAGGACCTACAATAGCAGTTTTTCTATAGCGTTCAAGTGTCCCCGCTATAGAATGTTATCAACAATAATATTTTTTATGCAGTACTATAAAAAATATCTATCTATAACGTTTCTTGAATGCCGTAGAATGTATAACATTCATCTTTACATTATCATCACAAAATTATTTCTTCCCCCCAAAATTTTCATTTTGGCGACCAGCCCCCCAGCCCGATTAAAATGTTTCCCCCAATCTCACTCTTCCTCCCTCACTTCTCACACAAATATAAAAATCTCTCTCTCACTTCTCATACAAAATTAAGTGTGTGCCTCAAACTCTCTAAAGTTAAGAAAAGCTAGAGTTTTTCGAGCTCAAAATTTAGGCTTCCTCGGCGCATGTCCTCCAGTTTGGCTTGGATTGATGGAGCCGACGTCTAGCTCCGGCTCAAACCCCTGCCCCCACCCGCTCCTGCTCTCGTTCTTCCCCCTCCTTCTACCTCTGCCCCCTCCCCCTCCTCCTATCGCTCATGCTCTCGCTGGAACCTTAAGTTAATTTTCTTCTTCTAAAAGCTTTCTTGAGCCCTAACCCGATCCCTCATTCCCAGATCTCTCTCACTTTCTTTCTTGGTAAGATTTTCTTCTCTCTCAAGATCTTGGGCTATCCCAGAAACTAGTTGCTCTCGAAGGAGAAGAAAATCCCCACTCCTTGACTCTATTCCATCGATCTCTCTTACTATTTTTTTTAATTCGTTCTAATTAGGGTTTTTTCTTCCTTGTTTGCTATGGTTCGATATAGTCGTTCAAGAGGTACGTGGACATCGGGAGGGTTGCCCTAGTCAACTATGGAAAGGACTTCGGGAAGCTCGTCATCTTCGTCGACGTCATCGATCAACAACAGAGTAAAAATCTCAATTCCTAATTACTTGTTGATTCGTTAGCATCTAAAAGTGGTATTTGAACTGTCATGGCATAGTTCTTCCAAGAACTGTCCCTCTCTAGCCTACATCCTAATATAATTACCTATATGCTCTTTGCCTCCATCTTCTTCTCCGCGAGAGTGGATGGTTGTACCTGCAGCCTCCTCTCCCGGATATGGGCTGACGGGTACGAGCTCAACGTCGCAGTCTACTCCGTCGTACTCGATGGGGCGTGTGGTCATGGGGATCTTGATGCTATAAAGGAGATTTTTAAGGATATGTAGAGTGTATGTTCCCCTAATGTGGTGACCTATACGTGTTTGATAAAATATCTCTGTGAGAAGTGAAGGCTGAACACAACTACTTAGCTAGTTTTATTTTATTTTTGAGAAGATTGAGAGGATGTCTTCCTCCAATATTTTGCATATCTTGGGTAATAAGCCTAATATTGTTTAATTACTAAGATGGTGGAAGTATTGGTTACTTAAAGCTTAGCTATATCTATTATTCAGGGGCAACGAGCCTCTATCAGGGGAAAAAAGGGTTGCTTCATCATAGTTGTGAAATTTACTAAGAGTCCATTTTGTGCCATTATTTTACTTTATAAATCACTTTTACTTAATAAAATGGCATCCAAGTTGTGTGAATTTTGTAAACTTTAATTGCTTCCATGTGCATGTTCTTTTGAGTTTTTCTAAATTAACTGGGGTAGGAATTCAACTACATCATCTTCCTAGAAGAATATATTTATAGATCCCTGCTCCCCTAAGAAACAATTTGTAACTATCAATGAGTAGTGCCTCGTAGTCGGCTCGATCAGATCGCCAAGAAGATGTTTACCGGTCGCCTCGACCCATGTCTTTGCTGCGAACGGATCCAATAGCCACCGCCAGAGAAAGAAGATGCTGGCATCTTAGGAGAGGGTATTGGGGAATGGTGACGGTGATCATCTATGTCATCCAAACATTAATTACAGTCATGATGAGGCAGAGGCTCTCACTGAGGAGATTTAAAACCGTTGGGGAGGTGCTCAGGATATAATGAATTCTCGATTATCATAAGGATGCAGTTTTTTTTCTTTCCCTTCTACCATTTTTGATTTATTTTTTCACTACTACTTTACTGAATTATTGTTGTTTCTGGAAATTACAATCAGAGAGCATGTTATCTGATTAGCTTTACTGGCTAATTAGAAATGGTGAGTGTGTTCTAGTGGTTTACAATCAATTTGGATTATCAGTTACATAACTAGACAAGCAATATAAAATACAATCTCTGAAGATTCACTTTGTGCAAATTAAGGAACTATATATATTCAGATTCACTTTGTACAAATTAAGGAACTATATATATATATATATATATATATATATATATATATATATATATATATATATATATATATATATATATATATATATGAACCCGTATTGTAGGGACATGGAAGAATACAGCCAGCACATATAAGGCTTTGATTTTGGTGTGCTAATGTATTTTGGAATCTGTGTAATGTCTGATAGGTATCCGACAATATGTGATACAAATGGCATTGATTTTCTAAGTTTGTGGCTCCTAAATTATATATCAATATTTCAATGCAAAGTATGATATTATAGTCCATATCTCAAATTTTTTCATTCTTTCATACTGCAACCACTACAACAAATAGGACTTACTATAGCATATTTTTGATAGCGTTCGGGTCTTAATGCAATAGAATACTATTAGTAATAGCATATTTTTCTGGATTGCTATTATAAATGCATAACAAAAATAACATATTACGTTCTGTAAGCGTTTTATGTATGCTGTAACATTTTATGTATGCTATAATAGATTAAGTTCTGACTCTCAAAAAGGTCTCCCGTTCGAATCCTGGCGGAACCAATTTAGGTTGTTTTTTTTTTTTTTTTTGCTTTCTACTTGGTATCAGAGGACTTAAATCCTCACCATTGATTTCTTTTACACTCAATCACAGCCATCATCTCATCTAACCTATAGAAAGCATGCCTCTGCATATTCTCCCACCAAAAATTAGTTCTGCTGCGCGCCATCTCTCTCCCCCTTTCCCTCCGAAAACCAGAGCAGCCCTAGGTACTCTCTCTCTCCCCCCTTCCCCCCCCCTCTCTCTCTCTCTCTCTCGCGATTTTTCGTCCCTCTTCCTCTCACACACAGAGTCATGAATTTAGTCATGATTTTTTTTTTGATTTAGTCACGAATTCTAAAAACCACAGCATGTGACCTAATTTTTTTGATTTAGTCATGAATTTTTTGATTTGCAACTAATCCTAGTTTCTGTCTCTTCCTCTCTCACACAGAGTTCTCCATTTTGATTTCAGGGTTTTGCTCACAAGATTGAAACCCTAGATCTGGGTTGCTCATTTTCCTTAATATTGAAGGCTTAATTTCAAAGTAAATGATCTTTTTGTTTTCCTTATTACTTATTTTCATGCAATCAATTCAATGCTGTGCTTTTTAGAAACAAGAGAATAATTTTTGTTTACCCTATTTTCATATTAATATGCTCTTTAGGCCCTCCTGCGAATTTTTTGGTGTCATCATGATGAATAAAGACTGGGTTCATCTTAACAAGTATTGACAATTTGAAATCCATCCCTATATTAAATTGTTCTCGTAAATTAAATCCATTTGTAACACATGTTTATTTAATAATTACTTTGTATATGTTTTTAGGAATACAACATTGTATAAGCAATCTGTTCGTCAGTTTGTGGAAATTGCCATGTCTAATGCGAAGAATCCAGACTTGATGTTTTGTCCCTGCATAGATTGTAAGAATTTGTGTCATGGAAATCAGGATATGATTTTACTTCATTTGCTAAGACGTGGGATGGATATGTCTTATACAACTTGGATTTGGCATGGGGAAGGGTTGAATAATGAAATTTCAAATATTGAACAAACAAAGACAACTAAAATAATGGAAGATGCAAAAACAAAGAAGCAAAAGCGAGGGAAGAACAAATCTTGTGACGTAGAAGATTCAAATGTAATAGCTGACGAAATCCCAAATGATTATAGGGACCCATTGCCTAATACATCCAATGAGTCACAGAGAACAACAAGGAGCCGCGGACCTACACGATGTAGTGCTTTGCCAGTGGAAAGTGGGAATAGGCTAGAGGTTGAATTAAATGAACATGGTCAACCCATTGGGACGAACTCAAAATATCTATCAACTTTTGTAGGAAGTTTAACACGTGAAAAGGTGTCAATAGTATTTGATGATTGGAGACACGTACCTAATGAGAGCAAAGAATATTATTGGCAAACAGTTGTGGTAAGATGAAAGAGCGTGCTTATATGATAAAATACAGTGTGCTACTTTATTGCTAATAACGATTTCTGATTTTATTGTACTTGTAGCAAAAGTTTACGTTCAAGGATCGGGAGGAAGAGGCGAAAACTTATGTTCTCCAACAAATGGGAAGACTAGCTAGAGGAAACAAATCAAAATTGGGAAAGTTTTTGAAGAAAAAGCCAAATGACATAGATCCAACAGATTGGAAAGTATTCGTAAAGAAAAGATCATCAAAAAAATTTAAGTTACAGTAAATACATTATGTATGGTTGATATAAAACCTTTCTTTCAGTCTAATAATATGCATGTGTGTACGTAGGAGAAGTCTACAACGTTCAAGCAAATGAGAGGGAAACAAACTATGCGTTACCTTGGAAGTCGAAAAGGATTTGCTCGCATTGCGGATGAAATATTAGTAACTATAACACAATTAACTGTTTTCATTTTTTTTTTACTTTTTTTGTTACCTGATTGAAAGTTGATTTTATCTATCTATGCAGAAAAAAGAGGGTTCATGTCCTAAAGATAAAGTAAGGCTTCGTGCTTGGGTTCGAGGATATACTAATGAAGAAGGTGAAGCTAAAAATCCAAAGGATAATGAACTCATCGTATGTATAACCCAATTATGTTCATATGGCTAATTTATTGCATACTGCTATATATTCTGTAGTATATATAGACTGCTATAAACTCTGCTATATATATTATGCTATATACTCTGCTATATATAGATTGCTATATACTATGCTATATACCCAATTATATACTCTTGTATATACTGCTAGTGGTAGTCTTTCTGAGAACTAATTACATTTTCCTTTATTATAATTTTAGAAAAAGGCCAAGGAAATACTACTTGCACCATCATCAGAAGGGTCTACAAAATCAGGCTGCGATGATGATGCACTTTCACATCTAATTACACAACCCGAACAACGTGGTAGGCTTAGAGGAGCCGGAGCTGGAGCAACTAAATCTAAATTGGTGGCACAAGCGAAGTATTCTGAAAAAGTAGTTAGGCTTGAAAATAAAATTGAATCATTGCAGGGAAAGATTGACTCAATGTCTGATTTAGTTGAAAAACAGGCCAAGTTGATAAATACTTTAATGAAAAATCAGGTAATTAGTTTGTTAACTAGTTCTTATATTGCCTTTGATATATTTTTTTGCACATAAACTATAGTTGTTTGCCTTCTATAGAAATGTGATCAACAAGAACAAGATGATGATGATGATGAGGTGAATACGGATGAAGATATGAATTCGCAAAGCAAAGTTGATTCAATGCAAGGGCAAATTAAATCAATATCAAAGTTACTTGAAAAACAAAGCAATTTGATTAATACTTTAATGAAAAATCAAGTAAGTTTGCCAATTCTAATATGAAATGATAATTTTTTCCTTTTTTGGTATATGTAAGGTTCCTTCTATCTTTTTTCCTTATAGGGTCATCATCAACAAAAGCAAAAGGAGGATGAGGAGAATAATGATGAAGATAGCAGTGATGAAGGGAACAATGATGAGGAGAACACTGGTGATGAAGATAGTAATGATGATGAGAACACCGATGAGGAGAATCTACGTTCACCTGGGAATATAAAATCAAAGGAGAAAAACATCGCTTCAACCACTCCATCTACTACTCCACAAGTAAGTTACTTCATAGTTCTCAGAATTCTCGCTTCATCTTGTCAGAAAACTTCGGAAAAGCTGTATTCACTTTCTGAAACTAATTCATAGTAGAATGATTTCATTAATTGCTGCTTCTTTTTTTTGATTTTTTCCATTTGGGACTTTCACGTGTACATAGCAGCTAACTTCTCATAGCATGTACTCAGAAAACTGAAACTGGACTTTTCTTGAACTTTCTTGATTTGTAAATCTGAGAATCATAAACACCCTCTTTAATGGATGTAATTTCCATGTAATCTTCTCTTTAATAGATGGATTTTTCTTGAACTTTCTGGATTTGTAAGGTTTTTTATATTTTTTATATTTCTTGTACTTTCTAGTATAAGATTTTTCCTTTTTGATCACAACCACAAACTGTTTGATTGTTTGAAAGCCTTAGAAACTTGACAGTGCCGTTCAAGTTATTTCATTACAAAATTTTGTACACATTTATCTCGAATGATCCATTACTTACTAGTATCAAATATAATATTTCTTCATTTTTGTTGTTGTCACATAATGGAAGTAGTAGTCGTTTGTCGAAAGACAAAAAATGCAAGTTGCTAAATTGGAAGAAACCAAAGGAAATTGTTGCAATTGGACGATGGGTGACAGATGATCCGAAAACGGTGGTTCATGGTACAGCTCTTGGAAAATATGTCTCTCGTGTTTGGGTAGATCTGGTTTTACAACCCAAAGCGCCATTATATCGACCATGTTTTGGTCATGATACAGTAGAAGAAATACAAGAAAGTGTTACTGCATGGCCGACCAAACACATTTTGATGTTGGATGACTAGGTATGGTAATCTTTCTTTCTAAACTGGTCATACTTATTATATATATACATATGTTCTGCTTACAAGAGATCCCTCTATTTCCTCATTTCTTTATCATCTAAACTCTGTTTTAGTTCCACAATGTTTTATATTGAACCTGACTTTAGTTACTGTTGCACTTGGCTTAATTACTATTTTAGTTCCTCATTTCTTTCATCTAAACTAGTCAAACTTACTGTTGTTGTTACTGCTGCACTTGGCTTGGGTTGAGCCTATGATCTGCTCCTCATAAGAACACTGCTAAATAAATTCTACCATTTTGGAAATTTGACTCTCCAAATGATGTTTGGCATAAAGTCTACCATTTTCTCAGTAACATTGTAGAATGTGTTCAGTTTTTTTTTTTGGATAAAGCTATTACATTCATGATTTTGGAACCTGAGCAAGCAAATTTATGGCTTAATACCTGCAAGATCATTAACCTATACATTGAATGTCAGCTTAAAACCTATTGTTAACCTACAATGTTACAGAGAAACTGTTTTAAGCATGTTACAGAGCAAATTTGTTAAGCCATAAATTTTCTCAGGTTAATGATCATGTTTGCCTATACATTTATGGATAAAGCAAATTTATGGCTCAGGTTAATGATCATGTTTGCTCAGGTTAATGATCATGTTTGCTTAGGTTAATACAGCTTAAAAATTTATGGATAAAGCAAATTTATGGCTTAATACCTACTGTTTTAAGCAAATTTATGGCTTAATACCTGCAAGATCATTAACCTGAGCAAGCAAATTTAAGCAGTAGGCTATCTGGCCATTGGCTATAGGCTATGAGCCTAGGTATCTAGTGTTTAATGTTAGGAAAGTACCCTAATTGAGTGTCCTAATGTTGGTTAAGAGAGTATCAGTTGTCAGGGAAGAACACACAAGTGTCAGGTTCCTTTATGGACAACAAGGGACATGAATTAAAGGGATTGGAAGCAAGCATCTTGCCATTTCAGAGCCTATTATTCCTCCTTGTTTCAGAGTAATATCTCAAGCATGCACTCCTCTCCATAGTTCAGTACTACTTTGACAAGTTGTTCATTTTGTAGATATTTACATACCAACAAAGTTGCATCTGATTCATATGTAGATAAGATCATAACTTTCATCTAGTTATTTATAGAGTTAGTAGTCTAGAGATGTAAATCCATCTCTCTACTGTAGAATTAGGAGTCTAGAGAAGTAAAGGGAAATTGTTGTAGTACTTGTGACTAGTGCACTTCCTAGAATGAAGCATAGTGCTGATCATGCATTGTTGTATAAGGAGTCTGTGTGATATTCAGTAGGAGAGGGCAGCAGCAGGTATATGGAGCTAAAGGTTGGTATCAGTAAGCTACAATGTTGGTATCGATGAGAGTATTTGGGGGCTATATATATATATATAAGTTCTAAGTACAAATATAGATATATGTATATATATATATATATATATATATATATATATATATATATATATATATATATATATATATATATGTCAATTTATATGATAGGAGAGTTTAGTTTGGACCATTGAGAGAGTATCCTGTGTTTGGGAAATGTCCAGTTGCAAGAAGAGAAATAAGAGAACAACAGAGCAATGCTATAGGCATTGCCTTGTTTGTACTGCCATAGGCCAAGGTATTTAGTGTTCAACCATAGGCCAAGGTATTTAGCCTATGGCCAATGGCTAGACAAGCCCATAAAATTAGTCAACTTGTTCCATCAGTTCCAACTTCATTTACTTTAGAAAAGCCATTTTCAGACAATAAGAGTAAAGCAAAATGTTACCTCATTAACTTAAAAATAAGTACCATTGAGTGGAAAACTTCCCCTCATTGTTGTTCTACAGGGTATCTGCATATGGTTTTGTTGCAGGAATCAGTTAGCATCTGATATTAGTAATCTTTTTGTGTGTGCATATTTTATACTAATGGATGTCTTATTTTTTCATATTTGTGTAGGTTGGCGATGAAATACGTTTTGGATGTAGATAGAAGCTAAAAGTAAATATTCTTGGGATGTCGATAAAAGCTACAAGGTGGATGGACGACAAGCACTATTTTGGACAGCATACATATATAGCTGATGGTGTCATGACGCTTAATTTCTAGGATACATTAGTTTTTTTTACTAGTATCAAGTACTTTAACATCGATCAACTTTTTGTACATGAATGTTTGGTTGAATGGAAAATGTATGAATTTTCCAATTTTGGACATGGATCAAGTACTTTTAACATTAATCAACTTTTTGTACATCTTGAATGTTTGGTTGAAATGGAAAATATATGAAAGCATTGATGAACTTTTTCTACATCTTAATTGTTTGGTTGAAATGGAAAGTCCATATTTGTTTAATATATTATATTTTGTTTTCTGTAAACATGGTTCAAATTGTGGAAAATGTATCAAATTTCATTCAGCATTCATAAAACAGGGTACAAATGCAGTAGAAAATTGTTTTGAAATTGGGATGCTCACAGCAGGGCTATAGCGTTCAATAATGCTATAGGATAACAGCACTCGCTTGTTAACATCAGTGTAAAGTTATAGCGTTCACTATCTACAACGTTTCTAAACGCTATTGGTTAATGGAGTTTCATTATAGCGTACAAAACGCTATAGCTAGGAACAACGTTCATGAACGCTATAATGTTATAGCGTTCCAGAACTATAGCGGGGGCTTTTACAGCGTACGTTTTACGCTATAATACGGTTACTATAGCGTTTATTGCATGCTATTATATGCCATATTTGTTGTAGTGAACCTTTTGCTTCACACAGTTAAAATAATCATGTTCCCAAGTTGATACCACGGGTTCAGCTACATGAATTCTTTTCTTCCATTCTGCTCTGGCGAGGGCCATTTTACCACTCAAACTTTAGCAAATACTACATCCTATTTCACAACCAAAATCCAAGCTCTGTATATCGGAAGGGAAGGAAGTCTGAAATCAAAAGTTACTATCTCAGACCTTTCACGGAAAAACAATAGTACGGAGGGGGATCTGTTTGCATCTTGGGGACACCAAACAGGTTCGAAGCTCAAAGTAAATTATATAATCTTTAAGTTCATCTGTTGATTGAATATTGTGGCTATGCTGGATGACTTTAGAGTTCTTTTGCAGGAAGGGCATCCGTTTTCTTCAAGTTCTTGGATGGGGGCCAGATCATTTCATAACTTGCAGTCTGGAGGGGAAGCAAGCGATAAGAAACGTATTAGATGGATTCACGAACTTCACGAGCAGTTTGTAGATGCTGTCAACCATCTCGGAGGGCCAACTAGCGAGTCGTGACAAGTCCCCTGAGTTATTTGAGGTAGCTCTGAGTATGTTCTAATGCCAATTGCTTATAAAGTGCAGAAGCAACTCCAAAAGGGATTATAAAATTAATGAAACCACCAGGGTTGACAGTTTTCCACATCAATAGTCACTTACAGGTGAGGCATGGGATTGGTATTTCCATTCTAGCATATTTTCTCTTACTGATTCTGTCTGAGCTGGTTCTATGTTTTTAGAAGTATCGAAGTACTAAGTGCATCACAAGCAGCCACGACGGTATAAAACCATCTCATGCAGTAAATTTTCTTCTTCTTCCTTTTTTTTATTGATGGAGGTTCATGGTTTCCAACATATTCAAGTAGAACAAAACTAAGCATAAATCAACAATAATTGGCTCAAGATTGATCATTTGAAGAGAAGAATACTAAGCAGATAAATCAAAGAAGATTCGTACGAAAAATTAATATTATACCTAGCCATTTTCAAGGGCAACCAAGGATAATATTGCTCATTTACTATTGTACATGTCACAAGGATAATACTGCTCTTCATGTTCATTGCAGGAATTCAAGTTTGTCGTGGCTCCTTAATTAAATTCAACAAAATTGATGAGACTTAAAAAGGATGATCCACTAGAGAGGTTACATAAAAAGGCTATAAACTTTTGTTTAAAGAACTGCTGCTTATTGAAGGTACCAAATGGTGGCCTTTCCTAGTCGTCCTTACACAATTACTATTACCTATAGATTAATCTAGCATGTTTAAGTCGATGGAAATTTGTTGAATCTTTTGAACTCTCGATCAATTATTACAGAATAGCTCATGAAGTCTATGGAGCCTTCTAAAGCCATTCACAATTTTGGATCTTCATTTCAATCTACTTTGTGTTGTAGACTACTAGGAGAAGATAGCTATGAAAATTTTGGTCTTCGTCTAGAGTAAGCGGAATTTAGGCAAACGTTTAGCTGCCATTTCGGCTTGCTACTATGATAGCTATAACTATGAAGTTCCAATTTATTCACAATTAGACAGTCGAACTGATTGAGATAGTTTAATTATTGGGTAACCTGCTTGGGTAGTTAGCATAAACTGATTGAGATAGCTACGAAATATGTGTTTGCTGCAGTTGATTTCATAAGCAAAGAGATGTCAACAGTAATTGAGTTGCCTTGCATGCTTCTGATGACATCTCTGTTATAGCAAAAGAGAAGAAGATAGAAGAGTTGATGGAAATGAACCAGGGTCTACTTTAGTGCATGGGAGTCAGTGATGTGTCCATATAAGCCATGCTTCGAACAACACTAAGTATAAATTAGCTTCCAAGTTACCGGGGCTGGTGGCAGTGGATGTGTTCTGACCTTACTACCTACACGTATCCTTGATATCATTTTCCATTGTACCATCGTTCTTATTGATGCCATAAAATTAGTGATAGTTTACTTCATATATTTATCTTATTGGTGAGTGCATTATGCACATTTTCTATGTTTCTATATACGTTCTGAAATAGTTTAGATTGTTGGTTTGATTTCTAAATTCTAAAATTGTTAGTTCTTTCTTTTGCTACTTTCTTCAATACCCGACCTACATTCAGACCACCTTCATTTTGAAACCGTTAGTCCCAGAACATATACATGCTTATAATAATATGTAGCAAGAGCACTAATCATTGACTTTTGTATAGCTAATGTTGCTTAATTTAGTTAAGCTTCACTTCAAAAATCTTTTTGTGATGTAAACTTCAAACATAGGATATTGCATCTTCATTTTATAAATAAATGAACTTTCTTGAAGAGGTTTAAAATATCCTAAGTGAGTAGTTGAGTATACAATATTAACCCGTTAGTAGAACCCATTCTAATGGGAGAAGTCTTGGATGATAGATGATGATGACACTATAAACCCTTTAATTCTAGTGATAGTAAGTCTGGAAAATGAAAGAAATTTTTGAAGTAGTTGTGCTAACTAGCTATCCAAGAACTTTAGAATATATAATTGTCTACTAATTAAAATTGGAGTAATGAAGATGTCTGCATATATCTATAGAAGCAATTGTCTATCCTTGGAAAAATATAAAGACATGCAATTTCAAATGAATAACAGTCATCATGCTTTACATGAGTCACCTTCTGGTGGTCCAAGTAGAGCTCAATTGTCGACTTACTTCTTCTTGTTCTTGTTCATCAATATATGATCTTGTTTGAACTTATTTTTTATATAAAAATTGTTTTCTTCTCAATTTTGTGTAGGTTGGCGTATAAATTTTTGATGGTTGTGGATAGCTAGAAGGAAAGAGGCGATCGAGCTATTTTTTGGCCTACAGATATTTTGTAAATAGAATGGTCTATTTTGGACTACTAGGTGTACTACTTTTTGTACATCTTGAATGTTTTAATGACAACTACTTTTTGTACATCTTGAATGTTTTAATGAAACATGTTCATATTTTGGCAAACCTTTTCTATATCTTGATTGATCGAAATGGAAGTTGCGATTGAAATTGTTGAAATCAAAATTAAGATTTAGCATAAATTTCTATAGTTATTTGTATGTGATGTAAAATAGGTTATTCAGATATGAAATTATGTAGCAGATTTATAGCACTCAAAACGTCTAAATGTAAAAGCGTTTCCAAAATTGTTGGCCGCTATCACGATAGCATATGAAGAACGCTATAATCAAACCATCTACAGCGTTCATGAACGCTATCATTCATCAATATAATTCTTGAATGTTATAAACCATTCACAGCATTCATGAACGCTATAATCCATCTACAGCATTCACGAACGCTATAAAGCATCCACAGCATTCACAAACGCTATAAACAATCCATAGCACTCACGAACGCTATAAACCATCTACAGCATACACGAATGCTATAATCCATCAACAGCATTCAAGAACGCTATAATATTATAGCGGTCACATGCCTTGACATACTATAGCGTGGGCAATTATAGCGGACATAATACGCTATAGCTATAGCGTTCTGCGTATGTTATTGTAGGCCAAATTTGTTGTGTGTGAAGTTCATTTCATGGCCATATTCCTCGGATTTTTAGAGAAGATGAGCAGCCTTGGGCGCATGCAGTTGGCCGCATGAGCCTCGACCGCATGAGCCTCGATCGCATGAGCCTTGGCCACATAAAGTCATACAAACCTTATTGCTTGGCCGCATGAAGTCATGCAGACCTCATTGCTTGGCTGTATGAGCTTTGGCTGCATGAAGTCATGCGGACCTCATTGCTTGGCCGCATGAGCTTTAGCTGTAGGAAGTCCTGTGGCAGTGCAGCCTTGCCGCATGCAGCTTTAGCCGCATAAAGTCCTGCAGACTTTATTGCTTGGCCGTATGCAGTCCTCTGGACTATATACATGACCGCGTGACCCATGGCCGTATGAAGTCATACGGACTGCAGCCTTGGCCGCATGAGCCTTGGCCGTACGCAGCTCGGCCGTACCAGCCTTGGCCGCATGCAGCTTGGCCGCATGAGTCCTTGTGTCTTGGTTCTTATTCCTGATCTAACTACCTATGCGAGTGCTGGATAAACCTATGTATGTACTATAGTACAATCTATGTGAGCACCGAGGTGCTACCCTATATGCTAAGTGTTCCTACACGATACCTGCCAGTACATCCAAGAGTCCAGTATTTATGTAGCGAATGGTCGGTAGCAATGATATGGTATGTGTTGTGTGTTACATTACACCAAGAAGGGGTACATACTTAGGACTCCATGAGCCAGTACGGATCCCTTCTTGGGGTATTCGTACATTGTATGACATCTAGGGGAGTGAGCATGTGACCACGACATGTGAACTCCGAGGATAACCTAGGGATTAACTAGGAAATAACTTGGTAGATGCATTGGGTGGGTAGAATCCCGAGATCGTGCCATACTAGTCACCCCAGGTCCAGTCCTAACGTGTCGGATTGGCCGCCACATATATGGTTTCATTCGCCTTTAGCATATAACTATATCCGACTTCTACGAGCTATGTTTTATATGTATTAGCACTGTAGCCCTCCGGAGGACCGATGCATACTCAATGTGCAATATGTCTAATGGTTTGGCTAGCCCTGCTGGGTTGACACGATCTGAGGATTCCTTTTAATCAGTATCGCGGGGATAACTCCGCCAAATATAGAAAGCCGTAGGAATGAATGGTCGCTTAAAAAATGACTTGACCGTGCCTTGTACCTTCCGTTAATAGTCGAGGAACATGGACTGTCATCGTACATGATCCAATCCATGTCCTTGTTTGGTTGTTGGATTGGTCTACCGTGATATGACAGGTTGTAGACTGAGGTTACGACCGAAAGCTTTTATTATTACTATAGTATTACTATTTTATGTTTGGATTTTATTTCACTCTTTTGTGCTCCCTTGTGATACTTGCTATTCGGGGCTGACCCCGCTGGTTTTATTTGGCCAGATCTCGTAGCAGCGCCTGAGGATTCAAACTTCTTCCCCGACGTCAATAGTGCATACTAGGAGCATGGCTGGCGGGGGACTCGAGTGGGTTTCTTCTCTACCACTCTAGTTTTCATCTCTTATGTTCTGGCATTTAGCCACCGGCACCTGTTTAGCCGGTTAATCTGGATATTTTATCTTTTACATAAGTGTAACTAAATCAGACTGCAACTGAATACGATTATGTACCTATGACTCTCTGGACAAGCTAACTTATAAAGCTAGATCCCCATGATCATTTTGACGAAGCGTCAGGGATGTCATACTGCTTTATCTCATATGCTCATTAATTAATGTTTTCTTGCTTGAATGATTGAGACATAAATGTCCTGTGAGACCATAGGAGACTTGATTGTAGCACGTACCCCCTTGTCTCTTGACAGCCACGATCGTCGTATGACGTTTGTATACCTCATATGGAGTAGCTGGCCTAGTCCGTCTCAGTAGTCCGGTACTGAGGTGTGACAGATTATATGAGGTCAGAGTTGAATTTGGTCGATCCTTTGACCAAACCACGTAATAGGAGGCAAGTGGAAGATACGTCGAAGGGAATGGGACTTATGCCTAAAATAGAAGACAAGCGTGATGTTAACCCCACCTATTTGATTGGTGATCCCATGACTTAGGTTCATAGGGGTAAGAACAAGTCACTGGTTGTCTTTGTGTACTATCAACTATTGTATTTGAGATATTTCATTCTTACGACGAGATGGTACGTATTTATTAATACAACTACTGCAGTGAGAAGGTTGATCTTTGCTCTTAATAGAATCCATATCCCAAATCTTGAGGTGGTGTGTCTGAACTACAATACACACTTGATGGAAATATACCTATACGAGTGAGGAACTGGATCGGTTCCTAAGAGAGCTTTTGGCAGGCTCTCTAGAGAACTCATGTAAAACTAGGAATCAGCGCAGGGCCAAAAAGCACAAAATTGCAGAACAGTGAAGTACTAAGAATTACATTGTCGATACGAGTCCTCTGTTCATATTAAAGGTTGTTGGTTCATAGAAACACATTTTACCAACTTTCTGTGAACAAATTTTGCTATCCTAATGGCTGGTTCATAGCTGAAAGGCACCAGTATTTAGGCATTGTGTTCGTGCTACGGCTAGCATATGAGACAACCACATATTTCAAAATATGTGGGGGGAGGGTATCGTATAGCATGTGTGGTATATTTTGAAATAGTGGGGGATTGTTGGAACTCTTGTTTAGTTCCACATTGAGTATTTCAAATACACCATAAACAAAAGAAAAGAGACTTTTGTTTAGTCCTACATCGCCTAGAACCCAAACTTGTGAATGGGTTTATATATGTTCATACCTTCTACATGGTTGTGATGAGTTGGTAGTAAGAGGGGTGCTCGCGCGCCCGGGGGGCATTGAGCTAGAATGCAACCGGTTTGGTGAAAAGCTCCAGAAAACCTTAATGCGCATGTACGGGCACATCGCATGTGCAGGGGGTGCAAATCCGTGCCGTTAAGCCTCGTACGTGGGCAGG
>JANAVB010010000.1:8859296-8871796 GCA_029216955.1 Iris pallida | reverse complement strand
TAATTTACTAATAATTATTTGTTTTCCGACAACGAAAAATCTAATACTCCGATTCGAAACCACCGATAGTGCCGATACCCCTCATTCCGATGCTCATAGGAATGGTCCGATAACGATTCTGTTACCGAGATTTTGAAACTTGGTTCGGGGTGTTGCGATGCCGACCGAACGAGCCTATCGTCCCGTTCCGACGCCCCGAACCCTGACCCCAGCTAACCCTAACCCTAACCCGAGCCATGTTGCGGATAATCCGATACGTCCTTGCTCCCTCGTGCGGTAACAGGAGGGCACCCGAATTCGTGCCACTCGATGCCCCCGAGTTACGGTCGTACGTCGGCTCGTCGAGTTCGACGATGGGTTCGGGTTAGGACCTTCTTACTGCTCGTGGGGTGGGGGGTCTGCTGCTCGAGGTGGGGCCCCGAGGGGGCTTGCAGTATATTATCCCTCCTCCAACCAGGCGGTAAGTAAAATTGTTGCATTTAATTTGTTTAAATTTATTATAAACTTGTTTAATAAATTTTAATTTCCATTTTACAGGCGGGGTCGCAGTGGTGTAGTGGGTCACGATCCATCATGGATTTCTTCACTCATATGGTACATATCTCGACGTATACCCATAATTAATACTTTATAGTAATATATTTCTTTCAACTTAACTGACAAATCATATAATAATTTTGTAACAGGTTGACTCGGGAGAGGACCCGAATATGGTGACCTTGTTCCTCGCCACGCAAATGAAGGGGGAGCGGTTCGTCGACGACGAGGCCCGGGACACCTACGTAAGTTTTACTTAAAGCTAGTTCATTACTATTAATTTTTAGTTAAGTAGAGAATTCATATAGATGTTATTTCTAGGCTGAGTTTTTGAGGCTTAGGGAGGCCGGATCGACACAGTCAGAGGGAGCTGGAGCTAGCACTTCCTAGCAGCCCCCGGCCGCCGCAGCTCAGTTAGATGACGAGCTGTGGATGAGGGTCGTTGGTGGCATGCATAGGGGTACGTACTATGGTACGGGCTCCTATGGTGCCTTTATTGTATCACAGGCCTCTAAGACCTCCACTAGTGCGCTCGGCCCCGTACAGACTGAGGAGTCGTTGTTAGCCCAGCAGAGTATCAATGCGCAGATTGCAGCTCTACGTGACGAGATACTGCAGAGGATGGCGGCATCGCGGTCGCAGTCGCTGCCACATACGAATGATCCTGCGCTCATCTCACATTTGAGAGGCTTGAGGAGATGACTGAGACGCTACAACAGATTTCCCGTGCTATGCAGGAGAGTACGCAGCGGTTGGTCGAGCAGATACAACAGTTTCGCGAGATGGCTACGGAGCTACCATCTGGTACGTCGGGAGCATCATCTACATCCGGTGGTGCACGGGAGGACATGCTCATCATCCTGTCACCGGAGGAGTATCAGACGATCCTTGCATTGTGGCGACAGTCATCTGGTGGCGCTCCTCCTCCAGCTCCAGCTCCAGGCGATCAGTAGTTTTATTTTTGCATTTTCGGACTTTGTACTTTATATTTTTACTTTGTACGTATTTGAGGATATTGGAATTTGTTTTTTATATTTGTACCTTATATTATTCATTGAGGATATTATTTATTCTTTATATTTTTTGTCTATTCTAGATTGTATTGTGCGTGCCGGTGTTGAGTGTTCCACCGAAGGGGTCGGCGAACCCAGGGATTGGATTCTGTATTTTGGATTGGATTGGATTTTGTATTTTGTATTAGATTGGATTATGTATTTTGGATTGTACATTTGCATTCTGGATTCTGTATTTTTTTCTTTATTTTTTTTAGTTTAGCGACATTTTTAGTGACATTTATATGCGTCGCTAAAATTTAGCGACATTTTTATACGTTGCTAAAAATGTTGCTATGCGACGTGGCAAACAATCTGATGTCACCACATGGTCGCAAAAACGTCGCTAATGTGTCGTTAATCGGCGACCACAAGGAAATATCACAAATAACGTCGCGATTTAGCGACGTTATGACCGTCGCTAATTTACATCGCCATAGCGACATTTTGCGACATTTTTTTCGATTAGCGACACGCTTTTTTCCAGCGTTTCTAGGACGTCACTAAAAACGTCGCTAACTTAAATTAGCGACATTTTGGCCGAGATTAGCGACATTGATAAATGTCGCTAATCTGACAAATTTTTGTAGTGTCTCCCTTCCCCAAGTCGCGATCATCTCCAACTTCCTCTTTACCCTCTCCTCCCCTTTCACCTCATTCTCGTCATGGTGGGCCACCACTTCGAGCTACAACTCCGGCGCCATGAATCTCACTCTGGGTAAACATACCATCGACGACTCTTACTCCCTCGAAAAATCTCTAAAAAACATCGGATATCATAAAATTGTTGGTAACAACAAACATACATGGCCAGCGATGACTCCTATGCCTTCGTTGTAGAACCTAAAAAATAAAAACCACACATGCACAGAGAGGATAAATAGGACAGATCGCTCACATTTTTTTCTCTACTTGTTGTTATTATTGTTTACTATGACTGTCTTTATATAGGCTTTACACCAAGTAGGTAAACAAAATACGAGGAGCTAATGGCTCCTAAAATAAAGCATGACCACAAGCTATGCAAAAGACTAGGAACAACAGAATTAGATCTAACAATCACCCTCTAATCCTGTTGCTCTATCTTATTGTCTCACTTATAGAAGCATGGGATGTTCAAATTCGCTTTGCACCTCTACGAGTAGAGCTTCATTCTCATTTTTAGGACATTATGAAGAAAAGTGTCCATAATTATTGCAATTATAACACCTTACTCTTGCTTTATCGAATCTTACGAGCAACACCGAAGGAGCCCTCGCCTTCACGCTTCTTCTCACGTGCCTCCTACTTAGCTCGGATGAGATAGGTGCTCCTCGTCATTATCGTCGTTGTATACGTGGAGTCGCTCCTCATGGACTTTGAGGTGCCCAATCACCCCCTCGACCATCATCGTTTTAAGTCGCCGAATTGTTCTTACGTGGATGCTATCTGCAAGAACTTTCTTGGGATGGGCCAGAGGAATTTCTTGACAACATGAATTTCCTCAACCTTGTCGCCCAATCCATGGATTTGGTTGATAATCGTTGTTAACTTGACAGCGAAGTAATCGACCGACTCCGTCTCCTTCATGCGCAAACCCTCAAACTCGATTTTGAGGGTTTTCACTATAGCCTCCTTCACACGTTCGGAGCCTAACTGTCACCCTCACTTTTCCAAGATAGAGGTAAAATGGTAATTTTCCATTTTTGAATATTTTGGGAATTTTATTTCATGAATGTTAATATTTAATGATTATAGGAGTCGGGTTCGAATTTCATCGCATTCCGACTTAATTCGGGACTCCGAGAAATTTTGACTTGAGTTGTGTTTAACACATTGATTAGCCATAGCCCACCAAACTTAATATTTAGGTCTAGGAGTTTGGACTAGTCCCCCATGAGTGTTTAGGCTTAATTATGATCTTTTTATTTAGTCTAAACTAACCCCCAAAACCCCAATAGGAATTTAACTTTCATTTAGAGCAAAGGAGGGGCAAACATGTAAATTGCCATGGGCCCAAATCCTTCCTTATAGGGCCGGCCACCCCCTTCCCTCTTTCCTTCTTCCCACTTCAAATTTTCTTCATCTCCTTCTTCTCCAAGTATTGTTTCAAAAAGAAAGAAGAGAAATCCTTAGATTTCATCTCCTAGTAAAGCTTTTCTTCCCATTTTTCTTCCATCGATCTCTCCCCCTACCCCAAGTGGTGCTTCTTCAAGCTTTTGGGAGCAAGAACTGAAGGGGTGTGTCCTAAACAATTTATTTCGTGTCGGAGCCGTGTCGGAGGATTTTAATTGGGATCCATCTCCCAATAGGTACAACCTATCCTCTAATCCATTCTTTTCATCATATAATTTAGTTTTGACCACGTAGGATTTATCCCCAAGGTTGTGTCCCTATTCGTGTCAAGTTTGAGTCCATTTGGTGTGTCCTAGGAGGAGTTTTGGTTTGTGGTTGTGTCCTAGAGTTTTCTCCCAAATTGGACACCCCTAGAAATTAGGTTTTGTCTCTAAGTGGTTTAGGCACTTCTAATTTCATATTTGTGTTAGTGTTGTGGAGTGTTAATTATATAGTGTGTGTGTGTGTGTGTGTGTCTCTCTCTATGTATATATATATATATATGAGAGTGTGTCTATATATATATATATATATATATATATATATATATATATATATATATATATATATATATAAAATATATATATATATATATATTAGGAGAGTGGTATCACACGATACCATTGAGTATCCTACGGTACTCAAGATAACGGGTAAACGGATAACATGGACCGTAAGATGGACTGGATGTCCACCCTACCTAGAGAACTTGGTAGGTAATTATTGTATAGGCTAGTATCCTACTACCCTAGGAAGCCGGGAGTGAAACTCCTAAGGGAAAGCCACTTGGCCTTAATGTTAGAGTGGTTTAAGGGTATGTATATATAAAGGGTGATCGGGTAATTTCAAGATACGGGATATGGGTAGTCGGTTTGACTTAAAACATAGGTGACTTGATGGGTACACCCTACAAATGTCATTTTTGAACCAATTTCGGCTCGATTGACCCAGATTTGACTTTTTATCCAAAAGTCAACAATGAGTCAACCCTTTGTCTAAATTGGACCAAATCCAAACTAGAGTTAACCAGTTGACTAAAAGTCAACCGTTGGTTAACACTTGACCAGTTTAACCTAGGATTGACCTAGAGTTGATGAGGGTTGACCAGTTGACTAAAAGTCAACTATAAGTCGAATCTTGACCCCGTTTGACTTGCTTTGACTTGTTTTTACTTACTATGACTAGGATGACCTAGAGATGACTTAGTTTGACCTAGATTGACTTGACAAGACTTAATGTGACTCAGTGAGACCTAGTTTGACCTAGATTTCATATCATATAATAGAAATCATTCATAACTTTGTTAAACCTAAATTAACCTACGATATCTTATCTTTAGGTCTCTGATTACCACTCTGAGCATTGATATACCCTACATCTCAGGACAGCAGGCGAGTACTTTCACTGATAGTTTTTATTGTCTTGATATCTGCTATATCCGATTCAATAGTAGTTTCTTACTCGATTTCCAGTCACGATAGTTCATGGACTAGTATATGTTGGATCACGACATGAGATGTTGTTCCTAAATTTCTGGGTATATTGGTACATTTCCTGTCTTATTTTCTGTACTAGTATAGACATCGATTTCTAAGGGGACTTGCTACTCTCTTATGGAATCACGTGCCATGGCGTGTCATGTCCAGATCCATTGTACTATTCGGAGATAGAGAATTATTAGGGGCTATGTGATCCAAGCCATCCTGTCACTATATTCTTGTGCTCGTGCCACTCTTCCCTCATGTAGGGTGTAGCGAGATCCTATTTTCCTTGTACATGCTATCCAGGTTTGCCGGCATGACCCTTCCTAGATTTTCTTGTGATTGTCGGGCCAAATGGATAGTCTATCCTGTAACATATCCCAACCCGATCACATAATGCTCTAATAATTCAAGGCACATTTTATATTTACTTTATCTTATCTTATATCCTGCTCTGTTCTACATTCAGTACTTTCTCACCATGCTATGATATACAGTTACTCACATGTTCTACATGCCCTTACATTGTACCTTGATGGGAAACTAAATTCTGCTCGGGAGAAGGGTTACAACTCCGGTCCTTGTTTGGTTTAAGGGTTGTAACTCAACTTCCGAACGGTTCCCAAGTCTTCTATATCTTTGTCTTGTATTTTATTATACTGTATCTTATAGAATTTGTTAATTCATATGGAACTGCTGTTAGTATTTGTACTTTCTTATTTTTCTGACAGGATACCGTTGATATATTACAGATGATTCTGAGATAGACTGCTTGACCTATTATGGGCTCGAGTTAGATGGAGTAGTCCAGGACCGTGGCCTGATAGTAGAGCCACTAGACTTTGTTCTCCCAGAGTAGTATAGCTTAGTTGGGTTTGCCTGGACTGCGATCCAGCTAGTACTATCAAACTGTAGCTTCTATATTATATTTTGTGACCCTGTGATGTTGTGTATATATCTGGGCTTGTGTTGGATCTTGGACTAATTTCCTATTTTCATCTATCATATTCCTTTCTGTGCTATCTACCTTAGTTTATTCTGTGATTGAGACTGTATTGCTATGTCACCTCCACTCGGAGTGTATATACTATACATATACCTTTATACTGTTAGTCGTAGTATTTACAGAAGTTATATACCGCGTTCTACCGTCGATACTGCGGCGTAGGCTGGACGTACCTACGTGCTCGTGCCCCTCAAAAGGGTGCGGGTCGTGACACTTTTTTATGGTGGCCCACGCAGGTCTGGGTCGTAATTAGTGCGACCTCGTAATGGTGCTCGACTTAGAGTACTAATTACGAGCCTGCAATTAGGACGTATGACCTAAGATATGATAGGAGTTTCTCAATCACACCTAGGAAAAAAATTTAATCTTTTGATTATCATGATTACTCCCCTTGTATTAAATTAACTGTCCTCTTTTGATAATATCTTCTCATGTGCCATATTGATCTCTTTGTTTCAATTCGTCTCCAGGATGACGAAGACGCACCCGCAGGCCACTGGATCGAGTAGCTTACGCGAGAGATCTGACCAGACTGAGGAGGAGGTTCAGGAGACTGTCCCCAGTGTTTCTACTATCCCGGAGGCCGTGGCAGTTACACAGGGAGGTCTACCACCTCCACCCCAGAGGGTTTCGGTCGTTGTTCCAGAGATACTGTCGCCACCCCCGCCGATACCGATGGATACACACCACATGTTTCTTCTCCTTTAGCAGATGATGGTGACACAGAAAGCCCATGCAGAGGCGTCGCAGTGCCAGATGGAGGCGTCACACCGCCAGATTGAGATGCTGAGATAGAGCATGGAGAACTCGCATCAGCTTGCATTGGCAGCCGTAGAGAGAGTGGCACCGGGTACGGTATAGGGCCCTACTGGCCAGCAGCCGTACCAGCAGCAGTCTAGGCCAGGGACAGTATTAGACTTTAGGAAGATGAGCTCCAGGTACTTCACGGGCACGGAAGGCATCCTTTATGCAGATGATTTGCTAGAGGACGTGCGGCAGAGTATGGAGCTGGTAGAGCTTCCTAGAGGACTTTGGGTTTCGGCCGCAGCCAGCCGATTCTTTGACATCGCGCTGACATGGTACCGTACGGATCCTCATGCGTCGGTGAGAGGGTTATCATAGAAGGACTTCTGGAGGCTCTTCAAGGAGAAGTTCTTCCCGGACGTGGCTCTCACAGCGTTGGAGGGCCAGTTTGTGGGTCTAGTACAGGGGAACTCGTCGGTGGACGAGTATGCAGCAGAGTTCTTTCGCCTTAGCAGGTTCGCTCCCGATCTGATCCAGGATGAGGGGTAGAAGGCTCGTAAGTTTCGTAGGGGACTTATTCATGCAGTGCGCACCTGTACCTCGGGTCACCATGACGGGACGTTCGATCAGATATTAATGGACGCACAGATTACAGAGGAGGACTTCGGTCTCAAGCCGAAGAGGAGCGGTGATACCATGGGGACGAGTTCCAGTGCGAGATCGGCCAAGCTCCCCCATTTTTAGCATCAGTAGAGGCTATTTTAGTAGCAGCAGCCTCTGTTACAGATTCAGCAGGCACCGGTGCGTACCCAGCAACACCAGGGACATGGCTAGAGACAGGCTAATCTGTGCAGCTTCTGAGGGAAGTTGGGGCACACTAGAGAGGCTTGCAGGAAGAGGTTGGGCGTCTGTCTATCTTGTGGGGTGCCCGATCCCCAGCTGAAGGATTATCGCTTTCGTGGAGTCCGAGGAGGCCCGGACAGGGTACAGCAGGCTAGAGGACCAGCAGATAGGTCCTCCACTTCAGACCCAGTAGCAGCCCTTTGTACAGCACCAGAAGGGAGCACCTGTGGGCAGGATGTTCGCTTTGGCAGCAGAGGAGGAGGTAGAGCCAGTAGGAGATATTGTAGCAGGTCATGTTCTCCTTGATTCTTTCCCTGCTTTCGCCTTGTTTGATTCTGGTGCCACTCATAGTTTTGTGTCTGTTTCTTTTGCTCTGAGACATAATATTATTACTGAGTATATGGGTAGAAATTGTAAGATTATGATCGGGGGAGGCATCATCCTGATTAATAATATTTGTAAGGGGTGGAGAGTCACCCTGAGAGGCCGGGACTTGGGTGCGTGTCTGCTCGTAATGTCCCTACCGAGGTACGATATGGTACTCGGTATGGATTGGTTGAGCATGCACCATGCTAGTATTGATTGTAGAGGAGGCAGAGTTCTTTTTAGTCGCCGTGAGAGCCTGAGATCGAGTTTGCTCGAGGAGCAGCGAAGCCAAAGGCTGAATTCTGTGGAGCTTTGTTGGCGGGGCAGGACTTGCCACATCCGTTGATAGCTGAGTTCTCGGATGTCTTTTCCGAGGAGTTATCGGAGATGCCGCCAGACAGGGATATTGAGTTCTCTATAGACTTGGTGTCGGGCACCGAGCCTATTTCACAGTACGTCTATAGGGTCAACAACAGCGAGTTGATAGAGCTGAAGAAACAAGTCGACGAGCTGCGGGACAAGGGGTTTATCAGATCCAGTTCTTCGTCCTGGGGAGCGCCAGTCCTGTTTGTGCCGAAGAAGGACGGTACGTCCCGCATGTGTATTGATTACCGGGCGCTCAACAACCTCACTATCAAGAATAGATACTCTTTGCCGAGGATCGACGATTTGTTCGATCAGCTGAGTGGGGCAAAGGTATTTTCGAAAATAGACTTGAGGTCTTGGTATCACCAGCTGAAGGTGAGGCGGGATGACATTCCCAAGGCCGCATTTTGGACTCGGTACGGCCAGTACGAGTTTACCGTGATGCCGTTTGGGTTGACCAATGCTCCTGCGGTGTTCATGAACTTGATGAACAAGGTATTCCGTCAGTACCTTGACAAGTTCATGGTGGTTTTTATAGATGATATCTTGATCTATTCGAAGACGCAGGAGGAGCATGAGGAGCACTTGAGAGTTGTGTTAGAGTCTCTGAGGAGGGAGCAACTCTACGGGAAGCTTTCGAAGTGTGAGTTCTTCTTGGACCAGGTCGAGTTCTTAGGTCATGTTGTGACCGAGTACGGGATCTCAGTGGACCAGAGGAAGATTTTAGCAGTTGAGTCTTGGTCTACGCCCAGTTCAGTTGCTAAGGTTCGGAGCTTTCTGGGTTTGGCTAGCTATTATCGAATGTTCGTCCAGGACTTCTTGCGAATTGTAGAGCTGATGACTAGACTCACCAGGAAGGACATAGAGTTCGTCTAAACTGATGAGTGTCAGGCTGCATTCGATGAGCTGAAGAGGAGGTTGACTTCAGCTCCGATCTTGACTTTGCCATCTGGGTCAGGTGGTTTCTCGATCTACAGCGATGCTTCAGGGAAGGGCTTAGGTTGTGTTCTTCAGCAGCACAGGAAGGTGATTGCCTATGAATCTAGGCAGTTATAACCTCATAAGAAGAACTATCCTACTCATAATCTAGAGTTGGCCGCAGTTATTTTTGCTTTGAAGTTATGGAAGTATTACCTGTACGGAGAGCGAGTTGAGATCTTCACAGATCACAAGAGCTTGAAGTACGTGTTCACTCAGAAGAAGCTGAACATGCGGCAGAGGCGGTGGTTAGAACTGATGAAGGACTTCGATATATCACTGCAGTACCATCCGGGGAAGGCCAACATAGTTGCAGATGCCTTGAGCAGGTATCCAGTAGCATGTTCTTAACGACAGATCGTCATCTTTTGGCCGACCTGGATAGTTTGGGTATCGAGGTCATCATTCCGGGCGTGGAGATCCTGATGTGGGGTTTACAGATTCAGTCTGAGCTGATGGATAGAGTCAGGTCAGCACAGTATGATGATGTTGCCCTAAGGAGCATCAGGGAGCAGGTACGGACGGGTTTGCTCGACGATTTCTCTTTAGCCGAAGATGGATCGTTGTGACACTGTACTAGGCTATACGTTCCGCGTGGAGAGCTTCGGAAGGAGGTTCTTCAGGAGGCACATCGCTCTCAGTATTCTATACATCCTGGAAATAACAAGATGTATAGGGACCTGAGAGAGCACGTGTGGTGGTATGGCATGAAGCGCGAGGTAGCTCAGTTTGTATCTCGTTGCCTTATGTGTCAGCAGGTGAAGGCCGAAAGATAGAGACCAGGTGGATTGCTACAGCCGCTACCCATTTCCGAGTAGAAGTGGGAGCACATCACCATGGACTTTGTGTCAGGACTTCCACGATCGCCAGGAGGGAAAGACGCGGTTTGGGCCATCGTTGATAGATTGACCAAATCGGCCTACTTTTTGCCTTTCGAAGTGGGTTTGTCTACGGAGAGGCTGTCAGAGTTGTATGTTCGTTAGATCGTGAGATTGCATGGGGTTCCGGTGAGCATAGTTTAAGACCGGGATAGTCGATTCACTTTCCACTTCTGGAGGAGCTTGCAGAATAGCTTGGGCACCTCGCTCAAGTTTAGTACCGCTTATCATCCCCAGACAGACGGGCTGTCGGAGAGGACTATCCAGACTTTGGAGGATATACTTCGCACGTGTGTGCTTGATCTCGGGGGTTCTTGGGAGGACCATCTTCACCTGGTAGAGTTTGCTTAAAACAACAGCTACCAGGCCAGTATAGAGATGTCGCCATTCGAGGCTCTATATGGACGGAGATGCCGTACTCCTTCATCTTGGGACGATATCGGCGAGAGGGCGCTTCTTGGGCCGGAGATGGTTGTGGATGCGGTCGAGAAGGTCAGGTTGATTAGAGACAGACTTCGGGTGGCTCAGGATAGGCAGCGGCATTGGGCTGATAGTCACCGGAGACCATTAGAGTTCGAGGTTAGTTTCAGTTTTTTGTCGTATTTGTTTGTGATTGTTTGTTTAGTTTATGAACTGAGTTTTGTCTTATGTCTAGGTTGGTGACATGGTGTTTCTGAGGATATCCTCGACACGTGGCACGATTCGCTTTGGCGGCGGTGGGAAGCTTAGTCCGCGCTATATCGGACCTTCACCATCATAGAGAGGATCGGTGCAGTAGCTTACCGACTGGACTTGCCGCCTAGGCTCAAGAGAGTGCACAACGTGTTCTATGTATCTCAGCTGAGGCGGTACGTGGCAGATCCTAGCCATGTATTGGACCATTCAGCGATACAGCTGGGACCTACTCTCAGCTATCCGGAACAGCCAGTGGAGATTCTAGATCGCAGGGAGAAGGTGCTTCGGAACCAGGTCATACCCTTGGTTCGGGTTGCATGGAGACATCACTCTCCAGGAGAGTCTACCTGAAGAGGGAGGACGACATGCGGGAGCATTTCCCTTATCTTTTCGCCCCCTGAGGTATAAATCCATTTCTTTTATTTTTCTGTTTGTGATTTCCTGTGTTTGTTGTCTTCAATTTCGAGGACAAATTTTTTTAAGGTAGATAGACTTGTCACCCTCACTTTTCCAAGATAGGGGTAAAATGGTAATTTTATATTTTTGAATATTTTGGAAATTTTATTTCATGAATGTTAATATTTAATGATTATAGGAGTCGGGTTCGAATTTCATCGCATTCCGACTTAATTCGGGACTCCGAGAAATTTTGACTTGAGTTGTGTTTAACACATTAATTAGCCATGGCCCACCAAACTTAACATTTAGGTCTAGGAGTTTGGACTAGTCCCTCATGAGTGTTTAGGCTTAATTATGATTTTTTTATTTAGTCTAAACTAACCCCTAAAACCCCAATAGGAATTTAACTTTCATTTGGAGCAAAGGAGGGGCAAACATGTAAATTGCCATGGGCCCAAACCCTTCCTTATAGGGCCAGCCACCCCCTTCCCTCTTTCCTTCTTTCTACTTCAAATTTTCTTCTTCTCCTTCTTCTCAAAGTATTCTTTCAAAAAGAAAGAAGAGAAATCCTTAGATTTCATCTCCTAATAAAGCTTTTCTTTCCATTTTTCTTCCATCGATCTCTCCCTCTACCCCACGTGGTGCTTCTCCCAAGCTTTTGGGAGCAAGAAGTGAAGAGGTGTGTCCTGAACAATTCATTTCGTGTCGGAGCCATGTCGGAGGATTTAATTGGGATTCATCTCCCGATAGGTACACATATCTCTAATCCATTCTTTTCATCAATAATTTAGTTTTGACCACGTAGGATTTATCCCTAAGGTTGTGTCCCTATTTATGTCAAGTTTGAGTCCATTTGGTGTCCTAGGAGGAGTTTTGGTTTGTGGTTGTATCCTAGAGTTTTCCCCAAATTGGACACCCCTAGAAATTAGGTTTTTGCCTCTAAATGGTTTAGGCACTTCTAATTTCATATTTGTGTTAGTGTTGTGGAGTGTTAATTAATATAGTGTGTGTGTGTGTGTGTCTATGTATATATATATATGGAGTGTGTCTATATATGTACATATGTGTGTGTGTATAGATA